>CM035124.1:52369535-52699891 GCA_020205555.1 Panax stipuleanatus
GACATTCATATTTTACTCTTTTTGATCAGTTTACTCATCTTTTTTGAGGCCTAGTGAGCCTAAACTTTTAACTAAAATTGTCCATGGTAATTTGGCTACCATGTGAAGTTTACTTTTGATTTTATTTCATAAATATGAGATGTTCCTATTTTTGGGAAGGTGTGCTATTGAATGGCCACCTAGACATGCCAGTAAGCATGTGGACAATCCGTTTTACAAAGGAGACTCTGCCAAAAAAAATTTAAAAGCCCGAGTATTTAATAAACATGCAGTTTTGATTCTACTGGAGATTTTTGACTGACCCATGCATGTTGTTAGGATTTATCTTTTGAAAAACATACAGTTTTGACTTTATTGGGTATTTTTGACTGACCCATGAATGTTTTAAGACTTAGAAAAGCATAGAGTATTGAAAAAAATAATAAGCCACAGGTTTTAGGCTTACCACACCCTTTCTAAGGTGATTTAGAGACTTTTTCCAGGTGATGGACCGAGATAGACTAGGCAGCGCCAGCAGAGTCGTTTTAGAAGTTAGACGTAAGAGGGCTTCTGATGTTCTTCGGCTATGTCCAGCTCGACTGCCTCATAAATTAGCAGAGTCGATGATTCGTCTAGCCCAAGACGAGCCGCCGATTGATATTGATGATGAGCAGGCTTTTTTGCTGCTCCTACCCCTGCTCAGGCCCCACATGCGGAGGTTTCGAGCATTGTTGTGCTGACCCAAGAGCTGTTGGGCGACTTGAGTCGTCATCCATCAAGATTTCTTCACGCCAACGAGGTGACTTGAAGTTTTCTTTTTTTTGGATTCTCTTTCTTTCTTTTGCCATTCTCGGGGCACAGATTTTTGATATGGGTTGGTTTTTGAAGCAGGTTCTCGACTTTACGTAGCCTCGAGGGAATTGGTTCAACGTGCATTCCCTGTATCATACTCTGCACCAGGACTATAAGGATATCGTTGATGGCTGGGGGTTTCAGGCCTTCTTTTCTATTATTCCCCGCCATTTCCCCTGGGGGTATATGAGGGCTTTGTCTGAGCGCTGGTTCCACCAGACTCAGTCCCTTCATTTATTGGATTGTGAGGTGATGATGACCCCTATGGACTGGAGGTTCATCTCCGACATTGAGTTTGAGGGTGAGCCAGTGCTTGTCGTGGCTGACATCACACCAACTGCCGTTCTGTCCCTGCTAGGAGTCCTTGCGACAACGATCAAGGGTCGGACGGTCCGATCTGGTCCCTTAAGTATAGATGCCCAGAGTGGGGTTTTGCTTGAGCCTCTGTCGGATGATCAGAGGGTTAGGGATCGCATCTTGAGGCGATTGTTCCTGGTGATCATCAGAGTTTTTTTGTGGCGGACAACTCATCTACTGTGTCCTTTGCCCTGGTCAGTGCTACCCGACATGTAGAGCGCCTCAGTGACTTTGATTGGGGTTCCCTACACCTTTGCCTATTTTCTCCGGGGTATGCGCATGCTGTCGGAGCGTTTGATGGAGGCTTGGTTATGGTTCTACCCGTTTCTACTAGTGAGTACATCTTTCTTGTACCTTTTTAATTTCTGCATTTACATTTATCAGTCTTGGTCACTGAGGACTTTTGATATTTACATGGCTAGTTCTGGGCATATGAGAGGCGTCGTTGCCTACGACCTGCCACTGCTTTAGGTCTGGAGACCTATCCTCGGGGATGGAGTTGGCATCACTCCACTTTGATGGAGGTCCCTGTTGTTGAGGGATTCACCCATTCCTGCCTGCAGTTGGAGCTTTTGAAGGCTAGATCGATTTCTTGGATGCCGTATACCTTCGAGTTTTTGACGGTTGGATTTGAGGGAGGCTTCCCCACTGGTCGAGAGTTTGCATTGTCGACCCGTAGAGTCCCATTTTTGACAGAGGGAGGTTGGGAGCTCTATTTAAGAGAGCGTGCTATCAGAAGCATCACGGGGCAGATTCGTATTCCCATTATTCCTCCTGCGTGGCATCATTGGCCATTGATCCTGCCACTGATAGATATCCTTATGGAGGGCGTAGATGGCTTTACCCTATCAGAGGGCCCGTTCAGCCAGGAGGCATTTAGTAGATGGTGGTGTCCTCACATGATTGGAGCTCAGACTAGGGCCACCCAGTTCATGGAAGACATGGTGCCTGGGTCTGTTATGATGACAAACTGGATAGCTTGCCTCAGGGAGCCCACTCATTCAGATCAGATTGCAGAGTTGACCCGGGAGTTGGAGAGAGCTCGCTTTTTTATCAGGCATCTTGGCCGAGATCCGTCAGAGGCATCTTCTTTTGACCCATCCAACTCAGGAGAGGGCCCCTCTTCAGGTCCATTTTCTAGCAGTTTTGCAAGGGCAAATCCTCCCTTGTACCGTCCAAACATGCCTGATCACTGCATTTTTGTATCCATAGAGGAGATGGAGCACGTTAATAATCTGAGCGTAGATTATCTGGATCTCTTTGGATAGCTATGGCAGTTATATCTTTTGGTCAGCCACTGTTTTGGCTATTTGGCGGTTGTGCCTCATTTTGATAGACCACTGTTAGTAGTTGGGTGGTGGTGCCCCATATTCCAGTACTTTTCATTTTACTTTGTAATATCAGATAAGGATTATGTCCGTAGTAGATAGTTTATTGCAGATATGCATGATATTTCCTATCTATCGCATCATGTTTATATTTGTCATCATGCATGTATTATGTCATGTGTATGCATTCAGATAGATGAGTTCAGATTTGACCCCTGGATGGTTTTGTGATACGGTGATACAGATGACGTCATCTATTGTGAGCTGTATCGAGCATTTACCACCGTCTGAGGTGGCATCGTCATTGAGATTGTGGTATAGTAGTCTGCCTTTCTCATCCAAAGGGACAGTTGATCATATGTTGGGGCATTCATTGGCCCTTGCAGGCTTTTGGGTTCTGT
Source organism: Panax stipuleanatus (assembly GCA_020205555.1). NCBI lineage: Eukaryota > Viridiplantae > Streptophyta > Magnoliopsida > Apiales > Araliaceae > Panax > Panax stipuleanatus. The sequence goes on from CM035124.1 coordinate 52,372,453, forward strand.
ATTGGTTTGTGGATGGTCTTTTACCCTTATGGATACCCGAGAGACAGGTCTTCCATTTTGGACAGCATGAGCTGATGCCGACTCTTGAGGAGTACCAGCGATTTACCGATTTAGCCATCGAGTTGCCCTGTGCTCGGACAGTGATCAGCGATATAAGGAGACCGTTCACACGGATGTCAGAGCGTGGTGAGGGATGAGATCATCTCTGGACGGGTGATCTCTATTGACTTCTTGATTGACCGCTTTGGTGAGCTCGACAGCTATGATCGACATGCCGAGAATTTATTGTTTCAGCAGAGGCATGACATTTGGCCTGGATAGACATTTTACTGATGTGCATTGTATCCTACATTTATATGCCGCTAAGCTTAGACCACTTAGATGTGGGATTGATAGTTGTGGTTAGGGCCCTTAGGCAGGGTAGCACCATCATTCTGATGGTATTGGCTGAGACGCTGAGGTCAGTCACCTACTGCAGTACCCATTCAGAGAGGTTTTTCAGAGGCAATTCGATCTTGTTGTATGTATGGCTTATGTCCCATATTTGATCGATTAGAGTTTTTAAACCTCATGGGTATGCTTCACCCGCGAGGTAGCCACATCTTACTCCTTCTAGCCTGTGGAGTGTATTGATGTAGAGACATGGTCGTCATTTCTGTCAGATATTGAGGGGAGTGACTACTTATCATCCTCTGGCTGTTATGGGCCAATTCGATCAGTATCAGAGCCTGCACCTGTTTGAGGGGGCTGCTGATCAGAGGATGTCAGCTTCAGTCTATGTCATCTGTTGACTTGATTCGAGTGTATGAGTGTTGGACTCACAGGGAGAGGGCTAATTTCTCTAGTAGCCATCCGGATCATTCTCCAGAGTACTCGGCATGGTTGGAGGCAGATATCGCATCAGTTGCATTCATCCAATCAGCTCCTATTGTAGATTCATACGAGGAGGAGCCTATAGAGAATCATGAGTCTCCTTGCGAGGAGGAGTTATTAATGGGTCTGACAGCAGCACTAGTTAGTGATCCGCCGATCATTCCTGCAAGGACAGATCCGGCTTTGGCAGACTCAGTAGCTAGGATGACCTTCGAGAGGGATCAGGCTATAGCGTTGATGTTGACAGCTTTATCTGGCAGAGATATAGCTTTGGCTGAGAGAGATACGGCTCGAGCCGCTAATGATGCAGGATTGATTGAGCGAGAAGAGATCAGATCTGCCAAAGACGCAGCTTTTGTTGAGAGCGAGGAGACTTTGATTGCTAGAGATGCAGCTTTTATGGAGAGGGACGAGGCTATAGCTTCCCGAAATTTCCACATTGCCGACAGTACTTCTCTTCGATCTTATACTCATGGTCTGGTTACCGAGATAAGTGCATATGTTGATGACCACAGTGCCACACTGCAGATGACTGTGGAGGTTTTGAGCCTTATGGAGGCTGAGGGTATTGCACTTGCATTTGCTCCTCCTTTTTCAAAGAGAGATGCCATGGTGGCATTGTTGGCCCGCTTATCCTTGGGTCCATAGACTAGCTTTATTTTTCCTGCACATACTAGATCAGCCATTTTTGTCATGTATAGGACACTATGTATATATCAAATAGTGTTATATATCAGAGAAATATATTTTTGATTCACTTCCCTGTTTGGATATGTATTGTCATTGCTGAGTGATTATCACTTCTTTCATGACTCGCTGTTGTTTATGCATCTTGAGCTTCTCCTTGATGGACTGACAGTTGAGATGTCAGGGAGTATCTCAGATGGACCTGTTGATCAGGGTAGCTTGATAGGACTTAGCTTTTATATGGTTTTGGTGTCTTGGGACTGGTTTTTTATTGGTTTTTTGTTTTTTTCTTGCAGGTCAAACAGCACCATGAGTGGCTGCCTACGTATTCCCGGGTGGAGGGAGATCAGGTCATTCGTAGTTCAGTCTTTGTGTGAGAGAGGTTTGAAAAGTATTTATCTTGGGTTTTTAGTTTGGTTTAACGAGTTTTTGAATTTTTTGTTTAGTTTGACCGCACCAGAAATGGCTGCCTACGTACTTTCGGGTGGAGGGAGATCAGGTCATTCGTAGTTCAGGCTTTCTAGTGAAAACCCGAACATAATTGGATTTGTAGGACCTGGATGCGGGTATGTATGTTCTTCAGACATAGTACCTTTTCACTGTATCTGAATTGATGAGTTGGGGAAATTCGGTCCCGTCCACATTGTAGACACTCAAAATTTCCTTTCCCAGTTACTAACACTGTAATAGGGCAGAATGGTACATTCAAACTCCACCCCGGTCTCAATACCTGTGACACCCCCAGAATAGGTCCAATCAACCTAATCCATTCTGAGTCGCCAAATACATAGTACAGAATTCAAATACAATCTTTTATATCAAAAGGTCGTGAGTAGTACGACCATACAAGTTGTGAGCTTCAATACATATCGTATATAATACGAAATATGAACGCTCAAATTTAGTCCTCAACAGTTACAATTATTATCACACTATTTTACAAAAAAAGTGAGGACTTTTATTGCTCTAACTCAGACCATCACTCTATCCTCTGACTAGTCCCTGCGACATTCTCATTTCCTGAAGAGGACAATAGAATAAAAGTGTGAGCTCAACTAGCCTAGTAAAAAATATTATGACTAAGATAATGAAGAATAAATTATCGTTAGTCTTCAACAAATCAGATAAAATATTATGGACAACAAGTTTTAGATCAACAACTGCAGCAGAAGTAACAATGCACCAGAAGCGTTAAGTAAAAAATGATGTCTACTATCTTCTATAATTTAAAAGTCCATCATAAATATGTTATCTCTGTAACATCAATCAATATATATCTCAAATCAAATATTCATCTTTGCACTACGGGCCAAAAATATTCATTTGTAACACTAGTGATCATGTTCATCTCAACACCTGTCCATCTTTGCACTACGGGCCACAGATATTCATCAGGTAATCATTCATCTTTGCACTACAGGCCAAAGATATTCATCAAGTAATCATTCATCTTTGCACTACAGGCCAAATATATTTATCAAGTAATAATTCATCTTTGCACTACAAGCCAAAGATATTCAGTTATATCATCATTTAGGATTGAGGATGATGAAAAATAATATAAATAACGAATCTAGTGAGATAAAGAACAAAGATTATGGATTCGTAATTTAGTTTATCCAAGTTCAAGAATACTCCATAATAATCAATTGTGGAGCAAAATTCAAGAATGAAGTTCAAAACATGGATCCAATCAAAGATAGGAACCATAACAAACAACTTGGACAAAAAAAAAGAAAATTTAATTTTTTTGTGAATAGTACCGTATTCGTGAATAGTGCCGTATACATGAATAGTGTCGTATACGTGAATAGTAATCCCGACATAAAAAGGTAGAAATTTCACAAAAAAATTCATACTTCGTGAATAGTACTCGTGAATAGTGCCGTATACGTGAATAGCGTCGTATACGTGAATAGTAACCCCAACATGAAAAGGTAAAAATTTCATAATAAAATTCATACCAATATTTCAGTGAAATGATATTGAAAGAAATAACGTCATTTACGAAAAAAATAACATCCCTTACCTCAAAAGATAAGTACTTCTGACTGGAATATCGGATATAATGCTGAAAAAAACTTGCACTGCTTATCAACTCTCAAAGTATCTAAATACTCACAAAAATACGCTCGATATTATAGAGAAAGAAACTTCTGATTCTGGTGTGATTTTTAAATTCTAACTAAGCACCCTATTTATAGGAAAATGCTTAGAACGCCAAAGCAGAAAATTTAATAAAATATTATTAATTTTTTTTCCTTATGCACACCACATCACAATCTCAGCACTCCACATGTGAGTCCCACCCACAAAAAATGTTTTTCTTAAAAAAAGTATTTATAACCCCAAAAATTAATTCAGTACCCAATATTCCGGAACTTCAATAATTCATAATAAATAGCCCTTTTATCAAAAAAATACGAATTTTATGTCCATTACATAGGAAATTTAATTCTCTACAACTTTGTAGAAGAGAGTTTTTCCAAATTCTGAACGAAAAATGACCCAAATTTACATACGGATTATTTTTTACACCCGTATTCTAACAAAATCTTCAGCACCGACGTTTTTTTCTTTCTTTTTTTTTTCTTTCATTTTCCCCTTTCTTTCTTTTCTCTCTCTTTCTTTCTTCTTTTCTTCCTATCTTTTCTTTTCTTTCTTCCTTCCCTTTTCCCCCACCAATTCCCACAAACTTTCTCTCTATCCCCTCCTTTTCTTCTCTCACCCCCACCATTTCCTCCACACACACACACACACAAATACGTACACACACACACACACACAGAGATATATACATATATATATATATATATATATTAAAATATTTACAATTATTCCATTGTATCTCTTCCACCTCATCTTATTCATATACCATGAATTTATTGTAAAAAATATCACAATTATTAAATTATTATATTATCACATTTTACACTTGTAATATTATAATAATATATTTGAATGAATTATTTTATCAAAAAGATAAAATATCAATTCTCAATATTTGTATCTTTTGTTGAAAATTCCTCCCTTAATATCCACAATGAATAAATATTTACTTATCATTTTTATCAATAATTAATTATTCACAAATAATATTACAGAACCACAATATTGACAACCAGGTCGTTCTTAGGAAAAAGGGGGCTTTCCGATAAGGATTTCTCCTTACTGGCGCGCAATTAGGTGACCAAACCCCTTTCCTAGACAGAACTTCCTTAGACATTGCCAATAATGCTGTCTAACAATATTATTCAAATAATATGAATTATTGATTTGATAAAGTAAAATATTGTGCGTGACAATTATTGAATCAACAATAATATAAAATATTGTGCAATACCGTGTGCTACTATGCAACAACGCGTATTACTTTATTTTATCCATCGGGTATTCCAACAGTTTTAACAATAACCGTTACGCCGTTATTATTAGAAAACACATTTGTGTCGTTTTCTTCATCCGACAGTTTTTCGTTATGGGGCCCACAAATGGATGCGTTGTCGTACGAATATTTGTCGACAACAACAATATTCCACGACCAAACGAATATTCCTCGACAACAATGAATATTTTATAACCACTTGCTTATTTTGAAATATTTGCGCATATTACCATAACTTACCACATTTACATTTATAAAATCACCCCCTTACTATTTTAAAATAATATATAGAGGAAATTAAATGTTATTCATAAAAAGTTGGGGTCTTACAACCTCCCCTCCTTATAAAATTCCGTCATCGAAATTGACGTGCGTACTTGGTATGTCGAAAAGGTGAGGATACCTCGCTTTCATATCCTATTCTAACTCCCAGGTCATTTCCTCGATTCCAACTGTGACTCTTATGGTGCTTCAACCATAGCACCTCACAATGGTACCTATCAGTTTGCCACCGCACAAAAATGGCGTCCCCTACGGAGAGTCTGGCTTCGGTGCATCCCACACAAGAAGTCACCATATAGAGGCTCGGGGCTCTTCACACCTTATGGCTCTTGATGCTTCGCCTTGACACGTTGACACGTTAAACACCTCGAGATAAACTCTGCGATCTCTCTTTTTATATTGCTTCACCAAAATGTATGTCAAAGATCACGATATATTTTGGTACTATTACGAACAGTGTGTTGTGTGCTTCCATCATGATTTCATACTTCAAATCAGCATCGTTAGGAACACAAAGTCTGGAGTTGACTCGAAGTATTTATTCTTCATCAATTCTCGCCTCTGGAATAGCACTTTCTTACACCTTCTTCATCATCTTTATCAGCTCCGGGTCTGTAGCTTGAGCAGCTTTAACTTCATCAATTAAAGTTGGTTCTACGCGTATATTTAACATCATCACATGAGTCCCTGGAGTCTTTAACGCTATCTCCATCCTTTGTACGTCATATGAAATGGGTCTTCGTATTAACAACATCGCACTGGTACCCGCATACGATCTTTTACTCAACGCGTCAGCTATCACGTTCGCTTTTCGTAATCTTTCAACAGCTCCAACCAACGTCGTTGCCGCATGTTGAGTTCGTTCTAAGTAAAGAAATATTTGAGACTTTTGGAGTATATTAGGATGCCATCAATAATAACAACCACGAAATGATCCAAATATTTCTTAAATATTCGGTTCATCATGTCCATGAACACAGCATGGACATTGGTCAATCCGAAAGATATAACTAGAAATTCGTAATGTGTGTATTGAGTTCTAAAGGTAGTCTTTGGAATGTTATCAGTTCTAATCTCTAACTAATGATATCCAGAACGAATATCGATCTTTAAAAAGAATTGTGTACCTTGCAACTGGTCGAACAGGTTGATAGACACATAATTCATACATTTTATTATCCCTAATTTTATCCTTTTAATTATATTAGTTTATTAAATTAATATATTTTATTTTATTTTATAGGGATTTAATATTTATTGCAATAAAGTCAAAATCTTGGTGATCAAGCGATATTTAATGCTTTTATTCATGTAAGAAATATCCAAGAAGAATCCTATAAGGAGAAGGAAAGAGGTGGCACAATCTTGGTGTGCAAAGTCAAATCCAACAAGGGAAAGGAAAGTCTATCTAGAAAATCTCTTTATTTAGAAGATCTCTTTGAGATGTTGATTGCCACTAGGAAGTTGAAACCTACATGGAAAGAGAACAGAAGTGTCCAAGTTCAATGAATCTAAATTAGGGTTCAAAGTTATTTTTTCTATAAATAGGTCTCTTGTTTTAGAGAGGAGGGGGAGGAGGAGGTATTATATTAGTTTAGGTTAGGAGTAGATTAAATTACTTCTTTATTGTATGTTCGTTGGATGGATCATTAATTAAAGGGAGTTTTCTTATTTATTTTTAATCTTCTTCTTCTTCTTTATTTTAGTTAGTTATTTTATTTTTAATGTCTAGTTAATTTTTTATATCTAGGATGAAGATGAAATTAAATAATTATTCATGATAATATTTTTCATCTCTTCTATTAATTATGCCTCTATGTTTAATTGGTTTCGCCTTCATGTTTCGTGAATGAAATCCATTCGTTTTGTAGTTCTTATATGATTTTAAATTAATTAAGAGGTTTTGATAGATTATTGTTAAGATATGAGTTTTTCGTAATCCATGCTTGCTCAAAGAAGTTTTGATGGGTTATAGTTAATCCTTAAATTTTCATAGTCTATGCTTGCCCACGTTAATAGTAAAATTACTAAATTAAATGGAATGGAGATCAAAATCATAATTAAGTTATAAAAATAGAAGAGATTGAATTATATGTTATGTTTATTATTTAATGGATTCGGATTCCTAGATTGCTTCCTCATTATTAGTTTTCATATTCCAGTTAATCAATTCTCAATCTTTAATTCTAATTCGCCTAAAATACAATTCTCAATCTTTAATTCTAATTCGCCTAAAATAGATATTAAGGGATACATTAAAATTAATCTAGTCTCTGTGGGTTCGACTTATACGTGCCAGTTTTTTAATTTGACACTGTGCAGTTGCAGTTACATAATTTTATCACATCAAGTTTTTGGCGCCAGTTGCCGAGGACTAGAATTAATTTTTTTTCCTTAATTTTTATTTATTCGAATTAGTTTTTAACTCTAATATTTTTTTTTATTTTTTTTCAGGATTATTGAAGAGGATCGAAGGAGCGAGAAGGTAAAGATTTTGTTGCTGCGCTTTCTTTGGTACTTCGTATCTTTATTTTTTTTTAAAAAATATATAAAAAATAGTAATTTAGTTTTTTTTATTAATATTTTTTTTATTTGCCGCATTCATGCATTCACTCACGTAGAGCACATCTTGTTAGGTTTTTATTTTTTTTTGTCAAATAAAAACTGTGGTGATTGCTGGAGGATTGAGGTACGTCAAAATTTCTCCTTCTTTCGTAATTCACATAATTTTAGGACATTTTATTTGTTTATAGTTATTTTTTTTATTTGTGCATTTTGTTCTTTAATCTAACATTAATGGCAAAACTTGTAACAAGATAAGGTGGGGATTTCATCACCCTTCCTTGGCCCACAAACAACCCAACTTGCATTTTGCATAACCTTGACCTAATAAAATCAAGTCGATGGTGGCCCCTAGGACTCTCGAGCTCAATTAGGACAAGAAACTCCAAGAGGAGGCTGAATTTTAAATTAATCAAACTACTGGTGTCTAGGCAAGTGGTTCAAAAGATAAACGCCTAAAGATTGTGTGGTTATTCAATTAGTCACCGTATCTACAGAGAGACTCCCACCTTTCTTACACTTACCTGACTAGTGGTGTGATTAATTTCGAATTTTGTGGACCTTAAGGTGTAACTTGGAACAGTTAGGAGCTGTCTAGATTTTATTTAGGTTAACCGTAGAATTATGATTCTTATTTTATTTATATTTTTATTATTTTTTGTGACTTTCGTGGTTAGTTGTTTATTTGTTTTGTGATTTGTGGAAAGATGGATTCTTATTATAGTTGGAATAATAATTTTGCTTGGAATCAAGAACCCTATGAAAATTTTAATACACACCAAGTGAATCAATTTTTTCCAACTTATAAAAATCCTTATCTAAGTTCATATCCATATCCATATCTATATTTGGATCCAGAACCTCAATATACACAAGAATTATCAAATGAAGAAAAGGAAAGACTTAGTGCCTTAGAGAAAACTATGGAAGTCTTAATGGAAAATTAATTTAGCATGGATTAAACTATATTTCGTCTAGAAATTCAAATGAGTCGATTAGCCACCATAATAAATGAACAAGAGGTTGATGAATTTTCTAGTAACTCTGAGGTTAATTTTGAAAATCTTGATGGTTGTGGAAATGATGAGGAAAATGAAAATTTTGTATTCAATTCTACACAATTTGAGTGGAGCGAATTTGAGGAGTCTAAAAAGTATGAGTCTATACTTAAAAGTGATCATGTCATATTTAATAAGTCGGTCGAAAAAGTCTATAAGCCTAAAGCTCCATACCCTGAAAGACTTATTCCTAAAAAACAACTTAGTAATTTTTTGGACCAACCCATTAAAATAAACATGATCCAAGAGTTGTCCATGACCCAAGAAATAATTGAAAATAGACTCTTGATTGAAAAAGATCCAATTGATTTTTTTTAAATCACCTTGCAAAATTTTTGATGAATCTGAATATTTAGATAAGGTCAATGAGTTGTTGAGATTCACTACAAACAAGTCAACTAAACTAGAATATGTATTTGAACCAATTCTTCCATCATTTGAATATGTTAGTGAAAGTTTTCTTGAGATAAATTTTAAGCATAATTCTGATGAAAATTCTTAATATTTTCAATTTTCGAGACCTCCAGAAAATCATGGCAAGACCACACTCACTTACCCATTTGTATGATTCATGTATAGTCACATAATTTTTAAGATTTATAAAATTTGTAGCTATGTACATTTGTTTTTCTTCTCACCGCATTTTCTTGCAGAACAAATGCCCCGCATATAAGGTACAATTCTTTCACATCTTTGTTCTCTTTTCTTCATTTGTATACATTGAGGACGATGCATGATTTAGGTATGGGGGAGTTTGTTTGTATTATTGTATTAGATTTTTTTTTATAGGAAAATATAGTAAAAAGATTAGAATCTTTGTTTGAAATACCATCTGGAATAAAATTGATTTCAAAAGCATTTTTGCGCTACACATGTGCACAAATTCTTAGTTGTGGGGTATAAACTATGATTCGAGTAATTTCAAAAAAAAAAGTTAAAAAAGAAAAAGAAATAAATAACTGCTTCAATGTCCATCGAACGAAATAACTAGGTATCCAAGGCTTAGGAAGCATCGATATTCACGCTAAAAAGTGTGATGGATATAAGCAGCTTGACTAGTCTAATTTTGTGGCCTTTGTTACTCGAGTTAGTAAACCCTTAGCGGCGTCTTTACACCTAGTGCCCTAAAACCAACTGGTTTGGGAGTCATTGGTCCTAACGCTCGCTAAATGGGTAACTTTGAAAAGCCTAAGAAAATGAGACATTGCACAAGTCGAGAAAAAAATTCAAAAAAAAAATTAGAAAAAAAATAAAAAAGAAAGCAGAAAAAGAAAAATGAGTTTGCTTGATTTTCATGGTAAAAATCCCCACTAAGAGTTACATCACATACACATGCATGCATCACATGGGATTAATTTAATGAAGGATGGTGTCTAAAATGAAGATCAAGTATTTTTAATAAGGTAAAAGTGTGCTTTTGAATTAAATCTTACTTATGTATAATGCCCATAGCTATTTAGAAGTTTGCTTTCAATTTCATAATTTGTTGAACACAAAAATATTTTTTGAATTTTTTGGGTACATTCACTACAAACCCTCACGAGACACAACTCGTCCACTTGGGGTAACCTTGGGATTTAGAGGCTTGTTGCACATGCTAAGTGCAATCGTGTTTCCTACTAAAATGGGGTAGTATAATTTTAATTTATTTTATTTTTATTTTTATTTTACTCGAGGACGAGCAAAAGTTAGGTATGGGGGTATTTGATAAACACATAATTCATATATTTTATTATCCCTAATTTTTTCCTTTTAATTCTATTAGTTTATTAAATTAATATATTTTATTTTATTTTAGTAGGGTTTAATATTTCTTACAATAAAGTCAAAATCTTGGTGATCAAGCGATATTTAATGCTTTTATTCATGTAAGAAATATCCAAGAAGAATCCTGCAAGGAGAAGGAAAGAGGTGGCACAATCTTGGTGTGCAAGTCAAATCCAACAAGGGAAAGAAAAGTCTATCTAGAAGATCACTTTATCTAGAAGATCTCTTTGAGAACTTGATTGCCACTAGGAAGTTGAAACCTACATGGAAAGGGAACAAAAGTGTCCAAGTTCAATGAATCTAAATTAGGGTTCAAAGTTATTTTCCCTATAAATAAGTCTCTTGTTTTAGAGAGGAGGGGGAGGAGGTATTATATTAGTTTAGGTTAGGAGTAGATTAAAGTACTTCTTTATTGTACGTGCGTTGGATGATCATTAATTAAAGTGAGTTTTCTTATTTATTTTTAATCTTCTTCTTCTTATTTATTTTAGTTAGTTATTTTATTTTTAATGTCTAGTTAATTTTTTATATCTAGGATGAAGATGAAATTAAATAATTATTCATGATAATATTTTTCATCTCTTCTATTAATTATGCTTCTATGTTTAATTGGTTTCGCCTTCATGTTTCGTTATTGAAATACCTTCGTTTTATAGTTCTTATGTGATTTTAAATTAATTAAGAGGTTTTGATATATTATTGTTAAGATATGAGTTTTTCATAATCCATGCTTGCTCAAAGAAGTTTTGATGGGTTATAGTTAATCCTTAAATTTTCATAGTCTATGCTTGCCCACGTTAATTGTAAAATTATTAAATTAAAGGGAATGGAGATTCAAAATCATAATTAAGTTATAAAAATAGAAGAGATTGAATTATATGTTATGTTCATTATTTAATGAATTCGGATTCCTAGATTGCTTCCTCATTATTAGTTTTCATATTATAGTTAATCAATTCTCAATCTTTAATTCTAATTCGCCTAAAATAGATATTAAGGATACATTAAAATTAATCTAGTCTCTGTGGGTTCGACCTGTAATTGCCAGTTTTTCAATTTGATACTATGCACTTGCAGTTACATAATTTTATCACATCACAGGTCATCAATACGAGGTAACGGATACCTATTCTTGATGGTGACATGGTTCAACTCCCGATAGTCAATACGTAGTCGCATACTACTGTAATACTCGAGAATTTCCAAATATTATTAAGTGAATATATTAATGAAAATGAATATCTATTTGAATATAAATGATTTTGTGTTACGAGATGAGTTAACTCAATTATATTAAATTGAATAATTATAATAATTGAGATATTATAGAGTTTGCAATAAACTCAGTTGAATGCCTTATGTGGCATAGTGATGAGAAATTTTAATTATTATATTAATTAATGAATGGATTACTACGTGAACAATTAATCAAATATTAATTGTTATTATGAAAGATGGATTATTAATGGTGATTAAAAATATGTTGATTATTATTATTACAAATAATAGAATAATAATAAGCAACTTGTTTATAAATATAATAAGAGTTATATTTGTTAATGGGATAATTAATCCTATGAATATTAATTAAGTGTTATTAATAATTACATTGATTTATGAGGGATGAATTAATTAATATTTTATTAATTGATTAATTGCCACTATAAATAATAAAAAAAAAAGTAAGATACTAATATAACAAGATTATATTAATTGCTATGTGCAAGCATGTGATGATTAAATGTATAAAGTAAGTAGCTACCTATATGTTATATGAAGTAGTGCAATGTGACTATGTTATATATATATATATATATATATATAGTAAAGTTTATTGAGTTGTAAGAGTTACATGAAATGTGTATGTGACAATTGTATGTGAAGTATACATTAAAATAATACATCATGAATATATATAGTAAACAATTATAATTGATGATTACTTCAATATATAAATGAATAATAAATGTGATAATATCTAAAAAGATTACATCGTTGTGATAAAATGTACATGAATTATATGTTGAATATATGTATCCCTAATTACTACATTGTAATATTAGTTACCTATTGAAATTACATTGTGACATTACATTATAGCCTAAGTATACATATATGCCTAAGTGTATATAAAATGTGTATGTATTGGGTTCTTGTTTCATGTTGCTGAGACTTGTAAGTGTTGAGAGGTTCATTCTCCTTCACGTGATATACTCAAGCTATCCTACTCTCCTATAACCTTAAAACTTAGCAACATAGACTAGCAATGACGAGCAAGGGAGTGGGCATTATGATATCATTCACCAACTAAATTACCAACTCTCCATTAACCTTTATGCGAATCTTCTATCATTTGGTTTGATTCAATGGAGGAATCCATTGACTGGTTTATAATTTTCCTATATATATGGCCCTTCTCCATCACATTTCAATTTGCTGAGAATTGATTGAGTGTTGAGTTGAGAGTTATTATATATATATATATATATATATATCATTGTTGAACATTCTATATTTAGCAGCAAGTCCAATTAACGTATAGCAAAGATATAATATACATTACTTGTTCTTCATTTTCTATTTCTACAAACTCTGTAAATTTTTAATTCTTGATCATAGTTATCATTCATGCAAAAGTTGATTAGTACATGTTTCTTAGTCATTATATAGCCTTATAAGCATGATTAAACTAGAATATGGCTGATTAGAATCGAATTCGTGAAGTAATTTTGTGATTTGGGCTGTTAACTACCGTTGTTGGCTGCAGTCTGGCACGAACCAGACGCGGCGCAGCTGCGCCGGCATTACATTTCAGCAGCAGCGCAGCTGCGCCGATCACTGATTCCAATTTTTTGCATCTTGCTTGATTCTGTTAAGTATTAATTGTTTAAAGTAGCTTAGACGAGCATGCTAATAGGGTGGACATGCTTATATGAGTATATGGAGATAACGTAAACATGATTTGGCTATGATTGCATGCAAGGTATATGAAACGACATATAGTTTTGGAAATGAACTTAAAGTTTCATAAACGAATGTTAACATTATGAAGCATGGATATGTTCTGATTTTTGATACATGTTAGCATGACCTAGAAGTGCATGAAGAACGTGATACCATGTACATATATGCTTCATAATATAACATGCACATGATGGACTCACTAGTGAACATTTTTAACGAAAATATAAGTTTTTAAAAGCGAACTTTGACATGTAAACATTATATATGTATTCTGATTTTTTGGGCATGTTTATATGGCCTTGAAATGCATGTCGGACATATTAACTTATGTATATAGGTTTCTTAATGTAATGAGAACATGCGAACCTTATTCGTGAGCTTTACTAATGAAAATATGAGCCTTGATCGTGAACCTATACATGTTACATTAAGATTTCAATTCTGATATTTATGGACATAGGAGATAATACTCTTAGACTCACTCATGTATCATACATGTATATATACCATGATTAAGTGTCGTGATTTAAGTGACGCATAAACGAAGCATAATTTCAAACTAAAACGATGCTAGTTGCATGTATGCGATATAAATACTCATGAACATGCCCAATACAAGTTATATGAAATACTTTATGTGTTTAAAGAGCTAGCATGTTAGACTTTGTGATTTTCATGACCTCGAATGGCCTTAAATTGTTGAAATGTTGACTTAGGATCTATATTATGAAAGATTGAACTTGAAAGGTTAGACAAACATGGGAGTGCCCTTTAATAGGTATACGTGCTGTGTGATATCATATATTGATACTTGAACCCGACTTTGATGTTTAACTTACAACAATGCTATAACTTGCTAAAAAGAGTATGCTTGCTATGTGTCGTGATCTTATGTGATAATGATGATATGTAAACTTAATTAACCCGAAAAGAGGAACGTTAAGGATAGAGACAATAAAAGTTATACTAATATGATACTATATATGGTATAAGGTTAAAACTTAGTTTATGTGTTGATTGTATATCCAAGATAAAATATAATGTTGAAATATATGACTAATGGATATCATATATATACGTAACTACATTACGATAGGGTTTGAAAGTGTTGAATTACTTATCGTGGATAGACTACGCATAAGGCAAGTACTTGAACCCTACTCTTTATTGAGCATTACTAGAGCTTGTACTATTATTGGTTATACAAGTAAATAATTGAAAGCATTATTCTTATCCTATGACATAATGCTTCATAAATAGAATAGAGTTGTTTATTCTTGAACTTTGATTCGAGTATTGAACTTATAATTGTTTGCTTATTCATTTAAAGAGCAGTCTATGCCATATGATTCGGCTAGACTTGTAACATGATTAGAAAGCTGTCCAAACCAATTGAATGATGCGAAATTCTTGTGTTAACTGAATTGAACAACCTTACTTGAAGGGGATATATATTTGTTAGGGGACCGACGTGCGCACTTAAGTATGACTAAATGTTATGCATAATATAGGGTACTTTAGGTTGATCACCTGTTGTACTTGTTTTATTGGATTTTTAGTATATTACTGTTAATTCTAATAAGAGTTCATAGTCCTTAGTGACTGCTCAGTATTCAATTATCTTGAAATCTTAAATTGATTTAGTATTGAATCATATTGATATTATTCTGTCCTTAGCTACTGTTATTGAGAACTGTTGATATTCTTGCTATCCTTGAATTATCATACCTTGCTATACCCTTTTTGAGATTCGAGAACTATATTACTCTCCCTTATTGTTATATTACTTGCTGAGCAAACTTGTTGCTCATTCTTGCTTTCCCTAAAAACATTTTTAGTTAAGGCAGAGCAGTGCGGACCCTCGAGCACAAACAAGGAAAAGGAAAAGGCTACTGAGTAGGCTTTATTTATGTAGAACTTTATGATTTGTAATAAGAACTTATTCTGTTATGTATTAGTTAAGATTATGTATGCTTAAGTCATGTCTAAGCTATGTAATCAGTGTTTAAGTTACGAAACCTTGGGACGTGAATAAATTATATTAATTAAATGTAATCTATTCGGTAATAGTTGTGTATTATTCCACTGTGCGATGCGACATTTAGTCGTAATATTTATTGTGGTGTTAGATTTTAGAACGTGACAAATCGAATTCGAGTGACCTTGTGGCGGTCCGAATTTGGGGGCGTCACAAGTACCATCTTTCTTCTTTATAAATAAAATAGGAGCACCCCAAGGAGACGTACTAGGACGTATAAAACCGATGTCTAACAACTCCTGTAGTTGGACCTTTAACTCTTGAAGTTCAATAAGATTCATTCGATATGGGGTTTTAGAAATGGGTTTTGTACCTGGTTCAAGGTCAATAAAGAATTTAACTTCATGTTCTGGGGGTAGACCAGGAAGTTCTTCGAGAAATACATCAGGAAACTTATTAACAATAGAAATATCATTCAAATCTGACGTATTCTGGTTTAAATCAGTGACATGGGCTAAGAAAGCTTGACATCTGTTTTTTAATAAACGAATAACTTTATGACTTGAAATGACAGTGATTGATTTTAGTGGTTTGGTTGTTTGAATTAGTACAACAGGTTGGTTAGGAATATGAAAACTAACAACCTTACGAAAATAATCAATTTTGGCATGATAAGTGGTTAACCAGTCGATTCCTAAAATCACATCAAATGCAAGTATTTTCAAAGATATAAAATCAATAGGTAAGGTGAGGGTACCAATCTGAATCAAGAAAGATTTGTAAACTGTAGATGTAACGAAAGTTTCTCCTAACGGAGTTTCAACAGATAAGTCAAAGTCTAATTTCTCAGAAGTTAAGTTCAAACGTTGAGCACAAGCAGGTGAAATAAAAGAATGGGTAGCACCGATATCTAATAAGGTATAGACTTCGCAAAAATTTATGATTAACTAATCCGTGATAACCTCGTTCAGGTTCCTCGTATTTTGGGCAGTCACGACAAATGCTCTTCCAGGAACCACCGACTTTGACTTGTCCGGGACAGCCTTTGGAATCACCACCCCCGCTAGACTCGGTTTTGCTACAGGATAATCTCGAGCTATATAGCCTTCCTTTCTACAGTTATAACATACCTTGAATTGTTGTGGGTGGTTTGGACTGATGTGTCCCTCTTACCCGCATTTATAGCATCTGACCGGTGGTCGTTCTCCTCCCCTAGAAATAGTTGATGCTGGTGTTGCTGTCGACGTCTTCACGTTCTCATTGTTGTACCTTCTCTTTTTGAAATCTCCCCCCGACTCACTTCTTATATTATTATGGCCACGATTACCACCGGAGTGGTTACCGCCTTTGTCATAATACTTTTCTCCCCGCTGGTTATCATTTTTCCGATGACTGCTGCCACCGATACGACCTTGGTTGTTCTCCCTTGGTTGAACAGACTCATTATCTCGTTCTAATAATTGAGCCCTATTCACAACATCTGAATATAAAGAAAATTTATGAGAAATGAGGTATTGACGAATTTCGGGTTTCAAACCTTTCAGAAACATCAGCGTCATACGTTCCTCATTATCCACCAAATGAGATGCGAACCAGGATAACTCCGCGAACTTAGCCTCGTACTGGGACACAGTCATATTATTTTATCCTAGTTTGATAAACTCTACCTCTTTCATATGACGAATACTTTCTGGAAAGTACTTGTCATTGAACAGTTTCTGAAACGCCTCCCAAGACATCTTGAGTGCGGCAGGCTGCGTACGCTTCACAGATTCCCACCAGTAATCTACCTCTCCATGGAACATAATGGTGGCGAATGGAACCTTCTGCTCCTCCGTGCATCCCAAGACATCAAATATCTTGGTAATTTGCTTAACCCACATTTTCGCCTTGATTGGATCTGACTTTCCCAAAAACTTTGGTGGTCCCAACTCTTTGAACTGCTTGGCAGTGGCAAGTAATGAGTTATTATTATTTCCACCCATATTTTGAACACGAGTCTCCCTCGTCTGGTTTTGCATGAACTGCAAAAAACTTCTAAACATCCCATCGTTCATCGTCTGATCAATGGTGTTGTTTACAGGAGGAACATTGACTTCCTGTTGCACGTTCTTCTGGTTGGTGATTAAAGGTGTCTTAACGGTCTCATTCACTCTATTGTTAACATTTTCAGCTGCCATTCTCAAATACTGCCATAAAACAAGGGTTAATTAGATAAATTAACATATCACATATTAACCCTATGTTCCGACCGACCAATTAATTACTAAATAAGCTTAGGTACGACACACTAGTGAAGGATTTACTCGTCTCTCCCCTCCTAGTTCTATTCCCAAATCTCAGCCAGAGATCATACCCTAAGCTCTGATACCAACTATGACGCCCCCAGAATAGGTCCAATCAACCCAACCCATTCTGAGTCGCCAAATACATGGTACATAATTCAAATACAATCTTTTATATCAAAAGGTCGTGAGCAGTATGACTATACAAGTTGTGAGCTTCAATACATATCGTATATAATACGAAATATGAACGCTCAAATTCAGTCCTCAACAGTTACAATTATTATAACACTATTTTACAAAAAAAGTGAGGACTTCTATTGCTCTAACTCGGACCATCACTCTATTCCCCGACTAGTCCATGCGACATTCTTATTTCCTGAAGAGAACAATAGAATAAAAGGGTGAGCTCAACTTACCTACTAAAGAATATTATGACTAAGATAATGAAGAATAAATTATCGTTAGTCTTCAACAAATCAGATAAAATATTATGGACAACAAGTTTTAGATCAACAACTGCAGCGGAAGTAACAATGCATCAGAAGAGTTAAGTAGAAAATGATGTCTACTATCTTCTATGATTTAAAAGTCCATCATAAATATGTTATCCCTGTAACATCAATCAATATATATCTCAAATCAAATATTCATCTTTGCACTACGGGCCAAAGATATTCATTTGTATCACCAGTGATCATGTTCATCTCAACACCTGTCCATCTTTGCACTACGGGCCAAAGATATTTATCAGATAATCATTCATCTTTGCACTACAAGCCAAAGATATTCATCAAGTAATCATTCATCTTTGCACTACATGCCAA
Source organism: Panax stipuleanatus (assembly GCA_020205555.1). Lineage (NCBI taxonomy): Eukaryota > Viridiplantae > Streptophyta > Magnoliopsida > Apiales > Araliaceae > Panax > Panax stipuleanatus. The sequence continues at coordinate 52,391,121 of CM035124.1, forward strand.
AGATATTTATCAAGTAATAATTTATCTTTGCACTACAGACCAAAGATATTCAGTTATATCACCATTTAGGACCGAGGATGATTAAAAATAATATAAATAAAGAATCCAGTGAGATAAAGAACAAAGATTATAGATTCGTAATTTATTTTATCTAAGTTCAAGAATACTCCATAATAATCAATTGTGGAGCAAAATTCAAGAATGAAGTTCAAAACATGGATCCAATCAAAGATAGGAACCATAACAAACAACTTGGACAAAGAAAATAAAATTTAATTTTTCTGTGAATAGTACCGTATTCGTGAATAGTGCTATATACGTGAATAGTGCCGTATACGTGAATAGTAATCCCGACTATGAAAAGGTAGAAATTTCACAAGAAAAATCATACTTCGTGAATAGTACTCATGAATTGTACTATATTCGTGAATAGTGTCGTATACTTGAATAGTGTCGTATACGTGAATAGTGACCCCGACATAAAAACGTAAAATTTTTATAATAAAATTCATACCAATATTTCGGTGAAATGATATTGAAAGAAATAACATCATTTATGAAAAAAATAACATCTCTTACCTCAAAAGACAAGTTCTTCTGATTGAAATATCGGATATAACGCTGAAGAAAACTTGCACTGCTTATCAACTCTCAAAGTATCTAAATACTCAGAAAAATACGCTCAATATTATAGAGAAAGAAACTTCTAATTCTGGTGTGATTTTCTAATTCTAACTAAGCACCCTATTTATAGGAAAATGCTTAGAACGCCAAAACAAAAAATTTAATAAAATATTATTAAAAAAAATTTCCCTTACGCACACCACATCACAATCTCAGCACTCCACAGTGGGTCCCACCCACAAAAAACATTTTTCTTAAAAAAAAATTTATAACCCCAAAAATTAATTCAGACCCAATATTTTGGAACTTCAATAATTCATAATAAATAGCCCTTTTATCAGAAAAATACGTAATTTTATGTCTATTTCATAGGAAATTTAATTCTCTACAACTTTGTAGAAGAAAGTTTTTCCAAATTTCGAACGAAAAATGAACCGAATTTACATACGAATGATTTTTTCACACCCCCATTCTAACAAAATCTTCAGCACCCACGTTTTTTTCCTTTCTTTCTTTCTTTCATTTTCCTATTTCTTTCTTTTCTCTCTCTTTCTTTCCTCTTTTCTTCCTCTCTTTTCTTTTCTTTCTTCCTGTGACAACCCGAGAATTTAGACAATTTATTAAAATCTTAAATGATTAAATTAAGGTTAAATAATAGACCTAGACAGAAAATAAGTGTATGGATTTAACATTTTTGTAAAGGATTTTGGTGGATTTAAATTTTTTAAGAAGAACCTATAAGGTTTACTATTTGAATAAGAATAAAGAAATATAACCTAATATATATGTTAGGTAGAGTAATTAAATACTCTAAAGATTTATTTTGTACATTTTAAATAATTAATTTTATAATCTAATTATAGCAAGTCTAATTGGGTTATGGAATTAAAGATTTATGAGTAAAGGATTTATTTATAAAGGTGTGTAATGGAACCCTAATTAAATGATGGAGAATGGATAGAAATTAGAGAGGATGGAACTAAGTTAATTTTATGGCCCAAGGAATTAATTAAGTAGCTCAATTATTTAATTAAGGATTGAACTTGTAGCTAATTGGATTTAATAATAATTAAGTTATTAAGCGTGCCCAATATATCATGTATGGGAGATGTACTAGGATGGTCCAATTTAATTTTTGATGGAATCCCAAATTTATTTTAGTTAGTAAGTGAATTAGGAATTTAAAGGAATGCCCAAAGGAATTAAAAGAGTAGCCCAAACCTAGCCTAATGGGATAAGGGACTTAAGGGACATTAAGTAAGCAATATGGGCCTTAAAAATAAACCAAATTAGGACCCAACAAGGCCTTGTGGCCAAAATTTTGGAGGAGGAATAAGGGGGGAGGCATGTAATGATTAAGTAGCTTTAGTTGGTGAACTACCACATGAGTTGTCAAGCTTTGGTTTGAGCCTTATCATTTCACCAACCTATCAAGCAACTTTTAGTCCACAAGCAACCCTTATGCAATGATAAGAAGAGAGAGAGAGAGAGAGAGAGAGAGAGTTGTTGGGAGATAATATTAGATATACAAAATATCTCCAATAACCACCCCAACTAAATTATACTTCAATGTATTTTTTCTTTCATCATATTCATTCTTTAACTTAGAAAAAGTAACCAAGAGAGAGGGAGGAAGCCATGAAGGATTCGAACAAGAGAGGGAAGAAAGAGAGGGAGAGTTTTGATGTTTCTTAGGTTCCTGACAAAGCTTATGGAGAAGAAGAAGGAAGAGAAGCAAAGGTATAAACAAAATTCTTACTTATTATAGTTTAATTCCTCTTTGATTGATTTAATTTTTAATCTTTATAAAGTCATGATCTTGGGGTTTAAAACCTTAGTTATATGTGTCTAATAGTTTTTCATGTTTAGATCTAAATCTTTTGATGAACAAAAGTTAGATCTAAATTAAGAAATACGAAATAAGTTTTTCAAAGTGAGAAAATCTAATTTTTTTCTTAGTTGATTCTGTTAATATTGTGATTGGTGATTATTTGATGAATTAGGCCATGGATCATGTTAGATCCATGGGTATATGAGGTATTAGTTTGCGGTATGATGATTTTGATGATGGGTTATGTTGATTATTATGTGAGAATAGGGAAGATTTCTTAAAAAATCACAAGTAATGAAAAATAAATTTTTGTGAAAACGAAGTGTAAAACGAAAACGACCATATCTCTTTTAATATTTTGAATTTTTGAGTGTGGTCAATTTCTAGAGTTAGATATACAAGTATTTCTAACTTTTCCAAGTGGAATCACGTAAAAAGGAGTTGTAGATTTTCATTTGGACTGATTTCAGCAAAAGATGCAAAATCTGAAAAAGGCCAAAGAGTAGGCTGTCCGGAAATTTAAGGGGCTGTTACGGGCACTTAAGTTATGAAATAAAATTAGGCCTTTTGGGATATTAAAATATATATTATAAACTAGCTTGTGTTCAAAAATGAGCTCATTCCGATTTAAATTGAGCAAGTTATGGCTATTTCAATATTTATATTTTTTCGACGGAAATTGCTATAACCGGAGTTGTATAACTCCGATGGTCACAAAATTTAAACTGTAAGCTCACATTAACATGTATAAGATCCGCCAAGAGTTGGGAATTTCTGGAGTTATGCGTGAGGTAGCTATTTTCTTAAGAAATTAACTAGAAATGGATTTTTGAAAAATATTTAAGAGAGTTGAAAAATTTCAGAAAAATTGTTTTTGTGTATGGATTATATGTATATATAATTGGCCAAAGGATAGAAAAATTATAAATTGATTTGGTATTTTCGTGAATAGTATATTTCAGCTTGCTGAAATGAACATTTCAGGATGCTGAAATGGAAACTGAAAATGTTAGGAAGACAGTTTGGGTTCAGCTTCCTGAAATAAAAACTAAAATGTCAGGAATAGGAAACAATTTGATTTCAGCTTACTGAAATGATATATTAAGTCTCTTTAATAGTAAAAAGTTTACCGAGTTATAATAATAACTTAGTAAGCGATTAAGTATTAAGTCTAAAAATAGTACAATCGTATTCTGCAATAGTTGATGTATAGTAGCTGGGCTAAACGACTCCTTCATATGGGGAAGGGATCTACGAATTGGTAACCGATCTAACTCACTTTGAAAATAGTGTAGACGAGACGAAAACTAATTTGTTAGTTGTTTGTGGAAAACCATTCAGTATACTATATTGAATATTATTAAAGACTCGATGTGTGCTAGGTTTAGACTTATGTATATGTATAGTATTAAGGTTATCTAATATTTGACTATGTGTTTAAATGTTAGATAGTTTACTTATATGGTATGTTATGCTAATTGAAAGATTTATCTTATAACTGATAGGTCTTTTCAATAAAGCGATTAACTTAAATTGCGTAGCAGTAATAGATGGTACAGGAAAGTTTCCTAACTCGAACTCGAGTTGTTATTGTAAAGCATGTTCGTTATTAATCATTGTTAATTACATCACATCTATGATTTATTGATTCGCACGTTGTGCATATTGTATATGTTCATCAGGTATGAAAGGCTGATCACCTTCATTACCATATTGTTCAGTTGAATTTATTCATGTTCATTGTTGACTATTCAGCATTATTAATTCATGTACTTTCCCAATTCTTATATTGTTGAAAGTGTGTTAGCTTATTATTCTTTTCAATCTTGATATATCTTCATTTGAACTTAAACTTGCTGGGCAAACTTGTTGCTCACCCTTGCTATATCATGGTAAACATTTCAAATTTAGACGAAACTTTAGATACAGGCAAAGACAAAGACAAACTCCAGAATTGGATTTGGTTGCAGGTTAAACTTGTAATAGTATTGAATACAAATGACATTGTATGTCGTGTAGGATATTGAATGCAGGTATTAAGTTAAGGTTTCAGACCTTGGGAATTATGTGTAAAGGTTATTGTATAAACAATTTATGTTTATATCTTCTGCAATAGTTATAGAAATAATATATCATAATGTACCAGGTCCGAGGTTCTGGGACTCGGATTTGGGGGCGCTACAGTTAGTATCAAAGCTGTAGGTTATAAACCTTAGGTAGGGTTACCTTAGGCTATTAACCGTAGTTGGATAAGGATAAGAACTAACTCAAATAGAGTTAGTGCGTTGATAAGATTCAAAGATGAATCTTGATAAATTATAAAAGATCCAGAGTTACCTAACTCTGATAATAAAGATGAACAGTAGTAATGAATAGATAGAGTCTAAAACACTGAAAGTACGGGAAAAGAAGATCGTATAAAAAAACGATCGTAACATAGGAATGAATCGTAATATACACGATGAGATCACACCGTGATCTGATAAGGTCATAGCAGGGAGGAGGATCAATCGAATGATTGAAAATTTTATGTCAAAGTTGCTGTGTGTCAGTTGTACTATGAATTGGTATTGTGCCAACTCAGAAAAAGGGTTGGGATTGTTGCAATACGGATTGAACACAATTCATAGGGAGAAAGAATGGGGCTAGGATATTAAGTGGGGATTTAAATTGAAGACTCATGTCAGCAGCTGAGTTGTATGATTCCTTATATGGGCAGGGAATTTGTACTTGGTTTTAGAACCGCTTAGCTTCCTGATCGATATAGTGGTTAAGTTGAACAATTCTTTGTATGGGCAGGGAATTTGTCCTTGGTGTAAAAACCGTTTAGCTTCCTATATTGATTAGAGGTCGAGTTGACCAATTCTTTGTATGAGCAGGGGATTGTGTTTGGTTTGACGACCACTTAGTTTCTGATAGTGATTATCATTGAAATATTTGTGTCGCGCTATTTGCTATATATATTTTGAGAAGGTGATTTTTTTCTCATGTGTATAATAGATAGATAGAGTATAGGTAGAGGATATAAGATTAAGTTGCGAGTTCTTAAAACTCATACTTATGGTAAGTTCGTGACTCATAATTATATGAAATGTTTTGAACCCCTCAGCAAATGGACGCCAATGGTCTGTCTAGGACAAGTTCTTAAACTCATATGATTGTGGAAAGTTCCTGAACTCATAACGTGTGGTAAGTTTGACGAACTGGGTATAAGTAAGTGTGAATGGAGTATTAAGGATAATAGGAATAGATAGACTGATTAAGCAATGGATCATTAGTGGAAGCGTATGTATTCTAAATCTTCTAGCTATGCTAGACTTCGAAATTTTTGACATTAAGCTAAATACGCACTATGTGCCTTTTAAAAAAGAATTTTTATTCTCAACTCCTGGTGACTAGTGTGTATATGTGGACTTTGGGACACTGACACATCGTTACCTGTTGAGATGATAAAACTAATTTACAATAATTTTTGAACCGTTTAAAGAATAGTCTATGCTAATTATTTCGGCTAGACAACAATGATTTGAAATATCAAAATGTGTTTTATTTATCATTGATGCATCATATAACCTAGTGCAGAGATGATAAAAAGTTGATGAAGTTGTAAATACAGGAATACTTAGTGTTGAATTCGATCTAAAAATCGTTGTCCCACTATTGTATGATATCTTATAACAAAGTCACACAATGACGGAATCCTCTAACGGACTGTAAATACAGTACGGTATCATGACGTCATTTTCAAAATATTTTTTTAATTAATTGCCAACGGGGTTTGGCTATACATAAATATTTCGATTGAAATTGAATTATTAGTATGAGTCTAAGCTATTTGATTCAGCTAGACCAACATTTATGAAAATGCTGAGCGTTCTTTGAAAATTTTCCCGAACCAACTGGTTTTGGTGCGGAATCCGATAAGACTGAGGTAAGCATCCTAAAATTTGGGAAAATTTTGTGTGCCTAAGGCGGATAAGAGGAACGGGGAAAAATTGTTCTGACCAGCAGTACTTAATAAGTACAGGGCATAACGGGCTAATTACCCTCTGTGTCCGTTAGTCATGACGGTTAGCGAAAGAATTTATGTATAACCTTTTTGAAAATAAAAGTTCATAGTCTATATGACTCCTCAGCATAATTTGAAAAATATAACTCTGGTGAGTGATGTTTTGGGTAGCATGTGGTGATGAGTATGAAAGGTGTAAGGTATAAGGTAAATTTCAAGGACAAAATTCTTAGAAGAAGGGGTGAATGTGAAACCCGAGAATTTAGACAATTTATTAAAATCTTAAATGATTAAATTAAGGTTAAATAATAGACCTAGACAGAAAATAAGTGTATGGATTTGACATTTTTGTGAAGGATTTTGGTGGATTTAAATTTTTTAAGAAGAACCTATAAGGTTTGCTATTTAAATACGAATAAAGAAATATAACCTAATATATATGTTTGGTAGAGTAATTAAATACTCTAAGAGATTTATTTTGTACATTTTAAATAATTAATTTTCTAATCTAATTATAGCAAGTCTAATTGGGTTATGGAATTAAAGATTTATGAGTAAAGGATTTATTTATAAAGGTGTGTAATGGAACCCTAATTAAATGATGAAGAATGGATAGAAATTAGAGAGGATGGAACTAAGTTAATTTTATGGCCCAAGGAATTAATTAAGTAGCTCAATTATTTAATTAAGCATTGGACTTGTAGCTAATTGAATTTAATAACAATTAAGTTATTAAGCGAGCCCAATATATCATGTATGGGAGATGTACTAGGATGGTCCAATTTAATCTTTGGTGGAATCCCAAATTTATTTTAGTTAGTAAGTGAATTAGGAATTTAAAGGAATGCCCAAAGGAATTAAAAGAGTAGCCCAAATCTAGCCCAATGGGATAAGGGACTTATGGAATATTAAGTAAGCAATATGGGCCTTAAAAATAAAATAAATTAGGGCCCAACAAGGCCTTGTGGCAGAAATTTAGGGGGAATAAGGGGGGAGGCATGTAATGATTAAGTAGCTTTAGTTGGTGAACTACCACATGAGTTGTCAAGCTTTGGTTTGAGCCTTATCATTTCACCAACCTATCAAGCATCCTTTAGTCCACAAGCAACCCTTATGAAATGATAAGAAGAGAGAGAGAGAGAGAGAGAGAGTTGTTGGGAGATAATATTAGATATACAAAATATCTCCACTAACCACCCCAACTAAAGTATACTTCAATGTATTTTCTCTTTCATCATATTCATTCTTTAACTTAGAAAAAGTAACCAAGAGAGAGGGAGGAAGCCATGAAGGATTCGGACAAGAGAGGGAAGAAAGAGAGGGAGAGTTTTGATGTTTCTTAGGTTCCTAACAAAGCTTATGGAGAAGAAGAAGGAAGAGAAGCAAAGGTATAAACAAAAGTCCTACTTATTATAGTTAAATTCCTCTTTGATTGATTTAATTTTTAATCTTTGTAAAGTCATGATCTTGGGGTTTAAAACCATAGTTATATGTGTCCAATAGTGTTTCATGTTTAGATCTAAACATTTTGATGAACAAAAGTTATATCTAAATCAAGAAATAGGAAATAAGTTTTTCAAAGTGGGAAAACCTAATTTTTTCTTAGTTGATTGTGTTAATCTTATGATTGGTGATTATTTGATGAATTAGATCATGGATCATATTAGATCCATGGGTATATGAGATATTAGTTTGTGGTATGATGTTTTTATGATGGGTTATGTTGATTATTATGTGAGAATAGGGAAGATTTCTTAAAAAATCACAAGTAATGAAAAATAGATTTTTGTGAAAACGAAATGTGAAACGAAAACGACCATATCTCTTTTAATATTTTGAGTTTTTGAGTGTGGTCAATTTCTAGAGTTAGATATACAAGTCTTCTAACTGTTCCAAGTGAAATCACGTAAAAAGGAGTTGTAGATTTTTATTTGGACTGATTTGAGCAAAAGACGCAAAATTTTAAAAAGGCCAAAGAGTAGGCTGTTCGGAAATTTAAGGGGCTGTTTCGATGACTTAAGTTATGAAATAAAATCAGGCCTTTTGGGACATTAATATATATGTTATAAACTAGCTTGTATCCAAAAATGAGCTCATTCCGATTTAAATTGAGCAAGTTATGATTTTTTCAATATTTATATTTTTTCGACGGAAATCGCTATAACCGGAGTTGTATAACTCCGATGGCCACAAAATTTAAACTGCAAGCTCACGTTATCGAGTATAAGATCCTAGAAAGAGTTGAAAATTTCTGGAGTTAAGCGTGAGGTAGCTATTTTCTTAAAGAATTAACTAGAAATGGATTTTTGAAAAATATTTAAGGGAGTTGAAAAATTTCAGAGAAATTATTTTTGTGTATGGATTATATGTATATATGATTGGCCAAAGGGTAGAAAAATAATAAATTGATTTGGTATTTTTGTGAATAGTATATTTCAGCTTGCTGAAATGAAAACTGAAAATGTTAGGAAGACAGTTTGGTTTCAGCTTGCTGAAATAAAAACTGAAATGTAAGGAATAGGAAACAGTTTGGTTTCAGCTTACTGAAATTATATATTAAGTCTCTTGAATAGTAAAAAGTTTACCGAGTTATAATAATAACTTAGTAAGCGATTAAGTATTAAGTCTAAAAGTAGTACAGTTGTATTCTGCAATAGTTGATGTATAGTAGCTGGGCTAAACGACTCCTTCATATGGGGAAGAGATGTAATACCCGAGAATTTTTGAATATTATTAAATAAATATATTAATGAAAATGAGAATTTATTTAATATTAATGATTTTGTGTTATGAGAAGGATTAACTCAGTTTTATTAAATTGAAAATTTATAATAACTGAGAAATTATGGAGTTGCGATAAACTCGTGAAAGCCTTGTGTGGCACAGTGATAAGATATATTAATTGACGAAGAATTTATTAAGTGAACAATTAATTAATTGTTAATTGTTGTTAATTGTTATCGTAGAATATTAATTGATTGTTATAGAATATTAATGATAATTAATTGATGATGCGGGGATTATTATTATTGCAAATAATATGATAATAATAAGCAACGTATTTATAAATATAATAAGAATTACAATTATTCATGTGATATTTAATCATGTAAGTGTTAATCTATTATTGTGAATATTAATAATTGTATGGACTAATGAGAAGCGAATTAATTAATATTATTAATTAATTGATTGATGAGATGAGTAAATTATTTACTTCTATGTGTGAGCATACGAATCAAAAAGTATAACATATAGTAGCTAACTATATATTATATAAAGTGTAAATTGCAATGCGACTCTATTATATATAAACTATATAGTAAAGTTATTTAATTATGAGAGTTACATGAAATGCCTATGCAACAATGTTAATATACATTAAAGTGAGACATCATGAATATATGGTGAATAATTTAATAATACATGAGATAATGTAATGTGATAACATCCGATTAAATTATATCGGTAAGATAAAAATATACATGAATTATATGTGTGTGGATTATACTTACTACATTATGTGAATAACATGGTAATATTATTATTGGGATTACATTATAATTCTAATTGTAATCTAAATATATAGTATGTATATATATATATATATATATATATATATATATATATATGATAACATAAGTATATGGTGTGTGAATACAAGTGTAGTATTTGCAAATGCTGAGAAGTTAAGTCAATTGTTCCATTTTAAGTGTCCCATTTGCTCTCCAATTCCTCATACACGTGATTAGCATTATGAAGTCTACTCCCTATTCTTCCTCAAACTCAGCAAACCTCCATAGCTCTCTAGCAAATGATGAACAAGGGAGTGGGCAAAATAGTGTAATTCATCAACTAATTATCTACTCTTCCTTAACCAATATACAAATCTTCAGTTCATTGGTTTGAATTAATGGGAGAATGCATTGTCTGGATTATAGTTCTTCTATAAATATAGCCGCTTCTTCTTCTAATTTGATTTGCTGAGATTTTCTAAGAAGTGAATTGAAGCATACATACATTAGTAATATCATTCTAGAATTTAGAGAGAATTCAGTAGCAGCAAGTCCAATTCACTTATAGTAGAGGTATAAAATTCTCTCTTGTTCTTCATCTTTTATTTTCTGAGATTTCTTAATTCTTGAGTTAAGCATGAAATCCATGAAGTTATGAATGGATAATGGTTGTTAGATGTTGTATAAGACTTATAATCCTATTAGTATACAATGTAGCATGCTTGCAATCAAATTCGTATAAAGTTTCTGTGTTTGGGCTGGATTTCTGCCGAAGCGGGGAACCTTCTGGTTCAGTCCGGACATGGCGCAGCTGCCCCAGTTATACACTGAGGCGCAGAGCAGCTGTGCCGGTTACTGGATCCAGTTCCCGCTTTCTGCTAGAAATCTGTTATGGTATAAATAACTAATGTGACTTGAACAAGTGTACTAATGAGCTTGGCATGCCTATATGGATATATTGAGACAATGTAAGTATGTTCTACTAAGAGTTGCACGCATACTTATAGTTTTGAAATAAACTTAGCTTTTTATAAACAAACTTCGAATTTTGGAAACGAACTCGATATGTATACTTGCCATTTAACATTCTGACCTTGCAAGCGTATTAGTATGATTTAAAGATGTATGAGAAGCATGTTAACTAGCGTATATAGGTGTCATAATGTAATATGAACATGTGAACCTCACTAGAGTACATTCCTAACATAAATGTAAGTTTTGAAGGTGGCCATTAACATGTAAATACCATGTACGCATTCTGATTTTACGAGCATGTTAGAATGGTTTAGAAATGTATAAAAGACATGTGGTCTTATGTATATATGGTTCATAGTATGACAAGAGCATGTTAGACCTCACTATTGAACATTTCTAACAAAAATATAAGCTTTGATTGTGAACCTTAACATGTTATTGTAAGTTTCATATTCTAATATTTATGGACACATGTGATAGTATTCTTAGACTCACTCACGTATCATGCATGTATATATACCATGATTAGTTGCCGTGATTCAAAATTTACATAAACGAAGCATGTTTTCAAACTAATGACGCTGATAGTTGCATGTATACGATATGAATACTCATGAACATGCTAAATATAAGTATACGAACACCTTATGTGTTTACAAGGTGAGCATGCTAGATTTCGTAACGTCATAACCTTGAATGACCGTAAGTCGTCAAAAGTATTAACATAAAGCCTATATCCTGTAAATTGGTTGTGAAAGGGTTGAACGAACATGGAAAGACTCTTTAATATGTATACGTGCTATGTGTATCATATGTTGATACGTGCATCCGATTTTGACGGTTAACTTATAGTAATGCTATAACTTGCTAAAATAGAATATGTTTGCTATTTGTGGTAGTCTCACATGATAGTAGTGATGAATGAAGATGATTAACTTGAGAAAAGGGGATAGTTAAGGATAGAAGTTATATTAATATAATACTATATAACTGTATCGCTAGGTCAAGACTTAGCTTATGTGTTAATTGTATATACGAGATGAGATATAATGTTGAACTATATGACTAATGGATATCGTATACACATAACTATATTACGATAGGAGTTGAAAAGTGTTGAATTACTTTACGTGGATAGACTACACTAAAGGCAAGTATCTAAACCTTATCTCTTTGGATGCAAGTTTCCTAACTTACACTCTTTTACGGTGCAAGTATTCTATCCTTGTATATTGCGAACTAGTTTCTTTACTTAATCGTTTGAATTGAATTAGCATACTTGAACTCTTATTTCATTAAAGCTATTATTCATGTTGAACTTGGCATTGTTCTTGAATATTGTGAAAGTGTCTATGCCATTTGATTCGGCTAGACTTATATTATTGAACAGCGACCCAAACCAATTGATTGGTGCGGGATCTTGTATTTGACTGAGAAGAACAAAATATAACTATCGGAGAACCGACGCGCGCACTTGAGTATGATTGATTGTTATGCATAACGATGGTACTTTAGGCTGATCACCTGTTGTACCTATTTTTGTTGGATTTTTAGTTTATTACTGTCAATTCTTGTGGAAGTTCATAGTCTTTAGGTGACTGCTCAGTATTCAATTATCTTAAAATCTTGAATTGATTTATTATTGAATCACATTGATATTATTCTGTCATTAGCGACTGTTATTGAAAACTGTTGATATTCTTATTATCCTTGAACTATCAAACCTTGCTATACCCTTTCGAGAATTGAGAATTATATTACAAACCCTTATTGTATATTACTTGCTGAGCAAATTGTGCTCATTCTTGCTTTCCCTAAAATATTTCAGTTAACGAAGAGCAGTGCGGACCTTCGGGCACAGATAAGGGTAAGGGAAAGGCAAGTGAGTAGCTTAAATTATGTAGGACTTATGATTGTAATAAAGAACTTATGATATTATGTACTACTTAAGGTTATTTATGCTTAAGATATGTCTAAGCTATGTAATCACTGTTTAAGTTACGAGACCTTGGGACGTGAATAATTATATTATTTAAATATAATTTATTCGTTATTAGTTGTGTATTATTCCGCTGTGCGATGCGACATTTAGTCATATTATTATTGAGATGTATTACCATGAGCACGTGACGAACCAAATTCGAGAGACCAAGTGGCGGTCCTGAATTTGGGGGCGTCACAGGTTGGTATCAAAGCTGTAGGTATAAACCTTAGGAACGAGTGTCCTTAGACTATAACTTAGGTGAACTTAGAAGTTGGAAAGGAGATAAAACTCACATAGAGTTTTCCCTAGAGAGAGACTTAGCGTGTTATGAAATGTAACTTTATTTTATACAATGAACTTGTGTTTTATTTAACATTCTAATGGAGTTGCTGTTTGTTTGTCTTATATTTGTGATTGTAGGATGACAGACACAGGTGAACCTAGTAGTGTGGCAGAGGAGGAGCCCAGGGATATACATGTAGTATATGAGGCACCTCTGGAGGTTACGCCAGTGCAGGCTGTTGCACCGTTTGAGTCTGACGACGAGGACGAGATTGAGATAGAGTCTGATCCAGAGGAGGAGCTGATGGAGGAGGAGCCGATGGAGGATGAGCCAGTAGAGGACTCTGATGAGGTTACTGTAGAGGAGCAGATGCTAGGAGAGTATGAGGAGCGGATCCTATAGTTAGACTGCAGGGTCTAGGAGCTGGAGGCCGAGGCCCATAAGAGAGAGTCTAAATTCCAAAAACTGAGGGACGAGGACCACCAGAGGAAGCTGGCCATGCAGGAGTTAGAGGTAGAGATTGCTTATCATAGGGAGGCAGGGATCCAGATGGGAACTTTATTCCACATGTCGGTAGCGAGAAATATAGATATAGCAGAGAAGCTAGAAGAAGTAGAACTGAGAGAATTGAGTGAGGCACTCCTTACTCAGCTAGAGTTGGAGGTGATGGATAGGATACACTTCGAGCAGAAGTGGGAAGTGGCCAATGAAAGAGCTGACGACCTAAGGGACGAGGTCAGGTGCAAGAAGAGGAAGATGAACAAGATGGGGTATGTATTCTGTTCTACTTTTGAGAGGGTAATTGATGGTGTGTACCACTACTCGGCAGAGCAGGGACAGACTCTACATACCTTGAGTCGAGAGCTGGTTGCGTATATAGCGCAGATTGAGTACAAGAGCGCTGTGGAGCGCGGGATGATGTGATGAGATTTCCTTAAATGGTCTAGTGGTAGTTTAGTAGAATTTATCTTTATGTGTTGTATATACTATGTTGTAATCCCAATCTTTTGTGTAAGATGTGGGATAGTGATGTGAACCCCGTGTTAGCTTTTGTTAGAGGGGTAGTATGGTAGTAGGTTGGTATATTCCCCGTCTTTTTTGATATTAGGGGATATATGTGATAACATTTATAGCAGTATGCTAGGATAATCATGTAATGAAACGATTTGGCATATGAATATAAATGAAGTTTATTTTAGAAATGTGTTATAAATTTACTCTTTTAGTATTAAAAGAAATACTTAAGTAATATACTTGAATAATAATAAAATGAAAATTTGTGATGCAGATAATGCCGCCCAGACGTAGATTGACTGCACCCGAAGAATATGTTAATAACGAGAGGGAACAAGTTGACCCGATCCAGAAACTGGTAGACCTGTTAGGAGAGGCATTAAGGGGAAGGAACAATGAACCCGTTCGCCCAAACCCTCAGGCTGTGCCAGTAACAACCTTTAAAGACTTTAAGAGTGTAGGACCCCCAGAGTTCGAGGGAACTACCGACCCAATCGTCGCACAAACGTTGATCAAGAAGATCAAAAAAGCTTTCAATATAGCTCGCGTAGACGAAGATCAGAAGACGGTATTTGCCACATTCATGATGAGGGGAGAAGCGAACTACTGGTGGGAGGCTAATCAACAAAGAGCTGGAGAAGGGATAATAGCTTGGGATAAGTTTAAGACGCTGTTTTTGAGAATTACTTCCCGAAAAGCATGAAGAATAGGATGGAGGTGAAATTTCTAGAGTTAAAACAAGGGGAGATGATGGTGGCGCAATACGCGGCTAGGTTTAACGAACTAGCGCGATTTGCGGAGCACCAAGTTAGCGATGAAGAGAGGAAGGCTAGACGCTTCGAATAAAGGTTGAAGCCTTGGCTATTCAATAAGGTGTCAGTTCTTCAGATCGATTCTTTTGCATCACTGCTGGAAAAGGCTATTATTGCCGAGGGAGGAAGTGAAGCTTTGAGCTTGTACAACAAAGAGAAGAAAGGAAAAAATGCTGGAGGAGAGAATCGTACTGGAGGAAGCAGTAGTGGAGGAAGCAATTTGGGAAAGAGAAAATGGGAGAATAACAACAACAACAACAACAACAATCAATCAGGGAATTTTCATAGAGGTTTCAAGAAGAGGGCTGAAGGATGCCCAAAGTGTGGGAAGAATCACCAGGGCGAGTGCTGGAAGGGACGTGGCACTTGCTACAACTGTGGACAGGAAGGGAAAATCCGCCCAACTGTCCGAAACCAAAGAAGATACAAGGATGCTTTGTGTGTGGCTCGACGGAGTAACGAATTAAGGACTGCCCAAAGAAGGGAAGTGGCGGGGGTAGCAATCAGCAAGGAGGAAACAAACTGATGATCGGCGGACCGGCACAATCCAACCGCCCAACCGCCAGAACCTTTAACATGACCGTCCAGGATGCAGTGGCTGTGAAGGACGTGGTGTCAGGTATAATCCCAATCAATGATATAAATGCTTATGTATTATTTGATTCGGGTGCCACCTGTTCTTTTATATCTGAAGAATTTTCTAGTCAACTTAGTACACCCCGAGAACGGTTAGAAAGTCCTTTGAACATAGAAGTTGCGAATAAGGAAATAATCCCTATAGAATACGTTTATCGAAATTATCGCGCAAACATTAGAGAACATTAACTGAAAGTAGACTTGATTCATATTAGACTGGGAGAATTTGATGTGATACTGGGAATGGATTGGTTGTATAACCATGCTGCGATAATTGACTGTCAGAACAAATGTGTGAACCTTCAGACTCCGAGTAAGTATAAGGTAGTGTTTTATGGTAGCTCATCGCTTAAGCAATCGTGTTGCGTTACGATGATACAAGCCAAGAAATTGTTAAGGAAAGGATGTGTAGGTTATTTAGCTTATATCATTGATACTCGGAAAAAGGGAGTAGAAATTAAGGATATATCCGTAGTTAATGAATTTAAAGATGTGTTTTCGGACGATCTGTCTGGTCTTCCGCCAGACAGAGAAATCGAATTCGTAATAGACTTAGCACCGGGAACGGCACCGATTTCGAAAGCTCCATATCGTATGGCGCCAGTAGAAATGAAGGAATTAATGATACAATTGCAAGAGTTATTGGATAAGGGTTACATTCGACCGAGTGTTTCTCCTTGGGGAGCACCAGTACTACTCGTTAAGAAGAAGGACGGATCGATGAGGCTCTGTATCGATTATCGAGAATTAAACAGAGTAACGATCAAGAATCGATATCCGCTACCGAGGATAGACGACCTGTTTGATCAACTGAAGGGAGCAAAGTGTTTCTCAAAAATAGACCTACAAACAAGATATCATCAACTAAAAGTGAAGGATGAGGACATACCAAAGACTGCGTTTCGAACCCGTTATGGACACTACGAGTTTTTGGTAATGTCATTTGGATTGACTAATGCTCCGGCAGCATTTATGGACTTGATGAACCGAGTTTTCAAGCCATACTTGGATAAATTTGTAGTGGTTTTTATCGATTATTAAATTTTGTTTTGGAGGCACTAAGGAAGGAGAAGATGTATGCAAAATTTTCAAAGTGCGAATTTTGGATGGAGAAGGTTCAATTCTTAGGCCACGTGGTCGATAAGAATGGAATCGCTGTAGACCCTGCAAAGGTAGAAGCAGTAAGTAATTGGGAACAATCGAGAACATCGACGGAGGTGAGAAGCTTTTTAGGGTTAGCTGGGTACTATCGAAGATTCATCTAAGATTTTTCTAAGATAGCAACCCCGTTGACCAATTTGACTAGAAAGACGGTGAAATTTGTATGGACCGACAAATGCGAAGAATGTTTTCAAGAACTGAAAAGGAGATTGAGCGAAGCACCTGTGTTATCATTACCAGATGATGCGGGAAATTTTGTGGTGTATAGTGATGCATCACACAAGGGACTTGGCTGTGTGCTTATGCAGCACGACAAAGTTATTTCGTATGCATCACGATAATTAAAGGATTACGAAAAATGATACCCTACTCACGACTTAGAGTTAGCGACAGTAGTTTTTGCATTAAAGATATGGAGGCATTATTTGTATAGGGAAAAATGTGAGATATACACGGACGACAAAAGTCTGAAATATATCTTCACACAGAAGGAGTTGAAAATGCGACAGAGAAGATGGTTAGAATAAATAAAGACTATGACTGCGATATTCTTTATCACCCGGGGAAGGCAAACGTGGTTGCCGACGCTCTGAGCAGAAAAGGAAGGGAGAAATTATTTAATTTGACGACTCAAGAAGAGTTGATAAGAGAGATGGAGAAATTGGAAATAGAAGTGAAGGGACCCGAGAGGTCTGAAGAAAGGTTGTTTGTGGTGGAAGCTCATCCGACGTTGTTGGATAGAGTAAAGGAAGCCCAGGAAAAGGATGAAGAGTGTGAGAAAATCCGAAAGAGGATCACAGAAAATGAGGAAGAGAAATTTCGAATGGATAAAGACGGTATTTTGAGATTTGAAGGAAGAGCGTGGGTACCAGCAATAACCGAGTTAAGGGAAGAGATTTTGCACGAGGCACACAATACGACATATTCCGTTCATCCGGGAGGCACGAAGATGTATCGAGATCTAAGGCAACATTTTTTGTGGCCCAATTTGAAACGAGAAGTCGCAAAGTGCGTCAGTAGATGTTTGACGTGCCAACGCGTTAAAGCTGAGCATCAATGGCCGAGTGGTTTACTACAACCGTTGGAAATACTAGAGTGGAAATGGGAGCATATTACGATGGACTTCATGGTAGGACTTCCAGTTACACAGAAAGGTTATGATGCTATTTTGGTTATCGTGGATCGACTTACCAAGACCGCACATTTTCTACCGATCAAGATCCGTTACAGTTTGAATCAGTTAGCGGGTCTATACATAAAGGAGATTGTCTCACGACATGGAGTGCCGGTATCTATTGTCTCTGATCGAGATCCGCGCTTCACGTCCAATTTTTGGAAGAGTTTGCAAGAGAGAATGGGAACGCAATTGAGGTTGAGTACGGCTTATCATCCTCAGACAGACGGACAAAGTGAGCATTAGTTTAAATTTATTCTCTTTACCGCTCATTTAAATAAGACTGAGATGATTATGGACTAGTGATTTGGCGACCTTTTATCTGTTATTTCTCCGTGGGAACGATATCTGTACTTGCACTTTATTACTTGTTGACCGCATATACTTGCGCGTTATATTGATCGGTAAAACGACCAACACCCTTTACCTGTCAGTACCAGGGGTGTGATGATTGATTCTTTATCTCAAGCTATGACAGCCACGTTGTCCTGATACCATGCATCGGGGATCCAGAGGCTATCTTTATCTATCAAGTCAATGACTTGATCTCCTCTGATTAGGTCACCTTTCTCAATCAGGTCTTGAATTAGGTTACGAAGTGCCCAACATTCTTCTGTATCATGGCTGGGAGAGTTGGAATGGTACTGACATATTTGGTTAGGTTTGAATTTTCTGGATTGAGGGTTCAGCGGAGGTAGCAAGTTTTCATCCATTCCTTCATTGATCATAATTTGCAGGATTTCTTCCATTGACTGGTTCAAATTGGTGAAATTCCTTTGAAATATAAACTTCCTACCTGCTTGGACACTTGCTTCTTCGAACCCCTTATCAGACCAGGGTGTAAGCTCATAAGTCCGGCTATGATCTTGATTAGAATTAACTTTCACTGGAGGAGAGCGAATACCAATAGATTGATGGATTTGCTTCAACATCTTTCTGGTGAGTTGATGTTGGTAGACGACTAATTCAGCCAACTGCTCGACTTTTTCCTTGATAGACTTTATTTCTTGCTCTATCAGGAATTGTTTTTCAAAAGCTTCCCAACTCATTGGGCTGATTTTAGTGGATTAAGTTGATTCTTCAACATAGCGGAGGTATTTGGATCCTTCTCCACTTGAAGTGTTGATCATGTTGACACTCTCCTTCTTGTGCTGTCGGAGAGGGTTGTCCTGGACATACGGTTGATCGGGCTTTGTGACCATAATTTCTCCATTATCAATTAAATCTTCGATCTTATGCTTGAGGGACCAACAATATTTGGTGTCATGGCCCGGTGATCCGGAAGGATAAGCACATTTCTTGCTAGGGTCGAAGTTCCTTGTATTAGTGTTAGTTGGCGGAAGAAGTTGACCAATCTTCTTCTGAGTGGTCAGAAGTTTGAAGACGTTCTCGAGTGAATCCCCTAGTGGGGTGAAAGTCCTTCTGTGTCTGACCTCCATGTTTTTCTGAAATGAAGGATTTGAAGGCTTTGTTGTAGCTTGGAAAGGGGTATAGTTCCTCCTTTGAATGGGGGTATTGTTTGCATTACCGCTTAAATTTTGTCCTTATAACACCAAGGAAACTTCTTCATCTTTCTTTTTGTGGACCCTTCGGGGATTATTCTTGTAATTTTTGGATTGGATATGCTCAGCAACGTCTTCGAGTGCCGTTAGGTCTTTTGTCCCATTTCGGCCATTTCGCCGTGTTTGATCATTTTAGAGAAAGGTTTTCCTATGCCTGCCAGGACCCTTTCATAATAAGGAGCTTCTTGAATATCGATGAAAGTCGTGACTATTTCAGATTCTGTCATGGCAGGGGTGACTTGTGATGCGACCCGTCTCCATCGCTGAGCATATTCTCTGAATGATTCAGTGTTATTCTTCTTGATTTTGGTAATTTGATACCGATCTGGAGCTAGTTGAGATTGGAAACTGTACTGGCTGAGGAAGGCATGGGCCAATTCTTCCCAACTATGGATTTTGGAGTTGTCCAGACAGGCATACCAGGCTCTGGCTTCTCCAGTTAAACTCTTCTGAAATAGCTTCATTCGAAGTTTCTCATCCTCAACATAGGATCCGAGTTCTCCGATTTAGACTTTCAGGTGTGTGTATGGATCTTCTAACCCATCATATTTCTAGAACTCGGGGGTTCTGAATTTCTCAGGATAACGAGCCCCGGAGAATATACAGAGGTTAGAATAATTCACACTACCAAATGCCCCAGTCCCTTTGATAGACCAGAGAGTTTCTTCCATTTGTTGCATTTTCTTGAGAAGGTTACCAGCTTCCTGTTCTTTGCCTAGGATGGTGATTTCTGGAGTTTTGTTGATTGTATTTTGGTTCTGGGGTCCAGGGATTTGAGTTTCGGCCTTTTCTGTATCTTAACCGCCAGCACCACTACCAGATGATCTTGGTTCTGGATGTGTTTGAGATTGTTCGTCTTTGAAGGCCTTGCTTTGCTCTCGAAGGAAATCGGCTAGCTCGGTTATCTGATTTTTCAATCCTTCGAACTCTTCCCCAGACACAGGGGTGGATTCTAGCGAAGCACTTGAAGCCATGTTCGTAGATGGACCGTGTGCTTTTCTGGCCTTTGATCTGGTGATAGGACCAATTTTTCCCTACCTACACCAAAATGTAGGAGTGTCAGTTCCCTATGGTAGGTATTGACTGGATGCATTTATGATGTGTGTTTTTTAAGTTTATTTTGCAAAACCGAGGTTAGTTATTTTGATGGCAAGATGACAGGATATTTGACAGGAAAGTAAATCTTTCATTATTGTCATTTACATTGTGCTCCTCAGTAATTGGAGACTTGACATGGAATTGAAAGAGGAAAGCATGAAGAAGCATCCCATCAGATTCGGTTGATCAGAAGCTGACCTATCCTAGGTTACTCTCATAACTTTTGTTTTGGCATGAAGGTTCCCAGATCATCGCAATCTACTAGAAGGGAAGTTAATCCAATCGTTCAACTGGAGCGAATCTAGGTGGTGCATTTTCAAGAGGCAGCCTCGGAGACTTAGTCGTCCCCAGAGTCCTTACTTATCACCGACCGGGTTAGCCTCTTGGTGGAGGGACTCACAGCATACATTCACATACATCGGCCTCACCGCTTATGCATGCAATGACAGTATGTGCGAAACACTAATATGGGTACGAAGCACTAAAGCATTCATTCTCATTCATTCAATGTAAAGGTATAGCATTCATACATTCAATGAAAGACGCGGCATTCACTCATCCATTGACTGTGGAGACGCAGGATTTCACGCATTCAATAGTTTTGAAAGGGAAATGTTTAAAAAGATTGAAAGCGGCCTAAGCCCTCTACTGTCCCCAGTAGAGTTGCCACCTGTCGACGTTGGAAAATTTAAGAAAATATCGTGGGTCGGTTCTAACCCGGTTTTTCTCAAATCGATCTTCCAAGTTATCTCTACCCTTATTCTTTTTATTACAAAAAAGGTTTTGAATGGTTTTTTAGGAAAAGGGCCAACATGTGTATATGTCGACGATTTGATTTAAACAGAGTCGCCAGTTGGTAGTTTTGAAGATGGTTGTACCAACTCAGCCGAATTTAATTTGAAAAGAGGCCCAATTTGCTGGACACTGTCGAAACTTGATCTTTGAAATCGGAGTTTTGAGTTCGGGGGCTTGGTTAAGTGTGGGGAAGGTGTTAGGCACCCCACGACTTCCGTGTATACACGGTACAGCAATCTTTTTTTCCCATAAAACTGGAATGCGTGAGTGAATGCTGTTTGAAAATTGGGACTTTGGATTGATTGAAAGCTTTGACAGGCTTCGTTGAGCCTATATACGAAGGGTTTGATTTAATTTTGAAAATCAGTCTTTGATTTGATTTGTAAAAAGCCTCATTTGATTTGCAAAAGCTTTTGAATTGAATTAACAGTTATGATTTGAAAGCCGGTTTTATTAAACCCTTACACTGACATAGGAATTGAAGTATATTGCTACTCTCAATTTTATCTTTATAGCCTTAAGACTGCATGCAAATGGTGATTTATCGGGCTGCGAAGCATCCTCGACCACAAAAATATAAAGTGTCGGTCTCCTCATGGGTATGAAAACCATCGGAGGGACACTGACATGACAATCTATATTTTCACTATGTTGAGACCTTAAATACGAATAACCATTTTAAGGTATGTGCATATACATTTTACAGAGAAACTGGTATGGTACATCTGTAAATCGGTGTTTGTCCATCATGGGAATCTGATTCTGATCAGTTTGATCATGAATCCCATGATTTCTAGGCTCATATATGAGTGGCTAGAAAACCTGCACAGTTCAAATTTGTACAGAAATAATTAAATGTGTCATCACGTCGCAAGGAAACCAAGGATTCATCAGTAAATCCTGGCTGGGCGTGGCCAAAGCGTCTCGTTCCCACTAGATAGCGATCTAAGGGATGCGAGGTTGCTTTTGAAGCTGAAACTATAAAAATAACTAGATTTAAAGAAATCTCAACCATTATAGCTTCCATGTTCTGTCAGGACCTGTTTGAATCGTTGAAAGCTAGAATTGGCGAGATTTGGATAAATCTAGTCCGCGCGCAGAAAAAATCAGTGCAAATTCATATACAAATGAATGTTAAATAAATTGAATAAAGCAATATATATAGTTAAATATATATAAAAGCTGTAAAGGGCAATGGGTTTTCACTCTCAAGCCCGGACTAGAATTGAACTATATATATATATATGTATATAGATGTATATATATGTATATATATATATATAAACTGTAAATAGCCACGAGATAATCCAGGCTGTGACAGAAATAATATATATATGTATATATATATATACAGTAACAAGGGCGATGGGTTTTCACGCATGTGCCTGTACTGGAATTGAAATTGACAGAAAAATAGTCACCCAGTGACTGGGTAGAGCATCCAGTATGGGGAAGTGTGCAAAAATAATAAAATGGCCACAAAATAGTCCAGGCCGACTGAATATATATATATATATATATATATATATATATATATATATTGATAGAAATGTAGTCAATCAGGACTGATAGGAGTACCAGTGATGGTGAAAGTCGCTTATATATGCGTAAATATATATAAAAGCGGTAAACTACCTCAGATTTGACATCCAGGCTTGACTAAATTGAAATGTTAGTATATAAACAGTTAAATATATACAGAAAAAGTCTAAACCCGGACTGGGAAGATAACCCAGTCCGGCGAAGTTGCCAGAATGTGCGTGCTAGTGCATTAAAGCTATTGGAGCTGACGGATTGTCAATTCGAGTTGTATAAATGTTGAAAAGGGAGTTTATGTACAAAAATGTATCAATTTTTGATGAAAACGGCCATGAAACTAAGTTTCGGGCATATTTAGAAGATGAAACTTTGTGTGCAAGTGTAAAGCAGTGCAAAGTAGTTGTATTGACTAGCTGATCGTAAAAAATACTTATAATGGACTGCAATACCGGCTTTTTGCCAAATCATAGGCTTTAAACGTCCAAATCTACCGGTGGTTTTTTGATATAGTATAAGGGTATATCTATGTGTTGGAGTGAAAATATTTGGGTTTGGAAGAAGTGTAAAATTCAGAAAATCAAACTGCCAGAGCTTCGCTGCGTTCCGGCTTTTTTTCAAATGAGCGGGGGGGCACGTTTATTTATAGGCCAGGGAGCCTCCACTCTACTTGCTGAAGCGGCAGGTAGAGCTGCGGCTCCCCTAGGTGGGTCCCATGTGCTCGGCTTGGTCGTCTCAAAGTACGTGCACTCCGAGCAATGCGATGTCCTGGTCGAAAACTTTCTAACTTTTGATCAGAGTGTCCGTTTGAGGCGTGCGATACCTTTCTAAAAAGCTCTCACCGAGAGTGTCGCAATGACATAGGAAAAAACGTTTTCTGGGTCTAGGAAGACGGGTTCATAACCAGGTCTTCGATTCCCCGCAGTTTGTCCGTTGAGCTGTCTTGCGTAGTTACCACTCGGGATCGTCGTTAGGGTTCATTCTGACTTTGTCGGCATTGATTTGGCTTGAGTTTGACCAAGTCGGTTAAGAGTTGATGAAATAACCGTTGTACCCCTCCCGAGGCTGCCTGTAGTGTCGACATGGTCGCTGGTTGACTTTTGGGAGCTAATTCCAAGACTTGGATCCTAGTCGAGTCTTTTGACCTCAGGGTTATCTTTGAGGCTGACGTGGACGTTCCAGGTTTTGTTCTGGAGTTGTTGTGATTCTTTAAGTTGATGTCTAAAGTTGTCCTGACATCCCGGGTTGATACCGGGGATGACCTGCACTTCTCGGGTTGAGACCGTGGTTAAGTTTGACTTCCCGAGTTGCTGTTGGGGATGAATTGACTTCCCGGGTTGAGACCGAGGTTGGATTGACATGTCCTTGGTTGATGTCGAGGTTGCCTTGACTTCCCGGATTGAGACCAGGGTTGATTTTATGGCCTGATATTGAGGTCGGGGTTGATTGGTACCTCCCGGGTTACTGCCGGGGTTGAATTGACTTCTCGGGTTGAGACCGAGGTTGATTTTGACCTCTCGGGTTGAGATTGGGGTTAAGTTTGATGATTCGATTGACTTTTAAAACTTGATTGATGGTCCGATTGACTGTCGGAGCTTGATTGATGGTCTAATTGACTGTCGAAGCTTGATTGATGGTTTGATTGACTGTCGGAGCTTGATTGATGGTCCGATTAACTGTCGGAGATTGAATGATGATCCGATTGACTGTCAGAACTTGATTGATGGTCCTATTGACTGTCGGAACTTGATTGATGGTCCAATTAACTGTCAGAACTTGATTGATGGTCCGATTGACTATTGAAATTTGATTGATGGTCCGATTAACTGTCGGAGTTTGATTGATGGTCCGATTGACTGTCAGAGCTTGATTTATGGTCCGATTGACTGTCAGACCTGGATTGATGGTCCGATTGACTGTTGGAGCTGGATTAATGGTCCGATTGACTGTCAAAGCTTGATTGATGGTCCGATTGACTGTCGGAGCTTGATTGATGGTCCGATTGACTATCGGAGCTTGATTGATGGTCTGATTGACTGTCGGAGCTTGATTGATGGTCCAATTAACTGTCAGAGCTGGATTGATGGTCTGATTGACTGTCGGAGCTTGATTAATGGCCTGATTGACTGTTGGAGCTTGATTGATGGTTCGATTGACTGTCGGAGCTTGATTGATGGTTCAATTGACTGTCGGAGCTTGATTAATGGTCCGATTGACTGTCGGAGCTTGATTGATGGTCCGATTGACTGTCGGAGCTTGATTACCGATATTGGGAATCAGATTTAGGTTGAAAGACCGGCGTTGGCGGCCGAATTTGGATTGATTGATAGTTTTGCCCTCCTACCGGGATAGTATTGGGGTAAGGAAAATTTCGAGTGTCTATATATATAATTGTATATATATATAACTATATATATATATAGATATTTATACTAACTTATTTGGCCCGGATTGCTAATCCGTGGCCTTTTCAGCTTTATTATATATATAACTAACTATATATATATTAACTTTCAATTCAGTCATGCCTGGATTATAAATCTGTGGCTTTTTAATGCTTTCATATATATATATATACTTATATATCTTTATACTAACTTCGTTGGCCTGGATTGCTAATTCGTGACTTTTTACCGCTTTTATATATATAAATATATATATTTATACTAACTCGGTTGGCCTGGATTGCTAATTTGTGGCTTTTTCAACTTCAATATATATATATATATATATATATATAAGTATATATATATTTACATTTCTCAGCCACGCCTGGATTGGAAATCCGTGTCTCTTTTCAACTTTGTTATATATATATATATATATATATATGTATATATTATTTATTCAATGTGATTAAATATTTGATTTAGTTGTTAATTTGATATGAATCTGTTCTAATGTAAATTTTGTGGATTTGATTCATCTAAATCTAGTCATTTCTAACTTTCAACTGGTTCAAACTGTGTCAAACTGGAATCGTTGATCTAGAATGGATAAGATTTATTTAAATCTAGCTTTCTTTTTAGTTTTGTAAATATTAAAGCGACTACGCGACCCTAGATCCATATCTAGAGGAAAAGATAAGCTTTGGCTATGCGCATGCAAGAATTTAACTGATGAATCCTTTGTCTTGCGACGTTTAGTTTTAAATTTGCTTTTTATGCCAATACATTTACTGCGCATACTTTTTAATAATATTCTGTGAGCCTAGAAATCATAGGATCTATGATTAAACACTTGGATCTAGATCCGATTCCCATGATGGACAACTTTGCACTGTAAATACTGTCTGCCTGTCCTTTTGTAAATGTAAATTAGAGGGACCTTAAAACGGTTATCCGAATTTAAGTTCTCAGCCTAGTAAGTTATGATTCGTAGTGCTCTAGTCACTTCGACGAATTTTATGCCCATAAGGAGCCCGACACTTGTATATACATTCTTTGGTCGAGGATGCTTCGCATCCCAACAATAAAATCCAAATCAGCCTAAGGCAGAATAAAATGGAAGTATCAAAAGGCTTTAATTCTTATGCGAGCGAAAGGGTTTAAAAACCATCTTCTAAAACACCACTTTCATATCTTGTCTAAAAAAAAATTCATCAAACCAAACCCTTCGTATATAGGTCCAACGAAGCACATCGCTACTTTCAAATCAAGCACGTAGGCTCAATTACTGCAAGTGCACACATTCACACACTGCAAATAAAAAAAGGGAAATTGAAAAGATGCGGTAATCGTGTTTTACAGAAGTCAGGGGGTTCCTAACACCTTCTTCCCACTTAATCAAGCCCCCGAACTCTATGAATCTCGGTTTTCAATGCCAAGTAAAACAGAGTCCAGTAATTGGGCCTACTTGCAAAACTTTTCAAATAAAATTCGGTTGAGTTAGTACAACCATTTCAAATATACCAACTGAAGACTTTGTAAAATCAAACTTTCAAATCGTCGACTTTATATGTCGGCCTTTTCCTAAAAATTCACCCTTCAGATCAAACAGATAAAATAAACAAGGGTAGAAAGTACCTTCAGGAAAGGAAGATCTGCCTACAGATTTTTCTCGATGTCGACAATCACATGAAGATATAGTCGCCTTGTTTACAGACATTATCATTCACTGACTGCCCATTAAAGAGGGATTCAAGCCTGTCAAACAGAAACTCACGAGACTGAAACCTGAGTGGAGTCTAAAACTCAAAGAAGAAGTTGTCAAGCAATTCAGAACAGGCATTATCATGGTGTCATCCTATCCTGAATGGTTTTCCAATATAGTTCCCGTGCCTAAGCATTATCGGGATTTGAACAAGGTATGTCTCAAAGACGACTTCCCAGTAACTTTCATCCACATACTGATAGACAACGCGGCGCAGTACGACATGTACTCATTTGTTGATTTCTTCATTGGGTATCACCAAATCATGGTTGCGGTAGAGGATAGAGAGAAAACAACCTATATCACCCCCTAGGCATTTGTCTTTCGGCCTTATCAATGCCGGTGCCATGTATCAGAGAGCCATGATGGCCCTGTTCCGTGACATGATGCACAAAGAAATAGAAGTTTATGTGGATAATATCATTGTCAAATCCAAAAAAAAGGAACACATTGACCATCTCAGAAAGCTAATCAATAGGCTTCACAAATACAACTTGAAGTTGAACCTGGCCAAGTGTACTTTCAATGTTAAACCAGAACAATTGTTGGGTTTTCTTGTGAGCAATAGGGGCATTGAATAAGATCCTGCCAAGATAAAAGCCATCACTGAGATGCTGATACCACAATCTGAAAAGGAGATACGGGGATTTCTTTGGAGAATCAATTTCATAAGCAGATTCATCTCTTAACTCACGAAAACTTGTGAGCCCATCTTTAAGCTCTTGAGGAAAAACTCCTCCGGAAAGTGGAATGAGGATTGTCAAAAGGCCTTCCTCGCCATCAAGAAATAGTTGCTTGAAGTTTTTGTTTTGGTGCCTCCAAGAGACTAAAGTCCTTTGTTCATATACATATCAGTCAATTCTAATGCCATGGGATGTATGTTGGGGCAGAAAGATGATAGAGGCAAGGAGAGAGTTATCTATTACCTCAGTAAAAGATTCAGTATCCATGAGCAGAAGTATACGTTGATTGAAAAGACTTGATGTGCTTTAGCTTGGGCTGTCATGAGGTTACAACATTACCTTTATGGGCAAACAACCTATCTCATCTCCCGCATGGATCCTCTGAAGTACATATTCAGCAAGCCCATGTTAAATTATCTGTTGTCCAAATGGAAATTGGTCCTTCAATAATTCGATATCATCTACGTGACTCAAAAGTCCATCAAGGGTCAAGGGATTGCGGATCAATTGGCCGAGGCTCCATCAGGGAATTTCGAACCCTTAGAAACTTACTTCCCAGATGATGGGATAATGATAATTCAAAAGAGCCAGCAAGAAGATGTAGGTCAGTTCTTGAAACTATACTTCGATGCCACTATAAATATGGAAGGTGTAGGAGCAGGGGCAGTTCTTGTATCCATCACGTGAGAACAGTATCCCATGGCTATCAAACTACAATTTGTCAACACCAACAACACAGCTAAGTATGAAGGCTGTATAATGGGATTAACACTGGCCCAATCCATGGGTATCCAACGGTTAGCAGTATTTGGGGATTCCGAGTTGGTTATCAAGCAAACCACCGGGGCATATCACACCAAAGAATTGCATCTACTGCCTTATCATTGGCAAGTCATCAAGATGGCTATGGACTTCGAAGAAATAGCCTTAATCCATATTCCTCTAAACAGAAATGATTTCGCGGATACAATAGCAACTCTGCTTGATCCACCTGTCCGATAAGAGAGGAATCCTTGATATCAAACTTTCAAGACAGAAGGCACCAGCCTATGGAAATTACATAGGAGAAATATAGGATGAAATCCCTTCCAGCAAAAGCCTTGGTACCAAGATATCAAAGAATATTTAAGGGATGGATCTCTGCCCGCTAGGGCAAGTCAAGCTAAAAGAAAGCGGATCCATATAATGGCTATGAAATTCTATCTAAGCGGAGATGCACTCTACAAGAGAGATGCTGGAATAGGTCTTTTGAGATGCCTAGATAAAAATCAAGCTCAGAGACTTATGGATGAAGTCCACTGTGGAGTTTGTGGTCCACATAAGAGCGGTCCTTTACTTGCCAAGAAGATATTAAGAAAGGGGCATTATTGGATTTCTCTCAAAGGCGACTATGATGATCACGTCAGGAGATGTTATCAATGCCAAGTTCATAGAAATGTCATCCATGCTCCTCCAAACAAACTACACTGTATGAGTTTGCCATGGCCCTTTTCTATATAGCGAATGGATGTGATCGGGCCAATAAAACCCAAAGCCAGTATTGGTTATCAATTCATCTTCATAATGATCGATTACTTCACCAAGTGGATAGAAGCTGCCTCTTTTCCCAAAGTCATAAAGGAGGTAATTGTTAATTTCTTCATAAACAATGTGATCTGTCAATACGGACAACCGGAGGTGATCGTATCAGACAATGCAAAAAATCTGAACAATCAGATGATGAAGGAATGATGCAGCAAATTCCACATCAAGCAACTCAACTTTGTCATCTACAAACCTAAGATGAATGGGGGGATTGAAGCGGCCAACAAAAATATCAAAAAGATTATGCAAAAGATGTTCACTAATCACAAAGGATGGCCAGACTTATTGCCACTGACCCTGTTAGCATATAGAACATCAATGCGCACTTCTATTGGGACTACCCCTTATTCGTTGGTTTATGGTATAGAAGCAGTTCTCCCCATAGAAGTAGAAATGGAGTCATTAAGAGTATTAATAGACGCTCAGTTGGAAGAAGATCAGTAGTTACAAAAGCGGTATAGCCATTTATCCATGATCAATGAGAAAAGTGTTGCAACTATTTTCCATGCTCAGTTATACTAGTAAAGGATGGTTCAGTCCTACAATAAGAAGGTCCGGATTCGGCAATTTAAAGAAAATGACATTGTATTGAAAAAGGTCATCTTAAATCAAGATGTAGCTAGAGGAAATTTTGGCCCAAATTGGGAAGGCCCTTTTATTGTCAAAGAAGTGTTGTCAGCTAGGAGTGTTGGTTTTGTATGTTACGCATACATGTAATCAAATTACACAATAAAGGTAGAAGCGCGATAAATTAGGTTTTAAAATTTTTATACAAACCCTCACTATGATCATGCTTTGTGCTCAATTATTAATCAATAGAAAGAGAATGATAAATCAGAATCATACCCTTGTAGAAACTAGCTTCCACAAGGTACGAGTTCAACTCCTTGCTCTTCGTGATCTTCTTGAATATTCGGGATGGATTCTTTCATTTGATCAATGTTAGCCACCCAAGTGTTTGACCTCTAGAGGTGATCCACCAAGGAAGAGAAATTGTTCAAGAAGGAAGGTGGTTGGCTAAACCCTAATTTTCTATTCTCTATAGAAAGGGAGTACTCTCTAACATTTGGAATTGCATCAACTGATATCTAACATAAGACTCTTCTTATATAGATATTGGTTAACCCTTCTAATTAAATTATAAATTGGGTTTCATTTAATTAATTAAACTTTTTTAATTAATTAGGCTTTCCAACACATTGGGAATAATTAATTATACTCCTTTAATTAATTTGCCTCCTAATTTTATTAGAAATTAATGAGAGTACCAATATTAAATTAATTCCTAAACTCTTTTAGAAATTAAAATAATAATAATTGTAATAATATTAATAAGACTCCTCTTATTAATTTATATTTAATATTTCTAAAATCTTAAATAATAAATATTAAGCTATTTAATTTATTCTATCACCATAGATTAAATTAATTACACTTAACATATTATTATGATTATTTTATTACATTCTTAAATAATTATTCTTCCTTTTATGGTGTGACCCTTTAGGTTCTCCATATTAAACCGGTTGTGAATAAATCAATTAGAACAATTCTAATCTTATTTAAATAAATAAATTAAACTTATAATCTATTTAAATAAATAATATTTATTCTACAATTGAGATAAGCCTCCCTAGCGATCAACAACTTTTCAGATAATATAGATTTCAACATTAATCATAAAAAAACCTGTGAGTAAATAGTTACCGTACAATTCAATCCTTACAACATACAATGTCCCAATTAAATATAAGACATGGAATTACTGTCAAGTCTTATTTTATTTAATTATATGTGTTTCTATCAGAAAATGCACAACTCCAAATAATACAAATTAGAAACTCATTTATAAATTCATTCTTCCTTGGCCAAGGACTACTGGGTTGTCATTTAACGAATCACATATGACATATCTCTTCTTTTACTAGAAGTGGAGAGATTCTTTATTGATCATTCATTATCTCCATATATAACTTAGTACACCCAAGCATACCCTTTGATATACCCTAAGGATCTTAAGGAATAAGTCAAAGTACAATTCATTACACACAAGATACTATCATGATCTCAAGTCTGAGGATATGTTGTACTACTATCACATTAGGAATTTCTATAGACAGGCAAGTAAAACTCCATTAGGTATTCCTTAGTGAGTCATGTTCAGTGTACTTATTCTCCAATAAGCACCTACATACTTGCTTTAGTGTCTCCACACAAATGATCATGAGATCAATCATCCTCAACTAATGAGCAAGCAACATATGTACTAATCTATCCGAATTCACTAATTCCCTTTTTAGTAATCCAACGATTGGGAACTATTTTATTTTTAAGCTTTCTAAGAATTTAGATCTCATTAGCATGAGCAACATCATGGTTCTAAAAGCATTGCTTAAAACTATGGGTTATTTACATATTATAAAAATAGCATCATATAGATAATTAAATGTCTTTAATAAATGAATATTTTTATTAATAAATAAATAAGATTATTTCCAAAGTATATTCTTTATCATCATACATGATTGGCTTGTATGCATACTACTTTCAAGGAGGAGCCCTCAGATTGCAAGAAATGGACGGGGAAGAATTTCCCCAGCTTATCAACTGAGACACCGTGAAAAGGTACTATGTCTGAAATGCCTGTAAACCACCATCCTGGTCCAGGAAATCAATCAAATCAAATCAAATCAGACTTTCACTACAAAGCCTGAACTACGAAAGACCTGATCTCTCATCTATGGGAGTACTTAGGCAGCCATTTATAGTGCGGTCAAACCAAACAAAAAAATTCAAAAACCCCTCAAACCAAGATCAAACTCAAATAAACACTTTTTCAACCGTTCAGGCCAAGTCTGAAATACGAAAGACCGTATCTCTCATCTATGGGTGTACGTAGGCAGCCATTTATGGTGCTTGTCGAATACTCAAAAGAAAACCAAACACTTTGCCTAAACCTTACCCATAATATGTTTAGTGTAATTAATTTAATTTATGGTGATAGAATAAATTAAATAGCTTAATATTTATTATTTAATATTTTGAAAATATTAAATATAAATTAATAAGAGGAGTCTAAGTAATATTATTACAATTATTATTATTTTAATCTCTAAAGGAGTTTAGAAATTAATTTAATATTGGTACTCTAATTAATTCCTAATAAGATTAAGAGATAAATTAATTAAAGGAGTTTAATTAATTATTCCCAATGTGTTGGGAAGCCGAATTAATTAAAAGGGTTTAATTAATTAAATGAAACCCAATTTTTAATTGGATTAGAAGGGTTGACCAATATCTATATAAGAAGAGTCTTATGTTAGATATCAGTTGATGCAATTCCAATTGTTGGAGAGTACTCATTTTTTACAGAGAATAGAAAACTAGGGTTTAGCCAACCACCCTTCTTCTTGAACAATTCCTCTTCCTTGGTGGATCACCTCTAGAGGCCACACACTTGGGTGGCTAACGTTGATCAAAGGAAGGAATCCATCCCGGAGATTCAAGGAGATCACGAAAAGCAAGGAGTTGAACTCGTACATGTGGAAGCTAATTTCTACAATGGTATGATTCTGATTTATCCTTCTCTTTCTATTGATTGATAATTGAGCACAAAGCATTATCATAGTGAGGGTTTGTATAAAAATTTTAACACCTAATTTATCGTTCTTCTGCCTTTATTGTGTAATTTGATTATATTTATGCGTAACATACAAACCCAATAGTGGTATCAGAGCCTAACTTTATGCTAATTATCAATTTTATGATTCTATGTATGAATTGATGTGAGATTGGATCAAATTTTCTGGACAAAAATCGAAGTCTACTGTTTCTGCTACGCAGCGCGGCCGCGCCGTGTCCCAGTTCATTCTGGGCGCGAGCGCAGGTGCGGGCGCGCCTGTCTACAAAACTGAAACTGTCGGACAGCGCGGCCGCGCCGCGTCCTTGTGCATTCGGGGCGCAGGCGCGCCACTCTGCAGATTTTAAAAAATTTACTTTTCATTAATTAAAGTAAATGCTTTATTTAATTGATAAAAGTTTAAAGTAAAGATGTTTATTTTATCTGAAATATGATTTCAGATTGCTAAAAATTAAAGGAGTTTAATTTGGATTTGGTTTTTGATTAAAATAAAAGAGTTTATTTTGTTTCAAAACCAAAATTTAGTAAACTTTTACCCATTAAATGATATCGATGCATATATGGAATGATTTTATTATTCATGAGATAAATGTTTATTTATTGATGCATATGTTGATGTGTGTGATAATAAATGGGGTTGATTATAGACTATTGACCAATGTGATTGGATTTTATTTTAGTTGGATACTTGAATGTATGAGTTTTATTAGATGGGGTCTGCGTACCTCGTCTTCTCTAATTTTTTCTTGATGTAAAATTCTATCTTCCTTCTATGTACTTCCCCTTGACTGCTGATCAATGTTTTTATTTAAGTTAAATAGTTTATGTAATAGGACTAGTTATAATTATCTTGAAGAATTAGATACCAAGGAGCAAGGAGCGCGTGAAGACCCGCTTGTAATGGAGTTCGGGTTTAAATGTAATAGTTACGTTTAAATTTAATTCTTGCACTCCTAGGTTTGACCTTTTGGTTCACTTGGTAGCTCTAATGAACCAAACTAGAAGAAAAGTCTATAATCAATCCGGGTAGAATATAATATTCTATATGTGCATGCTAGTATTATATATATTATATTTTATGCAAACATGCTTCGCATGTTTTAATAAAATGACGTGTATTATATGTGTGTGTGTGTGTGTGTGTGCATGCACGCTAAACAAGATGAGACTAATAAAAATAATCCTCTCAAAGAAATTATTTTAAGTCTAAAGCATTTAAAGATATTTAGAATATCGAACATCGCCTTCTAGCATGATAAAATTAATAGAATATTTAATATTTAATATGAGTTTTTGTGTTATCCACAAGGCAAGGATTACGTATTTAGATGTTAATTTAATCACATTTGATGCTTATAAAGAAAATTGAACAATATTGTTTTGTTGTGATATCTACAAGGACAATAATGTTCTTTTTTGAATATATAGAAGTGCTAGGTTGGACTTAACTTAAATTATTTTAGTTCGGATGTGCACACACTTGACCATTATGATCTAAGAGGCAAAATAAAAAAGAGTTATATGTTGATGTAATTGACAAAGAGTTGTCTACCTATTTATTTATATATGGTTTGTTGTACTATCCACAAGGCTATATACATTTAAAATAGGATCCTTATTCTCACTATCAAATCTTTAATTAGATGTTGCCGAAATATATAAGTAAGGGTAATATATTTTGAAGAAAATAGTGGGAGATACCAATTTAAAATAAGACCTAATTTATTTTGGTATGTAAAATTAATTAAATGAATGTTTATAAAAATATTATCTTTTCACATTCAAAAATTTAAGAATGTCGAAATCACTAATTTCACTACAAAGCATACTTGATGCTAACAAATTGATCGGACCAAATTACACGGACTGGTTAAGGAATCTGATAATAGTTCTCACTGCTGAAAAGATTTTTTATGTCCTAAATTCACATGTCCCTGGAACCATTCCAGAAACAGCCTCTGAGGAAGAGATTGCCACTATTATAAAGTGGCAAGATGATGCATTTGTGGCACAATGCATCATGCTAGCATCCACGAATAACGAGCTTCAGCATTAGCATAAAAATATGGATGCTCGTACTATGTTGTTTCACCTCAAGGAGTTGTATGGTGAACAAAGTAGGACAGCTAGATATGAGTTATATCTAAGGAGCTCTTCCGATCTCGGATGACCGAGGGCACTGCCGTCGAGACTCATGTCCTAAGGGTAATCAATATGATTGAACGCCTTGGACAGCTTGGGTTCGTCATGGATGGGGAGTTGAGTTAAGACTTAGTCTTGCAGTCACTCCTTGAGACCTTCTCACAATTTGTTGTGAATTTTCACATAAATAAGTTGGATGTCAGCTTGTCTGAATTACTTAACATGTTGAAAACTGCAAAAGGTCACTTCCCATCCAAGAAGAACTATGTCTTAATAGTTGATGATTCTTCCAAGAAAAGGAAGAGGCCCAAGGTATATTCTGAAAAGAAGAGATCTAAAAAGGCTATGGGCAGGGAGAAAGTGAAGGATCAAAAGAATCCTGATCAAGCTAGCAAAAGAATGTGCTTCTATTTCAACGAGTTGGGTCATTGGAAGAGGAACTTCAAGAAGTTTCTAGCAGAGAAGAAGCTTGGAGAATCTTCGACTTCCAATCAAGGTTTGTTCATGATTGAAATTAATTTTTCAGAAAGTTAAAATTCTATTTAGGTATTGGATATCGACTATGGTTCTCACATATGCAACACTGTGCAGGGACTGGTCAGAAGTAGAAAGCTGAACAAGGATGAGGATGTCCTACGAGTGGAAAATGTAGCAAAGGTTATTGCATTAATTGTAGGCACTTATTGTTTAGCTCTGCCTACGGGCAAGTCCTATTATTTAAATAATTTTTATTTTGTTCCAAATATCATTAGAAATATTATTTCTGTTTTCGTATTAGATATGGATGGATTTGACATTATAATAAAGAACAACAGTTGTTCTGTTTATAATAACAATATTTATATGGTGTTGGTAATTTGCGAAATGGACTTTATATACTTGACTTGCATGAAAATATATTTCAAATAGAACAAACTAAGAAAAGGAAAAGAGATTATGTTAATTATACCTATATGTGGCCCTGTAGACTCGGTCATATCAATGAAATAAGATTATCCAAGTTGTATAAGGATGAGCTCTTAGAGCTATCCGATTATGAATTATATCTAACTTGTGAATCTTGTCTCGTGGGTAAAATGTAACGAATGAGAATTTTATATATTAAATTTAATATTTATTGAATTAAATAAATATTTTAATTGATTTACTGATTTATTTATTGAGTTAAATAAATAAATTATGTGATTGTTGTGGAGTAATTTAATTAAGTATAATATATTAATTAAATAAATATTTAATATTTAATTTAATTGATGTATAATAATTTTATGGTATAGTTCTAATTTAATTGAGATAATTAAATTAGATGAAGTTTATGTGGTAATTGTTACATGAAATTATAATTAGCGAGTAATTATAATTGTTATGTGACAATTTTTATATGGTTAATTGATGTTAGCTTTTATTTAATTAAATGATAATGTTAAGATTTAATTAATTAAAGTGTAACATTAAAAATGTGTGTCAAAGGATTTATTAAAAGAATAAAAAAGAATTTTAAATTAGTTTGCCCAAACAAGGCCCTTAAAACTGTTTTTAAAGGGTTTTGCCAAACAGGGCCCTTGCACTTGTTTTAAACCCATTTTTATCAAAAAATGCCTTTGTACTAAAATCTGTTTTTAAAAATAACTTTGTTCTTACCAAACAAGCCCTAGTGGCTTTTGATTTTTAAAATTCTATAACTGATGAAAATTTATTAGGTGAGTTAATTATCAGTTATATATTATACTTATATCCTATATCTATTAGTTATACGTTAGTCTATATTATGTTAGAAAGTTTCACTGTTAGAGCAATGCTATCAGTGTTAGAAGAAAACAGAGAGAAGAAGAAGAGAAGGATGAGAAAGCTTGAGAAAGTATCTTCATATTTTCTTCAATCATCAAACAAAGGGTATAACCTCTAAATTCAGTTTTAATATTGTGTCTTATGTTCTTCGTGCTTATAAAACTTCTCTGTGAAAACATTCTTCATGAAATTGATGATGTTAATGTAGATATGTAGAATTTGTGTTTACAAACTGTTATAATTGAACTGTATGCCATAAACGAGTTTTCAGAAATTAAATTGTTGTAGAAACAAGTTTTAATGGAGAATATGTGTTCATATAGAGTTTTCATGTATTTGGTTGAGTTTTAGAGTAAAATTGATTATTTAGTTATATGTTATTTTACAAATTGAAAGTTGTTCATGATACTAGCTTCAATAACGAAATAATGCATGTAGTATGGATTGAATTGATGGAGAATTGAGTTGATGACGAATTATTTTGTTAAAGTTATGAATTTCATGAAATATCAAAATTGGCTTTCTAAAATCTTTGATTCTTGTTGCTTAGACAATTTCTGTTATTAGAATCATGTACCACATGTGTATTACTGCATATGTATGCTTTACATTGTTTGAGTTGCTGTGTATTGCCGATTGTTGGCGTAATTAGGATGAAAAGTGAAGCAGAGTGCCGAACTGCACTGTTTCTGTCCGCGTTCTGGCGCAGCTGCTCCGGCAACAAAGGCAAAAACGGCGCAGCTGCGCATGCTGAGTTTTCCCGATTTGAGCACAAGCACAGCTGCGCCGGTGCCAAGGCTTGAGGTAACGCAGCTGCGCTAAGACCTAAGTGATAAGTGGTTTTAGGACCACTTATTCAGATACTTTCCAACTCATTCGGTTGCATAAACTTAAGAAATCTTGTGAGTTTCATGTGTTTTTCCCTTGTTTTATGTTTTTTAGGTTAAGGAACTCTCTTAGCAGCACTTGCCCGTTAAAAGAGCAAAAGATCGCCTAAATGGGGCAAGGAGCTGAAATGAGCTTAAAGTAATGGAATGGCATGAGGCTAGAGGTAACAAGCAAGGCTAATAAGAGGCAAATGCAAGAGGGGCAGGAGAAAGAAACTCAAGAACACACGAGGCAAACCTGCACCAGCAAGCAGCTGCAGATTCCAGCTTTTTGGTGCCGCGCGGCCGCGCCTGGAATTGGCTTGGGGCGCGCGCGGTCGCGCATGTCCCCAGCAGAAAATTGTTTGACTTTTTGCTTGACTAATCGGGAGAAGCTTTAAAGGGGGCTCGTGTGCAGCATTCAAGGCAATCTGAAAAAAGGCCTTCAGCCCTAGTTTTCCCTTCTTCTTTCCTTTCCAATTCTTGTTTACATTAGGATAGCTTAGGAGTAGATTAGTGTAAAAATTAGTTGTTAGTAGATAGTTATCTAGGGTTAGATTAGACTTGATGGTTGAAACAATTGGAGGACATCAAAGATCCAAGCTTTGAGAAGGAACACATAGTTGCACTCTCTTACTTTACTCTCCTTGTTATTCATTTGTATCCGGATGATGTGTATTCCTTTTGTGGATGATATATTTGAGTCATTTATGACTTAGACCTTATTTTGAGATTCCAGTGGAACCTTTTGAGTAATCGATATTGATTTGCTTCCGTGTTGGTTATTGTTAATTGTTATGTGATTGTCTATTGCAATTCATCCCTTCATTGCTTAATTGTTTAGCTATCAATTTCTGTAATAACCTATGTGGATTTGAAAGATGAAATGTAGGTTTAGATCAAATTGTAATAGCGGGCAATTTTGTGTTTACATGGCGTTAGACATATGATTTGTGCTTAGCATAGACATATTCAGAAGCACCGCTCGTAGTCAATAAAGAACTTGACCTTAATCCCTAATTATTTGTAAACACCATAGACATATAGGGGTTTAGATAATGTGGGTGTCCACGTGCGTTCTACCATCTGTGGATTGCACGTGGTATGGAGTAGGTGCATCGAAAGATGGCCTTCTCTCACTTTCGTGTTCTCGGCTAACAACCATGACGGTTAACTTGACCTAATTGGGAGTTTATTGATTTAGATGAATCATTAGGGGAAATTGGGATCTCATGCCGTCATTGTCTGATTTTACTCTAGGAATTAATTAGTTTAAATTAATTTCTTTCACTAGTTTAACTTAGTTTTAATTCCAACTCTTTATCTCTCGTTTAAATAAGACTGAGGCGATTATGTGCTAGTGGTTTGGCGACCTTTTATTTATTAGTTCTCCGTGGGAACGATCTTTACTTATCTTATATTACTTGTTGACCGCGTATACTTGCGCGTTAATTGTCGTTACATAAATCCAACAACAAGTTTTTGGCGCCGTTGTTGGGGAATTAATTGGATAACTGTTTGCCAACATCAGTTTAAATCAAATTAGTCTTAATTTAAACTTTTTATTTTTGTTTAATTCTCTTCTCATATTCTCTTTTCAGGTACAATGGACTTAAATTTCTATTTATGGAACTGTACAAGACAAGAGCAACTAAGGGAAGCAAGCACTGATGGACTCGACCCAATTGCCACACTCTCAGCACAGTTAGAGGAGCTCTCGAGAAAGCTGGATACTGTTTCAGTCCAACAGAGTCGAGAGCCAGTGACTTCATATGACTATGGTGCTGGAGCTTATATGAGCCATCAGGAGCCTATCATTTATGGACAGGAGCAGTATGGGGGTGGTTATTCCTACACTGAACCTTATCCCGACTATCAGCAAGAGTGGGGGTATCACCCACACCCTTCAGTAAACTACTATCAAGACCAACACTGGGATCCAAATCCGCATACGCCCCAGAATGCACCTTCCAGACTCCAATTTACGAGCCTTAACACAATTTTGAGGGTGACACAGAAAATGCAAGCTTGGAGGAAGAAGGTGACATATCATTGAAGGACATCTTGATTGAGCAACAGAAGTCAGTCAAGAATATCTAGAACTGGGCAGAGCAAATTAGTAGGGCCTTGATGGTAGAGGAGGAGCAAGGGCAAACCCATACTGTGAGCTATCAAGAACAATGCGAGCCAAGTCTAAATTTTGCACCAGAACCCACTTATCAATCCCCTTGTATACAAGGAGAACAGTCAACAGTGGACTTCATGTATAGAGCCTTAGCGAACCAAGAGGAGATGATTAGGAGCCAGGAGCTATCGAACCAGAATTTTCAGAATCAGATGGCCCTAATCAACAATACTCCAACAAATGAGACTCATTACATGGAGCCCGTGGCTGAAACAGAAATGGAAGGATTGGAAATTATGTGGGGGAATTCCATAGCATCAACACAGGAGACCTTGGTTGAGCAAGAACAATCAATTGAGGATCTTCAGATTTGGGTGGAGCAAATTAGCACACCTTTAAGGAATGAGGAGGTGATTGAGGAAGGAACCGCTCAAGATCTTCAAAGTCCAATACCTCAGATGATTGAAGCCGTGAGTAATGATCCCCAGGATACTTGGTGCTATGACATGGGTGCAGAAACTAATAGAAAATCTGAAGTGCAATTGCAACTGGGCGAGCCAAAAGCAATGGAAATAGAGGAGCCAATTGGGGATGTGGAGTATGAACCAACAGTGATAATACCACAAGAGCCTCCCCCGCCGAAGTTTGAGACTCCAGTCAAGTTTGCACACCCTTGCCCCCTTGGTAGCCACATCACAGAGACGGGTCTCGATGACACGAGAGATTCCGCAGTCTTGACACCATGGTGGTCAGAAGAAAAGAGAAGAAAAGAAGAGTCCGTTGTGTGTTCTATGCTTCCATGCCCCGATCATTTTGCATACACAACGGAACCATTGCCTAGCTCCCCTACCTTCCGTACGGGGAATTCTTGTTCATATCATGTGCTAGGTAGTTTAAATCTGCATCCTCTCCCATTGGGAAGCCGCCAAAGTCACACAGCTATTCTAATGGATGGAGGGGTTCTCCAATACCGTCGGGGAGTTAGATAGCAGTGGTCAGACACAGTCCAGCTAGAGGACTATAAATCAAGCGCTCGATGGGAGGCACCCCATCATTCTATTTCTCCCTCCGTGTTTAATTCTCCATTTCCTGCTTTCTATCATACTTCCCTCCCCCTTGTTTAATTCTTATTAGTTTAGTATTTAGTTTAAAAATTTTGCATACTGTAGGAATTAGGAGTTCATTGCCTACATTTTTGAACTTAGGCATGAATGCGTATAATTTTTTGGGATTAAAAAGCTTATAGCATATTTTTGATGCACTTGCATTGTTTATACACACTTAGAGAATTTTTGGGAATTTGAATGCGTATATCTTTCTATGTTTAATTCTCTTGATGTAAATAGATAATATATTTTTGATAGCGTAGAGGGCTTAATAAGTCGCGTACCCATTTCAGGTGCCATAGTTGCTGCATGAAGCCAAGTTATTGCCCCATTAGCTCCCTAAAGCAAAAAGCTACAGAATTTGAAAACAACATGGCACGCGGCCGCGCCTGTTTTGGCCTGCAAGGGCGCGCGGCCGCGAGACGGACAGAAAGTGCCAGACTTAAGTAGTTTGCGGCAGATTTTAAGCCATTTCAGGTCATTCCAAACTAGCCGAACTTCAAGCCATCCCTTTCTCTCTCAAATTTGAAAATTCCTAACCCTTCAACCTCTGAATACTTTAATCTACAATCCTCCTATCCTCATCTCCATCACAACCCTCACCTTATCCAAGCCCTAGTTCTAAGTCAGAATCAAAACTCGCCTACCTTCACAGTTTCTCCAACAAAACCCAACCCTGCCATCATCTCAACTTGATAAATTGGGATAGTGAATTAGGGTCTGAGGGCATATTGATTGATTAGTGGAGAGAAGTATTGCATTTTGGTCATCAAATGGCATCCAAACGCAGCAGGAGGGAGTCTACATCAAGGGGCAGTGATTCCGAGCAAGAGGGCGGTGGTATCCACTATGATGACCGCAAATTCATCAGTCTAAAAGCCCAGAGATTCTATTACAGTATATTGGTGGGCAGGACTTTTGTGCCCGAGCAGGGGTTAGAGCCTGATGAGAACCTGGACGGGCGTATGGCTTCTATGATCTGAGGGCGGGGATGGAATGCATTCTGTGATGAGCCTTTGGCTGCCCCAATCTCGGTGGTGCAAGAATTTTATGCCAACGCGAAACACACGACGTTCAATAAAGTGTTTGTGCGAGGCTGTGAGGTGTCCTATGCGAAGGAGCACATCAATGAGTTGTTTGACTTACCCAACATTGCATTGGACGCGCGCGATTCTTTGTATGCTAGGGAGTGGGGTTTCGAGAGGGATGCTATCAGTGATTACCTATGCAAGCCGGGCACCGTTTGGAAGCTAAAACAGGGAACTGATCAGAAGCTGCATTTTCCCCAGTCCGCTTTGAGTAGGTACGGGAAGGCGTGGTACAGCTTTATCTGTGCGAATCTGATGCCTACACAGCATCAGAACGAGGTCACTAAGGACCGAGCTGTGTTGCTTTACGGGATTATCAAAGGCATGCGAATCGACTTGGGATACGTGATTAGTAGTTCTATCCGCAAATTTCTGAGAGGCAGAAACTCAGCAAGTATCCCCCACGCAGCAGTGATCACTAGGCTACGCATAGCCAATGGAGTGACGTGGTCAGATGCTGAGCCGATGCAGACGCCGATGAATACTCTTGACCACCCAGCCATTGAATCCTTCAAAGTGTGGAAAGGGGGAAGATCTCATTCCTTAGGAGCAGGGTTTATTCTACCTGATCAAACAGAGGCTGAGGAGAATGCACAGAGAGTACCGCCACCAGAGCAGTCTGAGTCCTCTCACTCAGTGCATGAGCGGATAGACAGGATGGAGAGGAGACTACAGCGCAGGATGGACGCAATGAGCACCAACTTCCAGGCTTTCACTACAGAATTCAGCGGGGCACTGTCCTACGCATTCGGCCAGATGGGAGTTGAGGTGCAGTTTCCTATATATGGGTCCGCCGCTGTTTATCCAC
The DNA here is from genome assembly GCA_020205555.1 of Panax stipuleanatus. Lineage (NCBI taxonomy): Eukaryota > Viridiplantae > Streptophyta > Magnoliopsida > Apiales > Araliaceae > Panax > Panax stipuleanatus. Next base: position 52,434,112 of record CM035124.1, read on the forward strand.
CTCCAGATACACCACTTCCTGAGGAGGATGATGAGGAGGAGGACGACGAGTCCGAGTAGGGGAGTTCCCTTTTACCCTTTTACCTTCAATGCGGACATTGAACACTTTAAGTTTGGGGGTATTAGGGGGTTTATTTGCATATAGTTTAATTCATATCATATTGCATTTGTTTTAGTTCATTTAGTGCATATAGTTCGTATTCGTATTTTGTTAAAAATTGTCTAATTTTTTTAAAATTTTGTTTTGTTTTAGTTAACTGTGTTAGGACATGTTGCATGACATACTGCATAAATCCAGGTTGAAGTTGGTTTGTGAGTTAGTGGCCTATGATGAAAACTAAAATTTCTTAATTTTCGAACTAAGTTGAGACTTAAGCTTGATTTCATTGTTATATATGTAAATCCTTATCTGTCAGATACTGTGTAACCAATGAGCACGATAGAGTAACCATCATGATATGCTAAGTTTAAATGTTCACATACTTGTCTTCTGGTGGGAAATCTTTGTTTTAATAAAGGAATTTTAGTTCTCATATGATAATAACTAAACTGTAAAAAGCTTAAGTTTAGGGGAAACAGGGGACATGCATGATATATGCGGGGAGATGGAGCGTAAGACGCACTCCCTTGCAGGAAAAGAAAAAGAAAAAGAAAGCAAAAGAAAACGCATTGAAAAAAAAATAGAATAAACACTTCGGCTACGTCGAGTTCTGTGGCCTTTGATATTCGAGCAAGTAAGCCCTCGGGGTGTCTCTACACCCAGCGCCCTAAGACCATCTGGTCTGGGAGTCGTTGGTCGAAAGCTCGCTACATGGATATCATTGAAAAGCCTAAGAGGGCTAGGCATTGCACAGTTGAATGTGTACACGGGTAAGTGCGTTTACGCCCTCGTGAGTTAATAAAAGCTTAATGAAACCCCCCTGTTGACTCTTAACTTTAGTAATGCATGGTCTTGGTTAGAACTTATATGATTTACTGCTTTTCTTAAGTTAAAACTTGTTTTTCCCCCTAAGAAGCATAGTAGGTGAGTTATTTATCTAAATGCATGTTTAATGGTTGCTAGGCACACAACGCACAATACATCAGTGCTGACAGTTTTGGATTTGCAAGAATATGCCTTATGGTCTTGCCTTGGGTAGCTTTTCGGTTTGACTATCTTGTGGTTTTTCTGAGGCATTGCTTTGAAGTTCAATACTGACTGGAACTTGGATTTGCATTCATGATAGCGTAGGTTGCATACATTGTAAATAGTGCATTGCATTGCCGTTTAGCTTTGTTTTGGTTGCTTGAGGGCAAGCAACGTTTAAGTTTGGGGGTATTTGATAAGTGGTTTTAGGACCACTTATTCAAATACTTTCCAACTCATTCGGTTGCTTAAACTTAAGCAATCTTATGAGTTTCATGTGTTTTTCCCTTGTTTTATGTTTTTCAGGTTAAGGAACTCTCTTAGCAGTACTTGCCCGTTAAAAGAGCAAAAGATCGCCTAAATGGGGCAAGGAGCTGAAATGAGCTTAAAGCAATGGAATGGCATGAGGCTAGAGGTAACAAGCAAGGCTAATAAGAGGCAAATGCAAGAGGGGTAGGAGAAAGCAACTCAAGAACACACGAGGCAAACCTGCACCAGCAAGCAACTACAGATTCCAGCTTTTTGGTGCCGCGCGGCCGCGCCTGGAATTGGCTTGGGGCGCACGCGGCCGCGCATGTCCCCAGCAGAAAATTGTTTGACTTTTTGCTTGACTAATCGGGAGAAGCTTTAAAGGGGGCTCGTGTGCAGCATTCAAGGCAGTCTGAAAAAAGGCCTTCAGCCCTAGTTTTCCCTTCTTCTTTCCTTTCCAATTCTTGTTTACATTAGGATAGCTTAGGAGTAGATTAGTGTAAAAATTAGTTGTTAGTAGATAGTTATCTAGGGTTAGATTAGACTTGATGGTTGAAACAATTGGAGGACATCAAAGATCCAAGCTTTGAGAAGGAACACATAGTTGCACTCTCTTCCTTTACTCTCCTTGTTATTCATTTGTATCCGGATGATGTGTATTCCTTTTGTGGATGATATATTTGAGTCATTTATGACTTAGACCTTATTTTGAGATTCCAGTGGAACCTTTTGAGTAATCGATATTGATTTGCTTCCGTGTTGGTTATTGTTAATTGTTATGTGATTGTCTATTGCAATTCATCCCTTCATTGCTTAATTGTTTAGCTATCAATTTCTGTAATAACCTATGTGGATTTGAAAGATGAAATGTAGGTTTAGATCAAATTGTAATAGCGGGCAATTTTATGTTTACATGGCGTTAGACATATGATTTGTGCTTAGGATAGACATATTCCGAAGCACCGCTCGTAGTCAATAGAGAACTTGACCTTAATCCCTAATTATTTGTAAACACCATAGACATATAGGGGTTTAGATAATGTGGGTGTCCACGTGCGTTCTACCATCTGTGGATTGCACGTGGTATGGAGTAGGTGTATCGAAAGATGGCCTTCTCTCACTTTCGTGTTCTCGGCTAACAACCATGACGGTTAACTTGACCTAATTGGGAGTTTATTGATTTAGATGAATCATTAGGGGAAATTGGGAACTCATGCCGTCATTGTCTGATTTTACTCTAGGAATTAATTAGTTTAAATTAATTTCCTTCACTAGTTTAACTTAGTTTTAATTCCAACTCTTTATCTCTCGTTTAAATAAGACTGAGGCGATTATGTGCTAGTGGTTTGGCGACCTTTTATTTATTAATTCTCCGTGGGAACGATCTTTACTTATCTTATATTACTTGTTGACCGCGTATACATGCGCGTTAATTGTCGTTACATAAATCCAACAACACTAAGCAGAGGCAGTGAATTCTAATTATTTGTGCAGTCTTTAAACCTAAGTTTAATTGTTTCAATGATAATGATCTTGTACCAAGTTGCAATAAAGTATTATTTTGACAATTTCATGTTGGAAAAAGAAAGAAGATTGTGAAACCTTAAATTTATTATTTGATTTAATTAAAGTAAATGTTAAATTATAATTTGTTTAATTATAATTTAGTTAATATGATATATAATTATAATTTGAATAATTATAATTAAAGTAAAGGTTTAATTTAAAATATAGTTTGTTAAATTATAATGAATATTATTTGAGTAATTTTAATCAAATAAATGATAATTTAAATTATAATGTGTATAATTATAATTTAATAAATGCATGATTAATTATGAATTGTAAATTGTTTAATTATGCATGATGAAGATTCATTAACTATAAATTATAATTTTTTTTAATTATAATTTAATTAATATAAGATGTGGTTATAATTTGGATAATTATAATTACAATAAATGTTTAAATTATAATTTAATTAATATGAAGTGCATAATTATTAATTAATTTAATTATGTGAACATGTAATATGATGATGTGATGAGATTAATTATGTGATAGTTAATTATTAACTTAATAATTAAACAAGAATGAGTTAACCTAGATTGGTTAACTAATTATATGAATTAGTTACGTTTTAACTAATTTAGATTATTGTGATTATATATATATATGTGTGTGTGTGTGTGTGTGTGTGTGTGTGTGTGTGTGTAGAAAGTGTTAAAGAACGTGATTGTATTAGTAGCTTGCGCTTGAGGCAAGTCTTCTAACCCTAAACTTGTTAACTATGTACAAGTGTTGAATTCAAATATTTATTGTATTCGAGATTGTCCTTGACTTTGACTTATTGTTCAAGCAAGGTTTATCTTATCTTTCGTATGCTTCAAGTTAAATTATAAAGCATAAGTATTTCATAATTCGTTATTATTGAATTATTCTTGATTATTGTAAGTCAATTCAACTATTCCTTAGTTGATGAACGTTTAATCCTAAATTATATTTTAAGCTTATCCAAACCAAACTTTCTATGGTGCGGACTTGTACTCAAATACTGAGATGAACAACCCTATTTATTAGGGGAGGTTACTATGCGAAAGCGTTAAAATGTTTGTGCACAATACATGGTACGAAGGGCTGATCCCCCTAAGTACGAGTTAAGGTCCATAGTCTAAATGAATGTTAAATATTTTAAATAGAAATGTTTATAACCTAGGACAAAATTTCAAGGTCTTACGACCCTCAGATGATTTCAATATTCGAGATTCTAAACATTGAAGAAAGAATTATTGTTCAATTCTTTATGAAAGAAAAATTATTCAAATCTATTGAAACTATTCAGTTATGTTATATTATTGATATTTCTAGTGAGCTTTCGTTTGCTCACTCTTGCAATTTAAATAGCCATTGCAGCTAAAGTTGAAAGTGTTCACGCTCCGTCAACTAGTAAGGGCAAAAGCAAACTGAACAAGTGAAGACTTATTTTATTTGCTAATTATGAATTGTAACAAGAATGTATTACTTTATGTTATGTTTTTATTTTTCGCATTTGATGTTTAAGTTAAGGTTAGATTAAACCCTGGGATATTTTGGACAAAGTTGTAATCCTTTTTACAAGGAAGATTTTTATTTTATTATAAGGTTGTAATTTATGTTTCATTCCTTATTATTGGGTAGATGTATGTTTTATTTAGAAAGTGAACACCAAATCGTGTGGAAACAAAGTATCCGGATTTGGGGGTGTCACATAAAATGACTAAATCTCCCTTTAGTGAAAAATGAGAAAGAGTTACAGAGTTGTTAATATTGGTTAACACTGACGTTTGTGGACCTCTAAAAATGAATGCACGGGGAGGGTATTCTTATTTTATTACTTTCACTGATGATTACTCAAGATTTGGATGTGTATTTAATGAAATACAAATCTTAATCATTTGAAAAGTTCAAAGAGTTCAGAAGTGAAGTAGAGAAACAAACTAGCAAAAGTATTAAGATTTATTTAGCAAAAAAAAAGTATTAAGATTCTTCGATCAGATCGAGGTGGAGAATACTTAAGCGGTGAGTTTCTCAATTGTCTCAAAGATAAGGTATAATCTCACAATGGACTCCACCAGGTACACCACAGTTAAATGGAGTATCTGAAAGGAGAAATTGAGCATTGTTGGACATGGTTCGTTCCATTGTTGCATTATATTTATCAGACACTCAGCCTCAATTTCATCTCTAGTTTCAAACCCTCGAATTCCCTCATTCCTACCATCACCCTAATTCTACTTCTATCTCTAATGCCCTAACCCATCAAGCTATAATCCTCAATCTCCTCCACACATCATCCCCCACCACAAGCCCTAATCTGCAGCCCCTATTCACCCAAGTCCCTCTTTATTTCAAACGAAAATCATAGAGTCAACTCCCTAAGTCTCAACTCAAATCGGCAGAAAAGCTATAAGCCCTAATTGTGACTATAGGTAAAGATTGCAGCAGTTTGGAAGGGATAAGCAAGTATTGCAGTGATTTAGAATTTTGGTTTTGAACAAGTTGTTGAGGAGGGCAGAAGTTTGGTCCAAGTTTGTGAGTGAATCTCTGAGAGGGTTGAAGTGGTTGAGTTGGGTTGAATTGAAGCTTCTATTCTCAGTTCCAATGGCATCTAAGCGTAGTAGGAGGGAATCTACATCCATGGGCAGAAATTTTGAGCAAGATGGAGGTGGCATCGCTCATGATGACCACAAATTTATCAGTCTGAAGGCTCAGTAGTTCTTCTATAGCGCGTTAATGGGCAGAAATTTTGTATTGGAGCAAGGATTACTGCCGGACAGGAAATTGGACGGGCATATGGCATCCATTATCAGAGCACGGGGCTGGAATCTGTTTTGTGAGGATCTGATGGCAGGACCCATTTCTGTGGTATAAGAACTCTATGCCAATGTTAAATTCACCAAGTCCAATAAGATATTTGTGAGGGGATGTGACGTGTCAATTGCAAAGGAAAGCATCAACGAACTGTTCGGTTTATCGAACATTGCATTGGACGCTCCCGAGTCTCTTTATGCTAGGGAGTGGGGATCAGAGTTGGATGCTAGCTGTGATTATCTTTGCATGCCAGGCACTACATAGAAACTGAAGTAGGGCACTGATTAGAAGCTACATTTCCCCCAGGCCACCTTGAGCAGATATGGAAAGGCGTGGTATAGCTTTATATGTACGAATCTGATGCCAACACGGCATCAGAATGAGGTCACTAAGGACAAAGCTGTGTTACTTTATGGGATCATCAAGGGACAGAAGATTGACTTGGGATACATGATCAATAGTTCAATCCGCAGATTTCTGAGAGGCGGTACTTCAGCTGGTATCCCATATGCATCGGTGATCACCAGGCTTTGCACTATGTATGGAGTTATGTGGACTGACGCCTAGCCGATGCAGATTCCCATGAGCTCAATTGACCACGCTGCCATTCAATTAGTCAAAGTCTGGACAGGAGGCAAATCCCATCCTCAGGGAGCACGGTTTATATTGCCAGAGCAGAGAGAGGCAGGGGAGACTTCTGAGAGGGCACACGGTTCCTGAGCATATAGATAGGATGGAGAGGCGATTGCAGCGCAGGATGGATGCCATGAGCACGAATTTCCAGGCCTTCACGATAGATTTCTGTGGGGCATTATCCCAAGATTTCGGCCAGATAGGAGTGCAAGTGCAATTCCCTACATATGGATCCGCCGCTTCCTACCCTCATCCAGACACACCTCCAGAACAAGCAGAAGAGGAGGACGACGAGGACGAGTGCGACGCCGATGCCGACTAGGGGAGTTCCTTTTTACCTTTTACCTCCAATGAGTACATTGCAGTTTTTACGTTTGGGGGTATTAGGTTTATTTTTTGCATTTAGTGTAGGTTGCATTCATTTTGCATATTGTGTTTGTTCGTATAGTGCATGTAGGTCGTAATTTGTTGAAAATTTATCAAATTTTTTATTTTGTTGTAGATAGCTGTGTTAGAACATATTGCATGAATCTAGTTTTCGGTTGGTTTGTTATTTATTTGGCTTGTGAGGAAACTGAAATTACTTGATTTTTGAATTGATTTGAGACTTAAGCTTGATTATGATGTCATATATGTAAATCCTTATCTGTCAGATACTGATGTAACTGGTTAGCACTCTAGAGTAACCACCATGACCTGCTAAGTTTAAATTTTCACATACTTGTCTTCTGGTGGGAAATCTATGTTTTAATAAACAAGTTTCAGTTCTCATGTGATAATGACTAGACTGTAAAAAGCTTAAGTTTGGGGGAAGCAGGGGGTATGCATGCTAATTGGAGAGATGGAGCGTAAGATGCACTCTCCTATGAAAAGTAAAGAAAAAGAATAGAAAAACAGAAAAATGCAAGAAAAGAAAAAGAAAAATGATTTAGAATAAACACTTCGGCTACGTCGAATCCTGTGGCCTTTGATATTTTCTAGCAAGTAAGCCCTAGGGGTGTCTTTACACCCAGCGCCCTAAGGCCTCGCTGTCTGGGAGTCAGTTGGTTGAAAGCTCGCTACACGGGTATCATTGAAAAGCCTAAGAAGCCTAGGCATTGCACCGTCGATTGTGTTCGCGGGAAAGTGCAAAAACGTCCCTCGTGAGTAAATAAAAGCTTAATGAAACCCTTTGTGATTCTTAGCTTAAGCAATACATGGTCTTGGTTAGGACTTATCGGATATGTTGTTTTTCTTAAGTTGAAACTGATTTTTCCCCTAAGAAGCATAGTATGTGATAAATTTGTTCAAAAGCAAGTTTAATGGTTGCTAGGCACACACCACATCAGTGCTGACATGTTTGGATTTACGAAGGATATGCTTTATTGTTTTGTCTTGGGTAGCCTTCCTGTTTGATTATCTTGTGATTTTTCTGAGGCATTGCTTATGAATTTCAATACTGACGGATATTGGGATTAGCATTCATGATAAGATAGGTTGTATTCATTGTAGATACTGCATTGCATCTTTTGTTTGGTTTTATTTTGGTTACTTGAGGGCAAGCAACGTTTAAGTTTGGGGGTATTTGATAAGTGGTTGTTATAACCACTTATTCAGATATGAATTAACTTGTTTTGTTGCTTAAACTCTAGTTTTGTTATGCTTTTAATATATTTTTTCTTTGTTTTGCAGTTTTCTTTGTTTGGAACTCTCTTGGTGCATATTGGGCTAAAAGGGATCAAAAAGGGGCAAGATGCAAAGAAGTAGGCTGATGGCATGATGATGGACAGAGTAGAAGGATGCAAGAATGAAGGGGAGCATGAACAGAAGCCGTGTGCAGCAGTAGCAGAAGCAAGCAGCAGCAAAAGCCAGAATTTTAGAGCCGCGCGGCAGAGCCTGATGCTAGGCCAAAAGGCGCGCGGCCGCACCTGTCCCCAGCTTGACCAGAGTTGAATTTTAAATGGGACTTGGCTTGGAGCAAAGCATATAAGGGGGCTGATTTGCAGCATATAGAGATATTCTCCTTTTGGGAGTTTTAGCCCTAGCTTAGTATAGTTCTTCCTTTCCTTTTTCTTTCAACTCCTTGTCTAGATTAGGTTAGGAGTAGATTAAAGTTAGGTTTAATTAGTTAGTTTCTAGAGTTTTGTTTGGAGAAGAAGATTGAAACAAGTGGATAGCATTGAAGATTCAATATTAGAGCTTGAAGACTCAGATTTGCATTTTCTATCTTTAGACTCTCTTTGCTTTATATTTTGTAATCTCATGATGTGTATTCAACTTGTGGATGATAGATGTGCTTCATTATGATATCTTAAATTCTATTTTGAGATTTCAATGGAACCTTTTGAGTAGTTTATATTAATATGCTTCCATGTTGTTCTTATTGATTGTTGTATGATTGTCTATTACGATTCGTGCTTTCATTGCGTAATTGATTCGCGACCAATTACTGTGATAACCTATATGGACTTGAAAGACGAAATGTGGGTTTAGATCTAATCGTAGTAGCGTGCGATTGTATGTCTACATGGCGTTAGATGTATGATTTACGCCTAGGATAGACATATACCGAAGCGCCGCTCGTACTCAATTGAGAACTTGGACTTAAACCCTATTTACTTGTAGATCGCATAGACATATAGTGATTTTGGTAATGTGGGTGTTCTTGTGCATTCTATCATCTGTGGATTGTATGTGATATGGATTAGGTGCATTGAAAGATGGCCTTATCTCACTTTCGTGTTCTCGACTAACAATCTGTGACTATTAATTTGACCTAACTGGGAGTATATTGATTTAGATGACTCATTAGGGGAAGTTGAGATCTTATATCTTCATTATATGATTTTACTCTAGGGTTTATTAGTTTAAGTTTAAGTATTTAGTTTGTTTTAATTAAAACACTCTACCGCTGGTTTAAATAAGACTGAGATTAACCAAATATGTAAAAAGCTTCAGTTCTGTAGTTCAGTTTCACCAAGCACAACAATCAATTAATCAAGTTGTTATTATTTACCCTTCAATGAAACTATTAACCCTAGATAACAATAAGCTCTACTATCCGGAATTCTCCTTAGATATTCACCGTATGAAACAAGCTCTTCGCCATATTCAACTAGCATACAGCCTAGAATAAGCTCTCTAGATTTAATATGATAGAAGCATTAAGAAATAGAGAATTTGGCTAATCCAAACAACAAACACATAAGCTCGATTTGTTTAACTTATTTTCTGATAATCTTAGTATTACACAAAAGCTTGTCCACAATTAGTATCACTAATTTGCTACTTGTGATGAAGACAGATATCAATTACACGTAATACCAATCTTAATCTAGCATATGATAATGATTAAATTAACTCAATTGGCCATATCAAATTAATTAGATCAACTAGCATGTAATCAATGAAAATAGATTATCAGAAGAAATTTCATACAAGAAGGAATAAATAATAATACTTAATTAATTAATTACTTGTAACAAGGTTCCACCTCTCTTTAGAACTGAATTGAAAGAATTAGCCTGACATGCTTCAAATCTTCAAGCAATAAAAGATGTATAATAATAATGATCTCCAATACAAGAGAATTAATCCCCTATTTATAACTATTAAGATAGCAGCAGCCCTAATATTTCCTCGTCCTTGCTGTAGCCGAATCCCAGCTACTAAAGGAAATTAATGCCTGAATTCTCCGCATACCCGCCCCAGCGAGAGGCTCACTAGCTAATGCCCCGCCCCGGCGGGGAAACACACTGACCAGCTTTTCCTTTTCTTCTAATTTCGTGACTACTCTTGATGTAATTCCTCCTTTGCAAACTGCTTTCATCCGTGGGCCCCTTTAGTATTACTAGGCAACGTGAGTTGCCTATATATCATAATAGGAATGCATGAAATCCTTCTCCAATGCATGACGTGGCCCACTTCATATGTTGTTCGCTAGATTTCCTTTGCAAACTTGGATTCTACTTTGCCTTTTCCTTTCTTTATTTCGTGGCCCACTCCTTAATCATTGGACCACATGATATGCAATATGTTACTTGATAATCGTGGCCCACTTAGTTGCTAAAAATCCTTTCTCCCATTGAAATCATATAGTGAGCTGCTCCAATTAGGACTTCTTGTACTTTGCTTGTATTATGTAATAAAAAGGCTGCTCAATCCTTTTCCAAATTGTTGCAGTAACGTGAGCTACTTGGGCTGCTGCTGATTTCATGATGATGATAAATTGCTAGCATGGGCTGATCCGTTTGTCCATCAATTGCTGAATTGGGTCAGTCCAATTGGTCCGAAATTAAACTCCAATTCGTCCTGTTTTAATATGTTAGCTCCAAATAATCCTGAAACCAATAAACACAGTAATACGCCCATTTACATCACAAAATATGTAATAAACTAAATATAATGGAATTACAATAAATGAATAATATGCACTTATCAGATAGGTTGCATTCATTGTAGATACTGCATTGCATCTTTTGTTTGGTTTTGTTTTGGTTACTTGAGGGCAAGCAAAGTTTAAGTTTGTGGGTATTTGATAAGTGATTTTTATAACCACGTAGTCATATATGAACTAACTCGTTTTGTTGCTTAAACTCAAGTATTGCTATGCTTTTAATATGTTTTTACTTTGTTTTGCAGTTTTCTTTGTTTGAAACTCTCTTGGAGCATATTAGGCTAAAAATGATCAAAAAGGGGCAAGATGCAAAGAAGTAAGCTGATGGCATAATGATGGACAGAGTAGAGGGATGCAAGAATAAAAGGGAGCATGGACAGAACCGTGTGCAGCAGCAATAGAAGCAAGCAGCAGCAAAAGCCAAAATTTTAGAGCCGCGCAGCCGAGCCTGATGCTAGGTCAAAAGGCGCGCGGCCGCGCCTGTCCCTAGCTTGACCAGAGTTGAATTTTAAAAGGGACTTGGCTTGGAGCAAAGCATATAAGGGGGCTGATTTGCAGCATATAGAGATATCCTCCTTTTGGGAGTTTTAGCCCTAGCTTAGTATAGTTCTTCCTTTCCTTTTTCTTTCATTTCTTTGTCTAGATTAGGTTAGGAGTAGATTAAAGTTAGGTTTAATTAGTTAGTTTCGAGAGTTTTGTTTGGAGAAGAAGATTAAAACAAGTGGATAGCATTGAAGATTAAATATTAGAGCTTGAAGACTCAGATTTGTATTTTCTATCTTTAGACTCTCTTTGCTTTATATTTTGTAATCTCATGATGTGTATTCAACTTGTGGATGATAGATGTGCTTCATTATGATCTCTTAAATTCTATTTTGAGATTTCAATGGAACCTTTTGAGTAGTTTATATTGATAGGCTTCCATGTTGTTCTTATTGATTGTTGTGTGATTGTACATTATGATTTGTGCTTTCATTGCTTAATTGATTCGCGACCAATTATTGTGATAACCTATATGGACTTGAACGACGAAATATGAGTTTAGATCTAATTGTAGTAGCGGGCGATTGTATGTGTGCATAGCGTTAGATGTATGATTTGAGCCTAGGATAGACATATACAGAAGCGCCGCTCGTAGTCAATTGAGAACTTGGACTTAAACCCTATTTACTTGTAGATCGCATAAACATATAGTGATTTAGGTAATGTTGGTGTTCTTGTGCATTTTATCATCTGTGGATTGTATGTGATATGGATTAGGTGCATTGAAAGATGGCCTTATCTCATTTTCGTGTTCTCGGCTAACAATCTATGACGATTAATTTGACCTAACTGGGAGTATATTGATTTAGATGAATCATTAGGGGAAGTTGAGATCTTATAACTTCATTATCTGATTTTACTCTAGGGTTAATTAGTTTAAGTTTAAGTATTTAGTTTGTTTTAATTAAAACACTCAACCGCTCGTTTAAGTAAGACTGAGATAGTTATGGGTTAGTGGTTTGGCGAATTTTTATTATTTAATTCTCCGTGGGAACGATATCTGTAGTTACTCTTTATTACTTGTTAACCGCGTATACTTGTGCGTATATGTTATTATATAAATCGGACAACAAGTTTTTGGCGCCGTTACCGGGGAATTAATTTGATAACTGTTTGCCAACATTAGTTTCAATCAAATCAGTCTTAATTTAAACATTTTTATTTTGTTTTAATTCTCTTCATATATTCTCTTTTCAGGTACAATGGATCTCAATGCTTATCTATAGTTTTACACAAGGCAAGACCAACCAAGGAAAACTTATAATGATGGCCTCGACCTAATTACTACATTATCAGCACAGCTAGAGGTTCTCTCGAGGAAGTTGGACATTATTGCAACCGATCAGAGTCGAGAGACGGCAGTTACTTATGACTATTGTGCTGGAAACTTGATAAGTACATAATATTCGATGATTATTATTCATTTATATTTAGTTTTATTACATGTTTCATGTGGACATGAGCTTAATTACTGTGTTTATTGTTTTTAGGATTATTTGGAGCTAATATATTGAAACGGGACAAATAGAATTTAATTTGGGACAAACTGGGCTGACCCAATTCGGTAAATGGTCCCACGAATATAGCAAGTTAATTTACAAAAGGAATGATGCTGCAGATGCATGGTTTTAATATTTCCAAATTGGAGATGAATTTCCATACCTAGCTGCTCACGAAATTGGTTCCAATTTAATCCTAGTAGCTCACGAATTGTAGTGGGTTAGAGATACAAGCAGCTTATGCCAAATTAATTATAGCAGGTCATTCCAAACTGGAATTGGAAGTTGGGTTAAATCCATTTTTCATCACTCTACTGGGGGTCGGTTTACATATGCATCACTGAAGTGAATTTTTTTACAATCGACTCATTAAACTACAAAAAATTATCAAATCGTTACAAATTCCGTTTAATGAGTTGACTTTTAACAGAAACCTGTGACATCAGATATGACCTACCCCACTTCTAATGATACATCATTTACTTCACGTGGGTTAGTCCTTGTCATTGCCACGATGGAAACTCAGTGGTTAAAACCAATTTGGTCGAGTAAAGTTCAGACAACGACAAAAAAGGAAAGCGCGCGAAGGAGTGAAGGAGAGAGACAGAAACGGGCGCGAACTCAGATCTTGTTGGCGACTCTTGATCATTGATGCGAATCTTGCTCTTGGATACGAATCTTCTAGTGTGAATCTGCTGTAAGGTATGATAGATTTCATTAATTTAGGGTTTCTGCACATGGGTTGGTTGGGAATGGGTAAGTTAGGGTTTTTAATTTATTGTAACCATGTTGTTTTCTCCATCTTTTTAGACTTTATAAATCCGACATGTGGACCATGGGTTGATTTCTGCCATTGTTGTCTTCTTCGGTCCTCCCAAGTTCTTTAAATAATATTTTTTAATTTATGTTTTGTATTTTTTTGTGTTCACAGAATGAGTGGGATGTGTCAGTTGCATGTGCACTATGGGGGAAAATTTGTCCATCAGCCTAAAACTGAGTACAGGGGAGGTAAGGTTGAAATTTATCCCCGTGTTGATGTTGATTTCGTCTGCATGACTGCAATTAACTTATTTGCTGAAGCTTTAGATTATGATAGCAATGCTAAGGTTTATTTTAAGAATGATGGTCAGACTAGTGATAGTGGTTATAGATTGGTGCATGATGATGCCAGTATTATAGACATGGTGAAAGTGTGTCTCCCTTTTGGTGTGATTGAATGTTTTGTTGATCATGTATTTCTGAATGAAGAAGGAGTTGTGATTGAACCACCTGATGTGAATGAACAAGTTGCAACATCTATTACTCAACCCCCCAATACAAAAGATAATAACAAGGGGAGTACTAGTGCAAATGCTAATATGAAGATGTCAAAGAGGACTAAGAAAAGGGCAGGTAGAATTAAGGAGCCTATAAATAATCAGAGGAGGAAGAGTAATAGAATTAAAATGATTCATAATGCAAATAAAAAAAGTGATGATACGCCAATTGTGATTGGGGATTCAGATAGTAGTGATGCACAAAGTGATAGTGAAATATTAAGTAGTGATGAAGAATTAGTAGAGGCTAGAAAGTCTAATCATAGAAGGAACCAATGCCCAGTTAAAGAAAAGGATGCAGAGCCCACAAGAGAGCAAGTTGATGAGCCAACTGCACATACTACTGCACTGCCTGGTGTGGTAATTAGAGAGCCAGACCAATTCAACAAAGCAAAGGAAACAACACCTAATGTAAGTTTTCATTTAGTATGTTCATTATTTATACTGAGAACGATAAAGTCTAACTTTGAGATATATTATATATTACAGTACACAGGTAAAGGTAAAGAAAAGGTGGGATGCTCTAATGAAATGGTTAAAGATAGACCTCCACAAGCATTTATGTTTGTAAGTAAATGCTACTCATTAACCCATTATATATACTTTGATAGTTATTATTTAATTGCTCAATTAATTTGAGAGCTTTTATATTTTGTAGATGCCAACTCCACGTGTGATGAATACTACTGATTTTCCTATCAATAATACCCCTCCAGCTAGTACCCCACCAAATGCAGCACAAAGTCTAAGCTCAGTTTCTTCCAAACTTCAAACCAGAAGAGGGGGGAAAAAGAACATAAATTATGGCAACCAAGAATCTACACGAGGGACATACAAAATTCCAAGGAAGAAGGATGGAGCAAACTTAGACCAGAATTAGGATATCATGCCTTTTGGGACTGAAGACTAAGATATTAATTTATTAGGTTTCTTATCTTTTGGGACTAATTTTTGGGATATTAAGTACAAAGATTTCTTATCTTTTGGGACTGACTGTGACATTTTGTATGTAATTATGCTACTTAATGATGGTCAAGCATAGGCTCTTATATGGAATGTTTGAACTGGATGATTATTAATATGGAATATATGTTTTGGAGCATTGAATTTCTTATCTGTAATGTTGGTTTCTTATCTTTTGGTTGTGTGTTGGTTACTATGTTGGTACATTTATTGGTTGTGTGTTGGTTACTATCTTTAGGTTGTGTGTTGGTTCTGGTTTAATGGTTTGGTGGTCTGCTCTGTTATGGTTCATAACAGGGTACATAAAACTTCATAGTCTATGCTCTGTTATGGCTCTGTTTTGGCTATGTTATGAACTGCTCTGTTATGACCTATTATGCTTTGTCATTGAGTATACTGCATTCATTTCTTGGTGCCACATTAAACATGAAGTCATAATAAACCAAATCAACATTCAATACATACTAAACAACCATCAAAACCAACATTAAGCATTCAATACATACTTGCCAAAATATACAGGTCTACATTTTTGGTTGCAATACAATGAACAACAAAATCCAAGAAATTACTAAACTAATCCATAATTTCTTCTCCATCAAACTTTGCCTGTCAATTTTCATCCTCAACTGCTGCCGTTGTCTTTGCAGCACCAAAACCTCTTCTTCTTTATTGTTTATCTCACCTCTGCTCATCAATGTGTTCCCAGATTCCAGCTTCTGTATTATTTCCATCAAACTCTCAATTTGCTCATTGCTTCTTTCTATATTTTCCTTTAGCTGCAATATCACTTCCCTTGATCTCTCTGTAAATGGAGGATCACACCATTTAAAGAACCTACAACACAACCTGTTATCCTGCAAAGACAGAGACACACAAATCCATCCATCAAGCCCATAACATATATGATTTTACAGCATACAACAAATATATTAAGGTCTACCAAGCATGAATTTGGGTATTTAGGTCAGTAAAAACATAACAACCTTCCATTTCTCTTTGAAATCATCAGTTTTTGAAATCTTCAAATTGTATAACAGTAAGATAGTCATCCTCTCTTAATCATCAGTTTTTGAAATCTACAAATAACACCCCAACCATCTAATACTCAAATATTTAACAACACCAGAGCAACTGATGCTAAATATTACAACAAACATTAGGTCTCTAGAGCCCAGCTAAAAGAAATTAGGTCACATACCTTGAAACGAGAACAACCGATGAACCTTCTTCCCGGATCAGCAGTTCCCTCTTTCCAAGCTACCCACATCGGTGCGACAATCCCACATCGGCATGTGACTGGAGTTCTGGGCATCTCCCAACCTTCGACACGATTTGTGAAGCTATTTTCGCTGGAGCTCATGTTAGTTACACTCTTACTTGTTTTCTTTTTCTTCCTCGATCTATATATGTGGATGAGGGCAGGAGTTGGAATCGATTTGTGAATGACTTTGGGGATAGAGAGTTTTGATTCCTCTCTTCAATTTCTCTTCATCGTCGGTTTACCCCTGATGCTGAAGAACAACTGATTTGGGAATGATTTTGGGGATTTAGAGATTTAGGGATTTAGTGGGTTAAGGATTTATGGATTTACGAATTTAATCCACGTAATATATTCAATCGGTTGCCAGTATTGCCACGTATTGCCACATCATTTCTCTGTTAAATGGTTAACAGACATAGACGGAAAAAACACTTTTTGTAAATAACGTATAGTCTAATGAATTGACCGTAAAAAAATTTACTTCAGTAATGCATATGTAAACCGACCCCCAGTAGAGTGATGAAAAATGAATTTAACCCATTGGAAGTTACATGGCCTCACGTGCTAGCATGCTTACAAAGGTCTAGCAGCTTGAAGGGAATGTTACAAAGGGCCCACGGTTTCACCAACATGCAAAGGAAAGTCCAATAGCTTCTCACGAATTACTATGCTAGCAAATTACTAAAGGAAAGTAACCTGGGCCCACGAAATATAAGAACCACACGGATTGGATAAGTCTAATTGGAGAAGGCTTTGGACATATTAATAAAAAGAAAAGGAAACTCATCATGTGGGGGCAACACACATGCTTGCAAAAGGAGAGCATATATTTATCCTAGTAGGCCCACGGTTTTAACATGCAATTCACTTGCAATTAGAAATTGGAAGGAGTCACGAAATTATAGCAGCTTGCAAATGAATTACATGTGGGCCAGGGATTGATGAATGGGCAGCTCACGAAATAACAAAGGCATTCCAGCCGGCTGGACAGTGTGAAATCCCGCTGGGGCGGGGTATTTGTTTTGTGAGCCCCCGCTGGGGCGGGTAGGCGTGCGAGCTGCAGAAATTCTTTCCTACTTCGCGTAGGATTTTGGTGCAGTCTAAGGAGATAATTAGGGCTGAAAATATAATAGTATATAAGGGATCTTTTCCCTTGTATTTTCATCTGATTATTTTCTTTCATATTAGATTTAGGTTTGCTTGGAATTATGATCTAATTCTTTAAATTCAGCTCGGAAGGGATGTTGAACCTTATTCATAATTAACGGTTTGATCAATTTTATTTTATTTATTCCTTCTTACATGAGATTTATTTTAATAATCTACTTTAACTTCTTGTATGCTATTCAATTTACTAACGTGATTCTGCATGATTAAATTAGTGAATTGGTGTCATATGCTAGATTAAGGAATAGTATTACGTGTAATTGATATTGTTCCTAATCATAAGTAGCAATTAGTAATACCTGATTGTGAACAAGCTTTTGAGTATTGCTATGATTATCAGAAGGCAAGTTAAACAATCCGAACTTATGTGTTTGTTGCTTGGAATAGTCTAATTCCTTATTTCTTAATGCTGCTATTATATTAAATCTAGAGAGCTTGTTCTAGGTTATATAATGGTTAGAATCTTGTGAAGAGCTTGTTTCATTGAGTGACAATCTAAGGGGAGTTTCGGGTAGCAGAGCTTATTGTTACATAGGGCTATTAGTTTCATTGAATGTTAAATAATGTTACACTTGATTACTCCATAATTGTGAAAAGGTGATACTGAACTGAAGAATTGAAGATTTTTATTCATTGTTAATTCTTATTACTTTATTCTTGTTAATTTAGTTTAATCAATTCAAAACCCCAGTTAATTAGAAATCATAGGATAAATATAAAATAAATCACTCTCTGTGGAATCGATCCTTGCTTACTACTGCGCTAATTATTTAAATTCGTGAAGTGAAAGTGAGGTTAATTTAGGAGTGTAAACGACAGCTCCCAAATTTTGGCGTCGTTGCTGGGGAGTGTTATTTGTTTTTGTTTATTCTTTGTTTTCGTTTATTTTTATTATTTTATTTATTATTTTCCTTTTTGTTTTATGACTTAATCCTCTAAATATATTAACTTAAATTTTGATCAAGAGATAGAGAAAACTACAGATACAAAAGAAGCTCTTGTTCCAACACTTAAAAAGGAAAAGATGGCGGTGCCGAACAACAACCGGACTTTAAAAGAACTGGCTACTCCTGATCTTGATCAACCATCTTTTTGTATTGGGTATCCTACTTTAGATGTTTCTTTTGAATTTAACTCCAAACTAATTTGTCTTTTGCCCATTTTTCGTGGTCTTACAGGTGAAAATCCATATAAGCATCTGAAGGAGTTTCTTGTGGTGTGTTCCACGATGAAATCACAAGGAGTGATAGAGGAACAGATCAAGCTTAGACTTTTTCCATTCTCCTTAGCAGATTTGGCTAAAGACTGGTTATACTATCTGCCTTTAGGATCAATACGATCATGGACTGACATGCAAGGGTTATTCTTGGAGAGGTATTTTTCTGCATCAAGAGTTGCCGATACAAGGAAGGAGATATGTGAAATCAGGCAGTTCAATGGAGAAACTCTCTACGAGTATTGGGAAAGGTTCAAGAAGTTGTGTTCCAGCTGTCCACCTCGCGGAATTGATGATCATTACTTGATACAGTACTTCTATGAGGGGTTGCTACCAATGGATAGAAGCATGATTGATGCAGCAAGTGGAGGAACACTGGTAGACAAAACCCCAGATGTTGCAAAGAACTTAATTACAACCATGGCAGCCAACTCATAGTAGTATGGTACTAGGATGACTCATACATCACAAAGGGTAAGTGAGGTAAGCACGAGTGAATTTGTACAACAGATTTTTAACTTAACTGCTGTGGTGCAACAATTAACAACATTGAATATGTAAGTTGCAAAAGTATGTGGAATTTGCTCAAAATCAGGGCATGCGACAAATGATTGTCCCATAATGCAAGAGGATGTAATTGTTCATCAAGTTAATGTTGTGGGGACATTCTCCGGACAAAATCCACATCAATGTAATCCTTTGGCAGACACTCATAATTCCGGATGGAGAGATCATCCTGACTTGAGCTATGAAGGTAATAGGCCACCATTGCAACCTGTCTTTTCAAGTATGCAGCAAGATTTTGAACAGACTTAACCTCAGTACCACACATATACCGAAGAAGTACTTACCAATTCTGGACCATCTCTTGAGCATATGTTCAAAGCATTCATGAGCCAGACACAGCAGTTCTAGCAGGATACAAGGACTTCTATTCAAGAATTGAGGAACCAAGTGGGTCAGCTTGCAGCCACGGTAGGAAGCTTGGACTCTCAAGGCTTAGGGACGTCACCCTCTCAAACTATTGAGAACGTAAGTACAATTACCCTAGGATGTGAAGATGAGGAGTTCACTAGTGGAAATCAGTTGGAAGTGCTTGAGGCTACTATTGAATTTGAAGAAGAAATCAAGTATTCAAAGTCTGACAAAGATGAACAAGAGGAAGAGAAGAACAATTTGATAAGTTCTGCAGATCTTTACAAAGAGGATATAGATGATTCATCGGTGCAAACAGCAAAGACACTACATGATACATACCATGGGACCTTCACTATGGAATTGGATGAGGCACATGTCCAGTTCAGCATATATGAAGTTAAAAGGTATCTTGGTAATATTAAGTCTGTTTCTTCTACTGATGTGGTTGACTCTATAGTGCAAGAATCTTTTGATCGAATACAATTATACGAGGAGGATTTGGTGGCTGGAAAGGAGCAGGATGAAGTATACAATGTTCCTCATTTAAGGATGAGCCTGTTACAAGTCCACTTAAAGTTCACAAGTCCAATTACATAAAAGAGAGGAAAGATGTCAAGCCAATGACAATAAACAAGGGCAGCTGTTTGGTAGGCAACCCAAGAAATCAGATTTGATTTTTCTATCCCTTTACTATTTAGTTTTTTATTTGCATGTAGTTCTTTCTTCTTTGCATGATTTTCTTACATTGGGGACAATGTAAGGTTTGAGTGTAGGGGGAAGGATTTAGGTTTTTATTTTATTTTTAGGATATTGATCACAATGTTTTGATAGGAAACTTGAAAATTGCCCGTGAAAATTTTTGAAAAATTTGACTTCCATAATTTTATTTGCCTATGTGTTCGAAGGATAAAGTCAAAAATTGGAAATCAATGCTAAAAATTTAAAATCTGTTTGATGCTTAATTGGTTAATGATTGAGAAAAACTAAGTCATGATCCATAGTAATTGATTTAAATTGAATGTGTCTCATGAGTACTTGAACATGTGATATATTGCTTAGTTGGCTAAGTTATCTGTGGAGTTATCTATGTGCACTAATCTCATGCTTTAGAACTATTGAACTGCTTATGCTATTTACAGGACCATGTGGAAAAAAAATATCAGAAAAGCTAAAAATCAATGAAATTGTTGAAAAAGACGCAAAAGAGAAACCATGTGGTGAGATGAGATAGAGTGTAAAACGCACTCTTCCATAAACACGTGCGAATAAGTGAGATGGAGCATAAAATCTAGTCACTTACAAAAAAAAGATTGAGGAAGGTGAAACGGAGCATTAAAATGCATTCACCGGAAACAAAAAAAATAAGAAAATGAAAAGGTTTTGGTAAAAATAATAAAGCATGAAAAATATGTTTTGAGTTTTGAGTGGTGTGCACGGTTTTTGCTCCATGCTAACTAAGTTGAGTAAGTGTGTTCATAGAAGAGTGCTTATATGATTACAATTTGACTTAATGAATTCATTGGTGAGTGGCAAGGTGGTTATCGTGAGTTAATTGATGAACATTGATCATGCTTTTGTGGGTTTAGTATTAATAATCATGATTTGATTTTAAAATCTTTTGACGTTATGCTTGAGTAGAGTTTTTGGAAATCAAATTTTTGATTTACACGAGGACGTGTAAAGGCTAAGTGTGGGGGAATTTGATAAGTACATAATATTCGATGATTATTATTCCTTTATATTTAGTTTTGTTACATGTTTCATGTGGACATGAGCTTAATTACTGTGTTTATTGTTTTCTGGATTATTTGGAGTTAATATATTGAAACGTGACAAATAAAATTTAATTTGGGACAAACTGGGCTGACCGAATTCGATAAATGGGCCCACAAATTTAGCAAGTCAATTTATAAAAGGAATGATGCTGCAGATGCACGGTTTTAATATTTCCAAATTGGAGATGAATTTCCATACCTAGCTGCTCACGAAATTGGTTCCAATTTAATCCTAGTGGCTCACGAATTGTAGTGGGTTAGAGATACAAGCAGCTCATGCCAAATTAATTATAGCAGGTCACTCCAAATTGGAATTGGAAGTTACATGGGCTCACGTGCTAGCATGCTTACAAAGGTCCAGCAGCTTGAAGGGAATGTTACAAAGGGCCCACGGTTTCACCAACATGCAAAGGAAAGTCCAATAGCTTCTCACGAATTACTATGCCAGCAAATTACAAAAGGAAAGTAACCTGGGCCCACGAAATACAAGCACCACACGGATTGGATAAGTTTAATTGGAGAAGGCTTTGGACATATTAATAATTGGAAAAGGAAGCTCATCATGTGGGGGCCATGCACATGCTTGCAAAAGGAGAGCATATATTAATCCTAGTAGGCCCACGGTTTTAACATGCAATTCACTTGCAATTAGAAATTAGAAGGAGTCACGAAATTATAGCAGCTTGCAAATGAATTACATGTGGGCCAGGGATTGATGAATGGGCAGCTCACGAAATAACAAAGGCATTTCAGCCGGCTGGACAGTGTGAAATCCTGCTGGGGCGGGGTATTTGTTTTGTGAACCCCCGCTGGGGCGGGTAGGCGTGCGAGCTGCAGAAATTCTTTCCTACT
Organism: Panax stipuleanatus; assembly: GCA_020205555.1. NCBI lineage: Eukaryota > Viridiplantae > Streptophyta > Magnoliopsida > Apiales > Araliaceae > Panax > Panax stipuleanatus. The sequence goes on from CM035124.1 coordinate 52,456,357, forward strand.
TCGCGTAGGATTTTGGTGCAGTCTAAGGAGACAATTAGGGCTGAAAATATAATAGTATATAAGGGATCTTTTTCCTTGTATTTTCATCTGATTATTTTCTTTCATATTAGATTTAGGTTTGCTTGAAATTATGAACTAATTCTTTCAATTCTGTTCGGAAGGGATGTTGAACCTTATTCATAATTAACGGTTTAATCAAGTTTATTTTATTTATTCCTTCTTACATGAGATTTATTTTGATAATCTACTTTAACTTCTTGTATGCTATTCAATTTACTAACGTGATTCTGCAGGATTAAATTAGTGAATTGGTGTCATATGCTAGATTAAGGAATAGTATTACGTGTAATTGATATTGTTCCTAATCATAAGTAGCAATTAGTAATACCTGATTGTGGACAAGCTTTTGAGTATTGCTATGATTATCAGAAGGCAAGTTAAACAATCCGAGCTTATGTGTTTGTTGCTTGGAATAGTCTAATTCCTTATTTCTTAATGCTGCTATTATATTAAATCTAGAGAGCTTGTTCTAAGTTATATAATGGTTAGAATCTTGTGAAGAGCTTGTTTCATTGAGTGACAATCTAAGGAAAGTTTCGGGTAGCAGAGCTTATTGTTACCTAGGGCTATTAGTTTCATTGAAGGGTAAATAATGTTACACTTGATTACTCCATAATTGTGAAAAGGTGATACTGAACTGAAGAATTGAAGCTTTTTATTCATTGTTAATTCTTATTACTTTATTCTTGTTAATTTAGTTTAATCAATTAAAAACCCCCTTTAATTAGAAATCATAGGATAAATATAAAATAAATCACTCTCTGTGGGATCGATCCTTGCTTACTACTGCGCTAATTATTTAAATTCGTGAAGTGAAAGTGAGGTTAAATTAGGAGTGTAAACGACAGCTCCCATATTTTGGCGTCGTTGCTGGGGAGTGTTATTTGTTGTTGTTTATTCTTTGTTTTCGTTTATTTTTATTATTTTATTTATTATTTTCCTTTTTGTTTTATGACTTAATCCTCTAAATATATTAACTTAAATTTTGATCAAGAGATAGAGAAAACTACAGATACAAAAGAAGCTCTTGTTCCAACACTTAAAACGGAAAAGAGCAGTATGGGGGTGATTACATTAACCACGAGTATTCCAATTATCACCATGATTTGGAGTATCACCCAAACTCTTCAGTGAGCTATTATCAAGACCAATACTGCGAGCAAAGTCCAGCCTACGCACCAGAATTCACATTCCAGACTCCAACTCACGAGCCTCATTACATTGAGGGTGACACAAAAAAGGCAATTTTGGAGGAAGAATGTGGCATAGCAACAGTGAAGGAGACCTTGATTGAGAAAGCACTATCAATTGAGAAACTTCAGAAGTCGACGGATAAAATTAGCTGGAATTGATTGAGCAAGGGATAAAGACTCAGAATCTTTAGAATCAATTAGCTCAAACATTGGAAGCCGTGAGCAATGGTCCTCAGACAAATTAATGTTATGATATGGATGCTAAAACTGATGGAGAGCCCGAAGTGCACATGCAACTAGATGAACTGAAGGAAGGCGACATCGAGGAGATACTTGGGGATGTGATAAATTATGAATGTGAGCCAACCGTAACAACACCCCAGGTGCCTTTTTTGCCAAAGTTGGAAAAGCCAGTGAAGTTTGCACACCCTTGTCCCCTTGGTAGTCACATTACAGGAAATTATCTTTATGATATTGACTCATCCTTGAAGCCATGGTGGTACAAAGAAGAGAGAATTGAAGAAGAGCCCGTTGTGTTAGCCGTGCCTCAGTGCCCCCAATTGCTTCACTAACACAACGGAAGAAGTGCCTGGCTCCTCGAACTTCAAAATGGGGAATTCATAGACACATCATATGCTAGGCAACTTAACTTTGAAGCCTCTCGTGAAGGGGAACCTCCCAACATACACTGCAGTACTAATGGATGGAAGGTATCTCAAATATAGTCGGGAAATCGGATAGCGATGGCAAGACGAAGTCCAGTTAACGGACTATAAACCGAGCGCTCGATGGGAGGCACCCCATCAAATCTTTTTCTCTCCCTATTTGTTTAATTCTACTTACTTATCTCATTTCCCTCCCCCTTGTTTAATTCTAAGTAGTTTAAATCTTAGTTGAAAATTTTTGAATGCTCGTAGAATTAGGAGCTCAGTGCCGTCATTTTTGGGCTTAGGCATTGGTGCATGAAATTTTGGGACTATAAAGTATTGAACATATTTTTTGATGCACTGGTATGTTGCATATACGCACATGGAGAAATTTTATGGAATTCACATGCATATATCTCCCTTTGTTTAATTATTTTGGTTGTAAATAGTTAATATTTAATTTTGGTAGTTTAAGAGGGCTTGATAAGTCTTGTATGCATGTTTCAGGTTAAAGCTGCTTGAAATGAAAAAAAGTTCAAAGGTTAGCCTCAATTCATGCCAAAAGCTGCAAAAATAGAAATCTGGTATAGGGCGCGGCCACGCTAGGATAAGCCTAAGTTGGCGCGCGGCCGCCCGTCGGGCAGATTATTTTAGATTTAAGTCAAGTTTGACAGAATTTGGGCACTCCATTGCATTTTATTTATCAGACACTCAGCCCCAATTTCTCTCTAGTTTTAAACCCTCGAATTCCCTCATTCCTACCATCACCCTAATTCTACTTCTATCTCTAATGCCCTAACCCATCAAGATATAATCCTCAATCTCCTCCACACATCATCCCCCACCACAAGCCCTAATCTGCAGCCCCTATCCGCCCAAGTCCCTCTTCATTTTAAACAAACATTATAGAGTCAACTCCCTAAGTCCCAACTCAAACTGGCAGAAAAGTTGTGAGCCCTAATTGTGACTATAGGTAAAGATTGCAGCAGTTTGGAAGGGATAAGCAAGTATTGCAGTGATTGGGAATTTTGGTTTTGAACAAGTTGTTGAGGAGGGCAGAAGTTTGGTGCAAGTTTGTGAGTGAATCTCCGAGTGGGTTGAATTGGGTTGAAGTAAAGCTTCTATTCTTAGTTACAATGGCATCTAAGCGTAGTAGGAGAGAATTTACATCCATTGGCAGCGATTCTGAGCAAGATGGCGGTAGCATCGCTCATGATGACCACAAATTTATCAGTCTGAAGGCTCAGTAGTTCTTCCAGAGCGCGTTAGTGGGCAGAAATTTTGTATTGGAGCGAGGATTACTGCTGGACAGGAAATTGGATGGGCATATGGCATCCATGATCAGAGCACGGGGCTGGAATTTATTTTGCGAGGATCCGATGGCAGCACCCATTTTTGTGGTACAAGAACTCTATGCCAATGCTAAATTCACCAAGTCCAATAGGATATTTGTGCGGGGAAGTGAGGTGTCAATTGCAAAGGAAAGCATCAACGAACTATTCGGTTTACTCGATTTACCGAACATTGCATTAGACGTCCCGAGTCTCTTTATGATAGGGAGTGTGGACCAGAGTTTGATGCTATCTGTGATTATCTGTGCATGCCAGGCACTACTTGGAAACTGAAGTAGGGCACTGATCAGAAGCTACATTTCTCCCAAGCCGCCTTGAGCAGGTATGGAAAGGCGTGGTATAGCTTTATATGTGCGAATCTGATGCCAACACGGCATCAGAATGAGGTCATTAAGGACAGAGCTGTGTTACTTTATGGGATCATCAAGGGAAAGAAGGTTGACTTGGGATACGTGATTAATAGTTCAATCCACAGATTTCTGAGAGGCGGTACTTCAGCAGGTATCCCATATGCATCGGTGATCACAAGGCTTTGCGCTATACATAGAGTTATGTGGACTGACGTCGAGCCGATGTAGATGCCCATGAGCTCGATTGACCACGCTGCCATTGAATCATTCAAAGTTTTGATATGAGGCAAATCCCATCCTCAGGGAGCAGGGTTTATATTGCCAGAGCAGAGAGAGGCAAGGGAGTCTTCTGAGAGGGTGCCACAAGCGCAGTCCGAGTCCTCCCACACGGTTCATGAGCATAAAGATAGGACGGAGAGGTGATTGTAACACAGGATGGATGCCATGAGCACGAATTTCCAGGCCTTCACGATAGATTTCTGTGGGGCATTGTCCCAAGCTTTCGACCAGATGGGAGTGCAGGTGCAATTCCTTATATATGGATTCACCGCTGCCTACCTTCATCAAGATACACCTCCAAAACAAGCCGAAGAGGAGGACGACAAGGACGAGGGCGACACCTACGCCGACTAGGGGAGTTCCTTTTTACCTTTTACCTCCAATGAGGACATTGCAATTTTTAATTTTTGGGGTATTAGGTTTATTTTTTGCATTTAGTGTAGGTTGCATTCATTTTGCATATTGTGTTTGTTCGTATAGTGCATGTAGGTCGTATTTTGTTAAAAATTTATCAATTTTTTTGTTTTGTTGTAGATAGATGTGTTAGAACATATTGTATGAATCCAGTTTTCGGTTAATTGGTTATTTATTTGGCATGTGAGGAAACTAAAATTACTTGATTTTTGAACTGATTTGAGACATAAGCTTGATTATGATGTCATATATGTAAATCCTTATCTGTCAGATACTGATGTAACCGGTTAGCACTCTAGAGTAACCACCATGACCTGCTAAGTTTAAATTTTCACATATTTGTCTTCTGGTGGGAAATCTATGTTTTAGTAAATGAGTTTCACTTCTCATGTGATAATAACTAGACTGTAAAAAGCTTTAGTTTGGGGGAAGCAGGGGGTATGCATGCTAATTGGAGAGATGGGGCGTAAGACGCACTCTCCTATGAAAAGTAAAGAAAAAGAATAGAAAAATAGAAAAATGTAAGAAAAGAAAAAGAAAAATGATTTAGAATAAACACTTCATCTATGTCGAATCCTGTGGCCTTTGATATTCGAACAAGTAAGCCCTAGGGCTATCTCTACACCCAGCGCCCTAAGGCCTCGCGGTCTGGGAGTCGTTGGTTGAAAGCTCGCTACATGGGTATCATTGAAAAGCCTAAGAGGACTAGGCATTGCATAGTCAATTGTGTACACGGGAAAGTGCAAAAACGCCCTCGTGAGTAAATAAAAGCTTAATGAAACCCTCTGTGACTCTTAGCTTAAGCAATACATGGTCTTGGTTAGGACTTATTGGATATGCTATTTTTCTTAAGTTGAAACTGGTTTTTCCCCTAAGAAGTATAGTATGTGATAAATTTGTTCAAAAGCATGTTTAATGGTTGCTAGGCACACACCACATCAGTGCTGATATGTTTGGATTTGCGAAGTAGATGCTTTATGGTTTTGTCTTGGGTAGCCTTCCTGTTTGATTATCTTGTGGTTTTTTTGAGGCATTGCTTATGAATTTCAATACTGACGGATACTGGGATTCACATTCATGATAGGATAATGGGAGCTGTCGTTTACACTCCTAAATTAACCTCACTTTCACTTCACGTATTTAAATAATTAGCACAATAGTAAGCAAGGATCGATCCCACAGAGAGTAAGTTTGTTTTAGATTTATTCTACTATTTTAATAGAAAATAGTGATGGGGGGTTTTGAAATTGTTTTAAACTAAGAAAAAAAGAATTAAATAATGAGATTAACCAAATATGTAAAAAGCTTCAGTTCTGCAGTTCAGTTTCACCAAGCACGACAATCAATTAATCAAGTTGTTATTATTTACCATTCAATGAAACTATTAACCCTAGATAACAATAAGCTCTGCTATCCAGAATTCTCCTTAGATATTCACCGTATGAAACAAGCTTTTCACCAGATTCAACTAGCATACAACCTAGAATAAGCTCTCTAGATTTAATATGATAGAAGCATTAAGAAATAGATAATTTGGCTAATCTAAGCAACAAACACATAAGCTCGATTTGTTTAACTTGTTTTCTGATAATCTTAGTAATACACAAAAGCTTGTCCACAATTAGTATCACTAATTTGCTACTTGTGATGAAGACATATATCAATTACACGTAATACCAATCTTAATCTAGCATATGATAATGATTAAATTAACTCAATTCGCTATATCAAATTAATTAGATCAATTAGCATGTAATCAATGGAAACAGATTATCAGAAGAAATTTTATACAAGAAGGAATAAATAATAATACTTAAATAATTAATTACTTGTAACAAGGTTCCACCTCCCTTTAGAACTGAATTGAAAGAATTAGCTGACTTGCTTCAAATCTTCAAGCAATAAAAGAAGAATAATAATAATGATCTCCAATACAAGAGAATTAATCCCCTATTTATAACTATTAAGATAGCATCCCTAATATTTCCACCTCCTTGCTGTAGCCGACTCCCAGCTGCTAAAGGAAATTAATGCATGAATTCTCCGCATACCCGCCCCAGCGGGAGGTTCACTAGCTAATGCCCCGCCCCGGCGGGGAAACACGCTGTCCAACTTTTCCTTTTCTTCTAATTTCGTGACTACTCTTGATGTAATTCCTCTTTTGCAAACTGCTTTCATCCGTGGGCCCCTCTAGTATTGCTAGGCAACGTGAGCTGCTTGTATATCATAATAGGAATGCATGAAATCCTTCTCCAATGCATGACGTGACCCACTTCATATGTTGGTAGCTAGATTACCTTTGCAAACATTGATTCTACTTTGCCTTTTCCTTTCTTTATTTTGTGGCCCAGTCCTTAATCATTGGCCCACATGATATGTAATATGTTACTTGATAACCGTGGCCCACTTAGTTGTTAAAAATCCTTTCTCCCATTGAAATCATATAGTGAGCTGCTCCAATTAGGAATGCTTGTGCTTTGCTTGTATTATGTAATAAAAAGGCTGCTCATTCCTTTTCCAAATTGCTGTAGTAACGTGAGCTACTTGGGCTGCTGCTGATTTCATGATGATGATAAATTGCTAGCATGGGCTGATCCGTTTGTCCATCAATTGCTGAATTGGGTCAGTCCAATTGGTCCGAAATTAAACTCCAATATGTCCCGTTTCAATATATTAGCTCCAAATAATCCTGAAACCAATAAACACAGTAATAAACCCATTTACATCAAAAAATATGTAATAAACTAAATATAATGGAATTGCAATAAATGAATAATATGCACTTATCACATTCCCCCACACTTAGCCTTTACACGTCCTTATGTAAATCAAAAGTTTGATTTCTAAAAATAATTCTATTCAAACAGTATGTCAAAAGATTTTAAGATCAAATCATGATTATCAATACTAAACCCACAAAAACATAATCAACGTTCATCAATTAACTCACGATAACCACCTTGTCATTTCACTAATAAATTTCATTAAGTCAAATTGTAATCACATAAGCACTTTTCGATGATCCACACACTTACTCAATTTCGTTAACATGGAGCAAAAACCATGCACACCACTCAAGACTCAATACATATTTTTTTCCTGCTTTATTTATTATTATTTTTTTCTCCAGGACCCTTTTCTTTTCCTCTTTGTTTTCGGTGAATGCATTTTATGCTCCGTTTCACCTTCCTCAATCATTCTTTTATAAGTGAGTGCATTTTATGCTCCATCTCACTTATCCGCACATGTTTATGGGAGAGTGCGTTTTACGTTCCATCTCATCCCACCACATGGTTTCTTTTTTACTTCTTTTTTTTTCTCTTTTTCACAATTTATTGATTTTCAACTTCCTTGATTTTTTTTTTCATATGGTTTTGCAAAAAGCATAAGTAATTCAATAGTTCTAGAGCATGAGATTAGTGCACATAGACAACTCCACAAATAACTAAGCCAACTAAGCATATATCATATGTTCAAGTACTCATGAGACACAAATTCAACTCAAATCAATTACTATGAACCATGACTTAGTTTTTCTCAATCATTAACCAATTAAGCATCAAACAGATTTTGAATTTTTAGCATTGATTTCCAATTTTTGACTTTAACATTCGGACACATAGGCAAATAGAATCATGGAAGTCAAATTTTTCAAAAATTTTCAAAGGCATCAAGATGGTCCTACCAAAACATGGTGATCAATATCCCTAAAAATAAAATAAAAACTTAAATCTGTCCCCCCACACTCAAACCTTACATTGTCCCCAATGTAAGGCAATCATGAAAAGAAGAAAGAACTACAATGCTAATAAATTAAAAAGGAAAGGGATAGAAAGATCTAATCTGAATTCTTGGGTTGCCTCCCAAGTAGCTGCCCTTGTTTAATGTCATTGGCTTGACATCATGTCTCCCTTCTCATTCTTCATAGACCGGATCATCTAGCTCCACTATCTCAATATTTTCCACCTGATGTCCCTCATAGAATGGTTTCAATCTATGTCCATTCACTTTAAAAATCTTTCCTGTACTTGGACTATGAATCTCAACTGCACCATGAGAAAATAATTTAGTGATAACAAAAGGACCAACCCATTTAGATCGCAATTTACCTAGAAATAACTTAAGACGAGAATGATACAACAAAACTTTCTGACCCACAACAAAGGTTTTTCGCATAATTTGCTTATCATGAAAGGCCTTGGTCTTTTCCTTGTAAATCTTCAAACTTTCATAGGCTTCATTCCTCAATTCTTCCAACTCTTGTAACTGCAACTTCCTGTGTACTCCAGCTGCTTCCAAACTCATGTTGCACTACTTGATTGCCCAAAAAGCCCTATGCTCTAACTCCACCGGTAAGTGGCAGGGTTTTCCAAACACAATCCGATATGGTGACATCCCAATAGGAGTTTTGAATGCCGTTCGATAAGCCCACAGTGCATCATCTAGTCTCAGACTCCAATCCTTCCTGCTTGGGTTGACTACCTTCTCTAAAATGGATTTGATTTCCCAGATGGACACCTCAGTTTGGCCATTACTTTGCGGATGGTAGGTTGTAGAAACCTTGTGCAAAACATTTTACTTCTTGAACAAAGCCGCCAATACCCTATTACAAAAGTGAGTTCTGCGATCACTGATGATGGCACGTGGTGCTCTAAACCTGACAAATATGTTAGTCCTGACAAAATCTGAAACAATTTTAAAATCGTCAGTCCAAGTGGCTTTAGCTTCCACCCATTTTGAGACATAATCAGTAGCCAAAAGAATATATACATTCCCAAAGGATGAAGGAAAAGGTCCCATAAAATCTATACCCCAAACATCAAAAATCTCAACAACTAAAATAGGAGTTTAGGGCATTTGATTTCTTTGAGAGATATTCCCCGTCCTTTGGCAATTATCACATATTTTACAAAACAGATGGGAATCTTTAAAAAGTGATGGCCAATAAAAACCACTTTCCAAAACATTGTTAGCAGTTCTTTTTGGACCAAAATGTCCTCCACAAGCATGAGAATGGCAAAAAAGTAGAATAAATTGGAATTCATTATTTGGCACACATCTTCTAATTATCTGGTCAGCACAAAATGTCCATAATTATGGATCATCCCAAACATAGTGTCTAGCATCACTCTTTAGCTTTTCCTTCTGGGATTTGGAAAATTCTTTAGAAAAATATGCACTTACTAAATAGTTCACCAGATTTTCATACCAACGAGTTTCGGCATGGATGGAAAGTAGCTGCTCATCTGGGAAGGAATCACGTAAGGGTAGTTCATCCTCTTCTCTCAACAATCTACTCAGGTGATCCGCTACTAAGTTGTCTGCACCTTTCTTATCTTTGATCTCCAAGTCAAATTATTACAAAAGGAGAATCCATCTGATAATCCTAGGTTTAGAGTCTTTCTTGGTTAGCAAATACCTGAGAGCAGCATGGTCAGAATAAATAATAACTTTAGTACCAAGTAGATATGATCGAAATTTATCTAAAGCAAAAACCACAGATAAAAGTTCTTTTTCAGTTATGGAATAATTTATCTGAGCCCCATTCAAAGTTCTAGAAGCATAGTAGATGACATGAACAAGTTTGTCAATCCTTTATCCCAAAACAGCCCCCATTGCATAGTTGCTTGCGTCACACATGATTTCAAATGGAAACTTCCAATTTGGTAGTTGGATCACAAGGGCAGAGGTCAATAATTTCTTTAAAATATCAAAAGCCTCCTTGCATTCATCATTAAACTGAAAGTCCACATCCTTTTGTAGCAACTTACACAAGGGCAATGCAATCTTCGAGAAATCCTTGATAAATCTTCATAGAATCCTGCATAACCAAGAAAAGAACGAATCTGCCGCACACTGACGGGGTAAGGAAAGGCAGAAATAATATCTATCTTAGCTTTATCAACTTCGAGACCCTTAGATGACACAACATGACCAAGTACTATTCCTTGTTCTACCATAAAATGATATTTTTCCCAGTTTAGAACAAGATTAGCTTCCATGCATCTATCCAAAACACGACTCAAATTATCTAAGCATGCATCCAAAGAATCACCTTGTATTGTGAAATCATCCATAAAGACCTCAATGCAGTTTTCTAGAAGATCTGAAAAAATGCTTACCATGCATCTCTGAAAAGTACCAGAGGCATTACAGAGTCCGAATGACATACGTCGGTATGCAAATGTGCCGAAGGGACATGTGAATGTGGTCTTTTCTTGGTCCTTGGGTGCAATCACAATCTGGTTATATCCTGAAAAACCATCTAGAAAATAATAATAAGTGTGCCCAACTAATCTTTCCAATATTTAATCAATAAAAGGAAGAGGAAAGTGATCTTTTCTTGTTACAGCATTTAATTTCCTGTAGTCAATACACACTCTCCATCCTGTTTGCATTCGTGTGGGCACCAAATCATTATCATCGTTCTTGACAACGGTGATTCTGGATTTCTTTGGGACTACCTGAACTGGACACACCCATTGACTATCGGAAATGGGATAGATTATGCCGGCATCAAGCAGTTTGAGCACCTCTTTTTCACCACCTCCATCATGGGTGGATTCAATCTTCTTTGTGCATCCCTCGTGGGCTTAGCTCCATCCTCTAATAATATCTAATGCATGCACATCGCAGGACAAATACCTTTGATATCCGCTATCGTCCAACCAAAAACTGTAACATGGTCCCTTAGGACTCTCAGCAATTTATCTTCCTGCATTTTAGTTAGATTGCTAGCAATAATAACAGGCAAAGTATCATTCGTCCCCAAATATGCATATTTCAAATGTGCAGGTAATTGTTTCAATTCTAGGGTTGGAGCTTGCACAACAGATGGTAGTAACTTTTGATGAGGAACAGGTAATTGAATAGAATGTACTGATGACTTATCTAAGAATTTCGGCAATGAGTGTAGTGCAGCCACAATTTCATTCAATTCCTGAGTTCGCTCAATTTCATCTTCCTTGTCCTTATCCATACTGTTGGTGATGACAACCTCCAAACTATCCCTATGTATTCTATCCAAAGCTCTATGCACTAAGGAGTCTCTCACATCAATAGCAAAAACCTGTCCTATATCACTAGGGTACCTTATGACATTATAGATGTTAAATTGAATCTTTTCTCCATCGAATTCCATTGTCAAGGTCCCATTATGCACATCAATCATGGTTTTTGCTGTTTTTAGGAATGGTCTTCCTAACAAGATATGGGAAGGGTTTGGTGATGTATCATCTTCCATGTCCACAATGTAAAAATCTGCAGGAAAGATTAGTTCGTTCACCTGCACTAAGACATCTTCAATTACCCCTCGGGGGTAAGTGTTAGTACGATCTGCCAATTGAATAATCACACCAGTATTTTTCAAAGGACCTAGATTTAAAGAGGCATAAATAGATAAAGGCATAACATTAATCGAGGCTCCTAAATCTAGCATGGCCTTTTCAAATCTGGTGTTTCCTATTTTGCATGGGATTGTGAACATTCTTGGATCTTTACATTTAGGAGGCATTTTTCTTTGAAGAACAGCAAATACATTTTCCCCAACTGTGACTCTTTCATTAATTTGCAATTTTCTTTTATTAGTGCATAATTCTTTTAAAAATTTTGTGTATCTTGGCACTTCTTTGATTGCATCAAGGAGAGGGATGTTTACTTCTACTTTCCTAAAAGTTTCCAGAATTTCTTTTTCTTTTTCACCTTTCTTTGAGGTTATAGAATTTCTGGGAGGAAATGGAAGAGGATTGTTTTTAAGCTGATTAGGAGGGTTAGGTTGTACCTTGGATTTTTCTGTTTCATCCTTAGCTGCTTCCTCTTCAAACTTTAAGGGAGCATGTGGTGTATATAACTGTGTTCCACTCTGCAGAGTTATGGCGCTTGCATTCTCCCTTGGGTTGACTACTGTTTGAGAAGGTAATTTCCCCGAGTCTCTAGATTCCAATATCCCCACAGTTGTAGACAGTTGTCCTACTTGGTTTCTCAAATCTTGAACCGAAGCTGTTGTCTCCTGCTGAAACTGCTGTGTTTGATTCATGAATTGTTGTGTCTGTCCCATGAATGCTTTGAACATATCCTCCAATGTTCCTGAAGTGGTTGGACCTACTTGTCGCGGTTGGTACTGAGGTTGTGTCGGTGGGAAACCTTGCTGTCTAGGTGGGAACACTCCTTGTGTTGGTGGCCTATTCCCTCCATAATTGAGGTTCGGATGATCTCTCCAGCCTGGATTGTAAGTGTTTGAGTAGGGATCATACTTCTTTGGTTGTGTTTGGTAGTTCCCTACTGCATTGGCTTGCTGTGCATTCTCATCCTCTTGCAATGTTGGGCACGAATCAGTAGTATACCCTGCCATTAAGCATAATCCCCAAGCCTTCGCAACCGGTACGTTTTCTGTTGTTAATTGTTGCACCATAGCAGTTAAGTTAGAAATCTGTTGTACCAATTCACTCGTGCTTACCTCACTTACCCTTTGCAGAGCATGGTCATTCCTTGTTCCGTATTGTTGTGAGTTCGCAACCATGTTTGCAATCAGATTTCTTGTAGCCTCTGGTGTCTTGTCTACTAATGCTCCTCCACTAGCCGCATCTATCATACTTCTTTCCATTGGTATCAATCCCTCGTAGAAGTACTGAATCAAGTGTTGCTCATCGATTTGGTGGGGAGGGCAGCTGGAGCACAATTTCTTGAATCTCTCCCAGTACTCGTACAGTGTCTCTCCACTAAATTGTCAGATCCCGCAAATCTCCTTCCTTATGTTGGCCACTCTTGAGCAGGAAAATACTTCTCTAAGAATAGCCCTTTCATGTCGCTCCATAAGTTTATTGATCCGGATGGGAGATAGTACAGCCAATCCTTTGCTAAATCTGCTAGGGAGAATGGGAAGGCTCTTAACTTGATTTGCTCCTCTAAAATTCTGTGTGGTTTCATTGTAGAGCACACCACATGGAATTCCTTTAAATGCTTGTATGGATCTTCACCTGTAAGACCACGGAAAGTAGGCAAAAGATGAATTAGTCCAGATTTTAGTTCAAATGCAGCATTTAAAGCAGGATATTTAATGCACAAAGGTTGATGAGTAAGATTAGGAGTAGCCAATTATTTCAATGTCCGATTGTTGTTGGGCTCTGCCATCTTTTCTTCTTCGTCTGATTTGGTGAATGATTTGTCAAAAAGTAATTCCAAAGCTAAGTTGAGGCCCGGTGATGATGCAGAAGCCTCGTCTAAATCTGCAGTAGATTGTTGAACTTTTTGCTTTCTTAGCCTCCTTGCAGTTTTTTCAATCTCTGGATCAAAATCTAATATAGTAGCCTGAGAAGATCGGGTCATAAAATAAAAACAAAAGAAATAATAGAACAAAAACAAAACGCACAATTACTCCCCGGCAACGGCACCAAAATTTGGGAGATGTCGTTTACACTCCTAAATTAACCTCACTTTCACTTCACGTATTTAAATAATTAGCACAGTAGTAAGCAAGGATCGATCCCACAGAGAGTAAGTTTGTTTTAGATTTATTCTACTATTTTAACAGAAAATAGTGATGGGGGGTTTTGAAATTATTTTAAACTAAGAAAAACAGAATTAAATAATGAGATTAACCAAATATGTAAAAAGCTTCAGTTCTGCAGTTCAGTTTCACCAAGCACAACAATTAATTAATCAAGTTGTTATTATTTACCCTTCAATGAAACTATTAACCCTAGATAACAATAAGCTCTGCTATCCGGAATTCTCCTTAGATATTCATCGTATGAAACAAACTCTTCACTAGATTCAAATAGCATACAATCTAGAATAAGCTCTCTAGATTTAATATGATAGAAGCATTACGAAAAAGAGAATTTGGCTAATCCAAGAAACAAACACATAAGCTCGATTTGTTTAACTTATTTTTTGATAATCTTAGTATTACACAAAAGCTTGTCCACAATTAGTATCACTAATTTGCTACTTGTGATGAAGACAGATATCAATTACACGCTATACCAATCTTAATCTAGCATATGATAATGATTAAATTAACTCAATTGGCCATATCAAATTAATTAGATCAATTAGCATGTAATTAATGAAAACAGATTATCAGAAGAAATTTCATACAAGAAGGAATAAATAATAATACTTAATTAATTAATTACTTGTATCAAGGTTCCACCTCTCTTTAGAACTGAATTGAAAGAATTAGCCTGACATGCTTCAAATCTTTAAGCAATAAAAGATGTATAATAATAATGATCTCCAATACAAGAGAATTAATCCCCTATTTATAACTATTAAGATAGCAGCAGCCCTAATATTTCCCCGTCCTTTGCTGTAGCCGAATCCCAGCTACTAAAGGAAATTAATGCCTGAATTCTCCACATACCCACCCCAGCGGGAGGTTCACTAGCTAATGCCCCGCCCCGGCAGGGAAACACACTGTCCAGCTTTTCCTTTTCTTCTAATTTCGTCACTACTCTTGATCTAATTCCTCTTTTGCAAACTCCTTTCATCCGTGGGCCCCTCTAGTATTGCTAGCCAACGTGAGCTGCTTGTATATCATAATAGGAATGCATGAAATCCTTCTCCAATGCATGACGTGGCCCACTTCATATGTTTGTAGCTAGATTTCCTTTGCAAACTTGGATTCTACTTTGCCTTTTCCTTTCTTTATTTCATGGCCCACTCCTTAATCATTGGCCCACATGATATATAATATGTTACTTGATAAACGTGGCCCACTTAGTTGCTAAAAATCCTTTCTCCCATTGAAATCATATAGTGAGCTGTTCCAATTAGGAATGCTTGTGCTTTGCTTATATTATATAATAAAAAGGCTGCTCATTCCTTTTCCAAATTGTTGTAGTAACGTGAGCTACTTGGGCTGCTGCTGATTTCATGATGATGATAAATTGCTAGCATGGGCTGATACGTTTGTCCATCAATTGCTGAATTGGGTCAGTCCAATTGGTCCGAAATTAAACTCCAATTCGTCTCGTTTCAATATATTAGCTCCAAATAATCTTGAAACCAATAAACACAGCAATAAGCCCATTTACATCACAAAATATTTAATAAACTAAATATAATAGAATTGCAATAAATAAATAATATGCACTTATCAGATAGGTTGCATTCATTGTAGATACTGCATTGCATCTTTTGTTTGGTTTTGTTTTGGTTACTTGAGGGCGAGCAACGTTTAAGTTTGGGGGTATTTGATAACTGGTTTTTATAACCACTTAGTCAGATATGAACTAACTCGTTTTGTTGTTTAAACTCAAGTATTGTTATGCTTTTAATATGTTTTTGCTTTGTTTTGAAGTTTTCTTTGTTTGGAACTCTCTTGGTGCATATTGGGCTAAAAATGATCAAAAAATGGCAAGATGCAAAGAAGTAAGCTGATGGCATGATGATGGATAGAGTAGAGGGATGCAAGAATAAAGGGGAGCATGAACAGAAGCCGTGTGCAGCAGCAGCAGAAGTAAGCAGCAGCAAAAGCCAGAATTTTAGAGCCGCGCGGCCGTGTCTGTTGCTATGCCAAAAGGCGCGCGGCCGCTCCTGTCCCTAGCTTGACCGGAGTTGAATTTTAAACGGGACTTGGCTTGGAGCAAAGCATATAAGGGGGCTGATTTGCAGCATATAGAGATATCCTCCTTTTGGGAGTTTTAGCCCTTGCTTAGTATAGTTCTTCCTTTCCTTTTTCTTTCATTTCCTTGTCTAGATTAGGTTAGGAGTAGATTAAAGTTAGGTTTAATTAGTTAGTTTCTAGAGTTTTGTTTGGAGAAGAAGATTGAAACAAGTGGATAGCATTGAAGATTCAATATTAGAGCTTAAAGACTCAGATTTACATTTTTTATCTTTAGACTCTCTTTGCTTTCTATTTTGTAATCTCATGATGTGTATTCAACTTGTGGATAATAGATGTGCTTCATTATGATATCTTAAATTCTATTTTGAGATTTCAATGCAACCTTTTGAGTAGTTTATATTGATATGCTTCCATGTTGTTCATATTGATTGTTGTGTGATTGTCTATTACGATTCGTGCTTTCATTGCTTAATTAATTCGCGACCAATTACTGTGATAACCTATATGGACTTGAAAGACGAAATGTGGGTTTAGATCTAATTGTAGTAGCGGGCGATTGTATGTCTACATGGCGTTGGTTGTATGATTTGCGCCTAAGATAGACATATACCGAAGCGCCGCTTGTAGTTAATTGAGAACTTGGACTTAAACCCTATTTACTTGTAGATCGCATAGACAAATAGTGATTTAGGTAATGTGGGTGTTCTTATGTGTTTTATCATCTGTGGATTGTATGTGATATGGATTAGGTGCATTGAAAGATGGCCTTATCTGAATTTCGTGTTCTCGGCTAACAATCTGTGACGATTAATTTGACCTAACTGGGAGTATATTGATTTAGATGAATCATTAGGGGAAGTTGAGATCTCATATCTTCATTATCTGATTTTACTTTAGGGTTAATTAGTTTAAGTTAAAGTATTTAGTTTGTTTTAATTAAAACACTCTATCGCTCGTTTAAATAAGACTGAGATGGTTATGGGCTAGTGGTTTGGCAAATTTTTATTATTTAATTCTCCGTGAGAACGATATCTGTATTTACTCTTTATTACTTGTTGACTGCGTATACTTGCTCGTATTTGTCATTATATAAATTGGACAACATTTCACCACCTGAAGGCATAAAGCCTATTAGGTGTAAATAGGTCTTTAAAAGAAAGATTGGAGCGAACGACAAGGTAGAGACCTATAAGGCCCGATCGGTTGCAAAAGGTTTCAAACAAAGACAAGGAGTTAACTATGATGAAACCTTCTCACCAGTAGTTATGCTCAAGTCTATTCGGATTTTGCTTGCGATTGCAGTTTATTACGACTATGAGATCTGGCAGATGGACGTGAAAACGACCTTCCTCAATGGGAAACTTGAGGAGGATGTGTATATGACACAGCCAAAGGGATTTATTTCAAAGGTTGGAACAAATAAAGTCTGTAAGCTGCAACGATCCATTTATGGATTGAAGCAAGCTTCTCGTAGATGGAATATCCATTTTGATGAGACAATCAAAGAGTTTGATTTTATCAAAAATAAGGATGAACCATGTGTGTACAAGAAGGTTAGTGGGAGCGCTTATCAATCCTTGTATTATATGTTGATGATATATTACTAATAGGGAATGACATTCCTATGCTACAATCAATTAAAATTTGGTTATCTAGACACTTCTCCATGAAGGACTAGGGAGAAGAATCCAATATTTTGGGGATAAAGATCTATAGAGATAGATCTAAAAGGATGTTTGGCTTATCCCAAGGAACGTACATTGACTCGATACTAAAGAGGTTTAGCATAGAAGATTTCAAAAGAGGTCTTATGTCGATGAGCCATGGAAAACATCTCTCCAAGAAATATGCCCTAAATACACCTGAGGAGGGAGACTGTATGAGTAAGATTCCTTATGCTTCAGCAATACGATCTATCATGTACGGTATGACATATACTAGACTAGATGTCGCTCATGCACTTAGTGTAACAAGCAGATATCAGTCGAATCTAGGAGAAGAGCACTGGAAGGCAGTGAAAATATCCTAAAGTACTTACGAAGGACTAAGGATGTATTTCTTGTCTATGGTGGGTCTAAATTAAAACTCAAAGGCTTCATAGACTCAAGTTCTTAAACATACCAAGATGATAATAAATCTATTTCCGGGTATGTATTTACCTTGAATGGAGGCACAATGAGTTGGAAGAGTTACAAGCAGCAAACAGTTACTGATTCAGTGACAGAGGCAGAGTACATAGCTGTAAGTTATTGGGTTTATACGAAATCTTGGCGCAATCAAATTGCAAAAATTAGCGAAAACATGGTATATCAGAGTTTAAATTTTTTTTTACAAAACCATTACCCGGATCATCCTTTATGCAAATTATTAATTTAAAACGATAAATAAGAAGTTAGGAATTCCTATTGGCAGGCAAGTAAAACTCCATTAGGTATTCCATAGCGAGTCATGTTCAGTGAACTTATTCTCCAATAAGCACCTATATACTTGTTTTAGTGTCTTCACACAAATGATCGTGAGATCAACCATCCTCATCCAAGAGCAAGCAACATATGTACCAATCTATCCGAATTTACTAATCCCCTTTTTAGTAATCCAATGATTGGGAACTATTTTAGTTTTAAACTTTCTAAGAATTTAGATCTCATTAGCATGATTAACATTATGATTCTAAAAGCATTGCTTAAAACTATGGGTTATTTACATATTATAAAAATAGTATCATGTAGATAATTAAATGCCTTTAATAAGTGAATACATTTATTAATAAATAAATAAAATAGTCTCCAAAGTATATGATTTATCATCATACATGATTGGCTTGTATGCATACTACTTTCAGGTGTAAGCCGTGGAGAGTCACTTCAGCGAAGATGAGAGTATCTGAGGTTGCAAAGCGTCAGCGACGATCCCGACGCAGCATCGGGAAAGGACCGGTATTGTGAAATATTGAAAGCTATCTCCACTAAAATTAGCAGATTTAACATTACAAATAACTGGCATCAACCCAGTATGGCATCCGAAAAACATTGCCAGGACGGCCACGGAAAACTATCTCCATTGGGAAGGACCGATGATGGAATCTGTTATACACAAGATCTCCAACTAAATCAAATCAGTTAATCTGACCATTGTAATCTATCGTTCGAGTAGGCAACGAGGAGGTTCGATGATGGTCAAACCATGCAAACTACCGTTCAAGAAGGTATCAAATAAAATCAGTTCAACTGACCTTTGTAAACTACCGTTCGAGTAGGCATCGAGGAGGTTTGAGTATGGTCAAACCCTGCAAACTACCGTTTTAGTAGGTATAAAATCAAATCAGTTAATACGACCATTGTAAACTACCATTCGAGTAGGCATCGAGGAGGTTCGATGATGGTTAAACCTTGCTAACAACCATTCGAGTAGGTATTAAATCAAATCAATTCAGCCGACTTTTGTAAACTACCATTCAAGTAGCATCAAGGAGATTCGATGATGGTCAAACCATACAAACTACCATTTAAATAGGTATTAAATCAAATCAGTTAATCTAACCGTTGTAAACTACCGTTCAAGTAGGCATCGAGTAGGTTCGATGATGGTCAAACCTTGCAAACTACTGTTCGAGTAGGTATCAAATCAAATCAGCTCATCCGACCTTTGTAAACTACAGTTTGAGTAGGCATCGAGGAGGTTCGATGATGGTCAAACCCTGTAAACTACAGTTTGAGTAGGTATTAAATCAAATCAATTCAACCGACTGTTGTAAACTACCGTTGGAGTAGGCATCGAGGAGGTTCGATGATGGTCAAACCCAACAAACTACCATTCGCGTAGGTGTCAAATCAAATTAGTTAATTTGACTGTTGTAAACTACCATTCGAGTAGGCATCGAGGAGGTTCGATGATGGTCAAACCCTACAAACTATCGTTCAAGTAGGTATTAAATCAAATTAGTTAATTTGGTCGTTGTAAACTACAGTTCGAGTAGGCATCGAGGAGGTTCAGTGATGGTCAGCCCTGCAAACTACCGTTCGCGTAGACATTGAGGAGGTTTGATGATGGTCAAAACCTGTAAACTACCGTTCGAGTAGGTATTAAATCAAATCAGTTAATCCGACCGTTATAAACTACCGTTTGAGCAGGCATCGAGGAGGTTTGATGATGGTCAAACCCTACAAACTACCGTTCGAGTAGGTATCAAATCAAATCAGTTAATCTGACCGTTGTAAACTATCATTCGAGTAGGCATCGAGGAGGTTCGATGATGGTCAGCCCTGCAAACTACAGTTCGAGTAGGTATTAAATCAAATCAGTTCAGCTGACCGTTGTAAACTATCGTTCGAGTAGGCATCGAGGAGGTTTGGTGATGGTCAACTGTGCAAGCTACCATTCGAGTAGGTACCGAGGAAGTTCGGTGATGGTCAACCTTGTCAACTACCATTCGAGTTGGCATTGAGAAGATGTTATCATTTAAAACTCTATGCCCGACGGCAATATCGGCTTCAACTGGATAGAAATACAAATCATTGGTAACAGCCCTAGCGTAGCATCGAGAAGGATCCGATAATGTAAACAACTGGAAACTATCATAAGGATATGCATCAGAATTCCCCAATGAGGTCACTCATAAGAAGAGGAATATCCTCAGCAGAGGTAAAGTTTAAAATTTTATCTGAAGACAAGGAACGTTGGTGACAACCTTGACGTTAAATTCAGAAAGGTTCAATTGTATCAACCATATAAATATTCCCCACAGAGATCTTGAAAAACATCTCTACAATAATTCGTCTAATCAGTCTTAGTAGCACTGATGGATATTTTAAACCGTTGGCTTCAACCTGACATAGACATCGAGAAGGTTCGGTGATGAAAGCTCTGCAAACTACCATTCGAGTTGGCATCGAGAAAGTTCTGTAATAAAAGCCTAGGTAAGCTACCGTTCGAGTAGACATCCAGACAGTTCAGTAAAGACCATCATTAACAACTCCATCCCCAGCAGAAATGGTGGGAGCCGTCAGTGATAGAATATCATTGGAAATAACTTTAAACAAAAACATTCAGCATCCATAACATCATATCATACGGCATTGCATGGCATCATTTAATATTGTCATATTTCAAGTGTCTAGTAATTTTACCCTGTTCATTCCATTACATTGCATAAACATGATAAAGAGAGGCATCTGTAGACACTTGAAATTTTGTATTTCCTGTTACTAACCATGCAGGTCGGCAAAGGTGTCTTTTCACGCTCCAGAGATAGCCTTGGAGGATGAAATCATCAAATCAGACCCCCGATAACTACACTGAGAAATCATCAAACCAGACCCTCAGCGACAGCACCGGGAAATCATCAAACTAGACCCCCGGTGACAGCACCGAAAAATCATCAAACCAGATCTCCGGCAACAGCACTGGGAAATCATTAAACCAGACCCCCGGCGACAGCACTAAGAAATCATCAAACCAGACCCCCGACGATAGCATCGGGAATTCATCAAACTAGACCCCCGGCGACAGCACCAAGAAATTAAATCAACCCTCAGAGACAACCCTGAATCATCAAATCAATCCTCGGAGACAACCCCGAAGCATCAAATCAATCCCCAGAGATAACCCTTAGGAAAGACAGAATCGGCAGGGTTCAAACCTCGGAAACAACCCCGAGAACCAGCCGAAAGCCCCGTCAACCCTGGAGACAACCCCTGGAAGGGAAAAATGGTTATATTCACAATTCAATGTCAACAAATTCAATACAGTTGCAAAAAGGGTTATAAATACCCATTGCAATATTTTCGAGCGCAAACTACGCAAAACAGCTCAACGGACTATCTGCGAAGACCCAAAGATGCCATTTTGGTCATGGACCCATCTTTCTAGATTCGAAAAAGGGCAAGCACTATGTCATTGCATAGCTCTTGGAGAGAGATTTTTGGAATGCTATGGCACATATCCATCGGATTCCCAAATTGCAAGTTACGAGCCTTTCCGCGGACTGCATGTCGATTGAGATTGCACGTACTTCGAGATGGCGGGACTCACTAAGGACTTCCACAGGTGTACCTGTAGAATCTGCAGGTCTACCTGTAGAAGTCGTGGCTTTATATACAAGCGTCCCACAAGCTTGAAGAAAAAGAAGAAGAAGAAGAAAAAAAGAAAAGGAAAGATAAAGAGAGAGAAAAAAAATAGAGAAAAAGGAAGGATTTCATGCTGGAAATTGCTCTGATCTTGATTTCAAACTTGTAAACTTCACTTGTAAGCTTTCATATACGAATCTATTACAACATATCAAGATTTAAGTGGTGGAAATCAGTTCTAAAGGCATTTAAAGCTGTTTGATAGCCCTTCTCGTGCAAGGCTGTAAGAGCTCTTCTTCTTTCAATTTTTCTTGCTAATATACATATATATGAGTAATATATATGTTTATTAGCTAATTTTACCATTTAAATATCATTTTTAGCCTTTCTTCGCGTTAATATATATATATATATATATATATATATATATATATATTTTGATATATAATATGTAGTTAAGCCTGAATTGCAAATCCGTGGCTTTTATTGCTTTAATATATATAAACATATATATATATATATATATATATTTATATTATTCAGTTTGGCTTGGATCACAGATTTAGGGCTTTTATCGCTTTAATATATATATATATATATATATATATATATATATATATATATATATATATTTATTTATACTGTTCAGTTTGCCTGAATTTCAAATCTGTGCCTTTTCTTGGTTTATTATATATATATATATATTAGTTAATCCTTATATATTGTTTATATATATATATATATATATATAAGTTTTATCGATTTATTATATATATGTATATAGTTAATCATTGTGATTAAATATCAATTGTAAACGTTTATATGATTTAGATATACAATATTTAACGTGTGTTGACTAGATTTATATAAATCTAGCCATTTCTAGCTCTTAACCGGTTCAAAAGTTGTCAAACCAGAACCATTTAAGCTAGAATGGCTAAGATTTATTTAAATTTAGTTTTTTTTTCTAGTTTGTAAATATTTGGTAATTACGGGACCCTAGATCCGTGTCTAGAGGAAACGTAAAGCCACGGCTACGTGCATGCATGGATTTAACTGATGAATCTCTTATTTTGCAACGTCTAGAATCAAATATGCATTTTATTTTAAGTTATGCATTGTGCAAGCTTCTAAATAATGTTATGTGAGCCTAGGAATTACGGGATCTATGGTTAAATCCCTGAATCTAGGCCCTATTCCCATAATGGACATGTTCAAGTTGTAAAGTTAGCTTGCATCCCTTTGTATATGTAAATAAGAGGGACCTTAAAAAGGTTATCCGGATTTAAGGTCTCAACATAGTAAAAGCATTGATTGTGGTGTTCGGGTCACTTCGATGGCTTTTATGCCCATAAGAAACCCGACACACACATATATATATATTATTTTAACGAGGATGCTTTTTATCCCGAGAATAAAATCAAATCAAGCCGAATATGGTATAAAATGGAAGTATCAAAAAGGTTTCAATTCCTATTCGAGCGAAAGGGTTTGAAAACCACCTTTCAAAACATCACTTTCATATCTTGTCTAAAAATAAACTTTTAAAATAAATCAAACCCTTTGTATATAGGTCCAACAAAACACATCAGTACTTTCAAATAAAGCACTTAGGCCCAATTACTACAAACACACACACACACATACAAATTAGGGAAGGAAAAGCGTGGTAACCGTGTTTCACGGAAGTCGGGGGTGCCTAACACCTTCCCCCCGCTTAATCAAGCCCCTGAACTCTATGAAATCTCGATTTTCAAGACCAATTAAACAGAGTCCAGTAATTGGGCTATATTATAAAACCTTTCAAAACTCGGTTGAGTTGGTACAACCATTTCACTCATACCAACTGGCGAAAACCCAGTTTGGGCCTCGGAGTGAAAACCCACCGCCCTTTACCGCTTATATACATACATATATATATATATATATATATATATATATATATATATATATATATATATATATATATTTCTATTCTGTCCAGCCTGTATTACTCCGTGGCTTTTTACAGCTTTTATAATATATATATATATATATATATATATATATATTTACATTCTAGTCCGGGCATCGGAGTGCAAACCTATCGCCCTTTACCACTTTCGTATATATATAATTATATATATATTTCTTTACTCATTATGATAAAATTGCTGTTTTAAATATTCATTTGATATGAATCAGAATTGAAATTTCTACGGGCGAACTAGATTTCTTTAAATCTCGCCAACTCTAGCTTTCAAACTGTTCAAAATAGGTTCAGACTGAGATTTACTTAAATCTAGCAACTTTTCCAGTTTCAGTTCTGAAAGTAATATCGCGGCCCTTAGATCGCTATCTAGTGGGAACGAGAAGCTTCGGCTATGCGCGAGCCATGATTTACTGATGAATCCTTGGTTTTAGCGACATCTAGATGTAAATATATATTTCTGTAAATATTTGAACTGTGCAGGTTTTATTGGCTTCCCTTTTTGAGCCTAGGAATCGTGGGATTCATGATCAAACCAATCAGAATCTGATTCCCACGATGGACAAACTCCACCTTATAGATGTACCATGCCAATTGTTCTGTAAAATGTACATCTGAAAGACCATAAAACGGTTATCCGGGTTTAAGGTCTCAACATAATAAAAATATGGTTTGTCATGTCAGAGTCACTCCGATGGCTATCATGCCCATGAGAAGACCGACACTTGTATATATTTTGTGGTCGAGGATGCTTCGCAGCCCGACAATCACCATTCAAATTGAGCCAAAAGGCTAAAAAAATAGAAAATAAAAGTATCCATATGCTTCAATTCCTATGTGCGTAAGGGTTTGAAAAGCTAAAACATCATTTTCATATCTTGTCTTAAAAATGACTTTTGCAAATCTAATCAAACCCTTCGTATATAGTTTCAACGAAGTACGTCCATACTTTCAAATCAATCAAACATAGGCCCAATTTCTTTCAGCATTCACACACACATTTCAGATTTAAAAGAGAAATATTGAAGAGATGAGGCAACGTGTTTACACGGGAGTTGTGGGGTGCTTAACACCTTTCCCACACTTAACCAAGCCCCGAACTTAGAACTTCGGTTTCAACGATTCATTTTTAACAGTGTCCAATAATTGGGCCTCCTTTCAAACAAAACTCGGTTGAGTTGGTACAACAATTTCAAAACTACCAACTGGTGACTCTATAAAACATTCAAATCGTCGATATATTGCATGTTGTCCTTTTCCTAAAAAACCCTTCAAAATCTTTTTCATAAAAAAAATAAAATAAGGGTATACAAAACTTAGGAAGAGAGAAAGATTCGGGTCCAACCCGACCCGCAATTTTTTCCCGACGTCGACTGGTGGCGACTCTGCTGGGGAAAGTAGAGGGCTTAGGCCGCGTTCAAATCTTTTCAAAATCCCCCATTCATATCTGCATATATGTGAATGCTGCGTCCCTACATTAAATGAATGCATGAATGTTGCGTCTTTACATTGAATGAATGTGAATGAATGCTTCTCTGCTTTATTAGTACTTCGCAGAAATATTAGTGCTTTGCACCAATGTCATCATAAGCATGCGGTGAGACGCGATGTATGTGAATGTATGTTATATGATTTCTCTACCAGGAGGCAAACCCGTCGGTGACAGAGTAATGTCTTTGAGGACGGCTAAGTCTTATAGGCTCATGAAAAAGCACCACTCAGTTTCGCTCTAGTTAAAAGATCGGATTAATTTCCCTTCTAGTAGATTGCGATGATCTCGGGACGTTCATGCCGAAAAGCCGCGAGAGTAACCTAAGATAGGTCAGCCTCTGATCAACCAAATTCGAAGGGAAGCCTCTTTATGCCTTCCTCTTTCAATTCAGTGTCAAGTTTTCAATTCCAATGTAAATAACATAATGTAAATGTACATTCCATGTTTTGTAAATCCTATCATATTATCCTGTCATCAAAATAACTGACCCCTGTTTTGCAGGATAAAATTAAAAAACCTTAAAAACACATCATGGCATGCACCATATCCATACCTACCTCTGGAAATTGACACACATACGTTTGTTGTAGGTGAAAAATTGGTCCTGTCACTAGATCTAAGTCTAAGAAAGCACTAAGTCCATCTTCGGACATGGCTTCCAATGCTCAACTAGAATCCATCCCTGTCTCTAGGGAAGAGTTTGAAGGACTGAAGAACCAGATAGCCGAATTGGCCAATTTCTTGAGAGAGCAGAGTAAAGCTCTTAAAGGGAAACAAGCACAGGGTCACACAGAACCAGGAACACCTGGTGGCAATCAAGAGACTGGGAAGACAAACACTCAGATTCTTGATCCTTAGAACAAAGGTCCTACCAACAAAACCCCTGAAATCACCGTCCTTAACAAAGAATAGGAAGCTGGTGACATTCTGAAGAAAGTCCAATAGATGGAAGAAACCATCCGGTCCATCAAAGGGACTGGGGCATTTGGCAGTGTCAATTATTTAGACTTATGTATTTTTCCTGGGTCCCGTTACCCTGAAAAATTTTAAGTCCCTGATTTT
Source organism: Panax stipuleanatus (assembly GCA_020205555.1). Taxonomy (NCBI): domain Eukaryota; kingdom Viridiplantae; phylum Streptophyta; class Magnoliopsida; order Apiales; family Araliaceae; genus Panax; species Panax stipuleanatus. The sequence continues at coordinate 52,482,809 of CM035124.1, forward strand.
GAGAAATACGATGGATTGGGAGACCCTTACACTCACTTGAAAGTGTTCATTAGAGATCTCAGATCCTATGCAGAGGACGAGAAACTCCGAATGCAGTTATTCCAAAAAATTCTGACCGGAGAGGCTAGAGCCTGGTATGCCCGTCTGGACAACTCTAAAATTCACAGCTGGGAAGAGCTAGCAAATGCCTTCCTCAATCAATACAGTTTTCAGCCTCATTTGGCTCCAGATAGATACCAAATAACCAAAATCAAGAAACAAAACACTGAGTTATTTAGGGAAAAAGCTCAACACTAGAGACGAATGGCGGCACAAGTCACTCCACCTTTGACTGACTCTGAGATAGTCATGACCTTCATCGACATTCAAGAAGCTCCGTATTATGAAAGGGTCCTAGCAAGCATAGGAAAGCCATTCTCAGAGATGATTAAACACGGCTAGATGGCAGAAATGGGCATCAAATCTGGGAAGATATAGGATCTGACCGCCTTAGAAGCTGTTGCCAAGCATAGCCAATCCGGGAGTTACAGGAGTAATCCCCGAAGGGTACAGAAGAAGAAAGACAAAGAAGTGTCCTTGGTATTGCAAGGACAGAATCAGAGGGGTGATTCAAGCAGCATGCCCATTCAAAAAAGGAACTATTCCCCTTTTCAAACTTCAGCACAACCTTCAAACACGCCATTCCAAAAAAATTTGAAGGCCAGGAGTCGAAGAACTTTCACCCCCTTATGGGATTCACTTGAGAATGTGTTAAAACTGTTGACGGCACAGAAAAAGATTGTGCAACTCCTTTCACCAACCAATACCGGTGGACAAAATTTTGACCTGAGTAAGAAGTGCGCATACCATTTTGGATCTCCGGGCCATGATACACAGTAGTGTTGGTCTCTCAAGCACAAAATCCAAGACTTGATTGACAATGGAGAGATTGTGGTGACCAAACCAGAGCAACCGCACGTACAAGATAATCCCCTCCCTCAGCACAAAGAGGAGGGTGTCAACATGATTAGCACGCAAAATGAAGAAGGATCCAAATACCTCCGATACGTCGGAGAAATAACTCAATCCAGCCCAGACAGTTGGGAGTTATCAGAAAGGCAATTCCTGATAGAATAGGAGATTAAGTCTATCAAGGAACAAAGAGGACAGTTAGTAGAGCTGGTTGTATATCAATATCAAATAACCAGGCAGATGATAAACCAATCCAACCAACAGGAAACAAGTTCTCCTACCCCTGAGATTAGCCCCATTGCTATGAGGGATCACTACCGGTTTCATGAACATAAACCTTGGGCCGACAAGGTGGCCAAGGAGAAGAAGTTCTAGGCTAGTCGAGAATTCACATTTCAATGGGATTTCACCTATTTGAATCAACCTATGAAAAAGATCCTCCAAATGATGATCAATGAGGGAATGGTTGAAGATTTATTACTCCCAGTAAATCCGCGATCCAGGAAATTCAAGCTTGACCAAATCTGTTAGTATCACTCCAACGCGCTCAGTCATGACACTGAGGATTGCTGGGGACTTCGTAACCTGATTCAGAACATGATTGAAAGCGGTGAACTGATAAGAGGAAATCAAGATTATGGCCTTCCTGATGAAGAAACTCTCTTTATTTCCAGTGCATGGAATCAGGATACAGTGGCTATTATTTCCTGTGATAAGGAGCCAGCCCTCACACTCTTAGTACTGCTAGGGAAAGGGGTCCAAGAAACACAAAATCCTGTAAAATTGGCAGCGCCCGAACCTTTGATATTACTATTTAGACCCCAGTATCCAGTGATCAGTCTGAAGAAAGTCCTATGGAACTACGGGAATGATGAAGGTTTCACCTCAAACAACATTGCCATTGTACCTGCCTCAGCAGGTGATCAAATAAGTCATCAAGGCCAAAGAAAAGGTGGCTGAAGAGAAAATCGAAGAGTTCCTCAACAAAATGGGACACAATGAAATCAAAGTGGTGCAAAGCCTAAAAGATGCACCTAAGCAGATGTCCATCCTAGATCTGGTCTTATCATTGGTGGATCATCGCAACATTATAGTGAAAATACTGGAAGAAGCCCATCTGCCAAAGACAGTGGATACCGAGAAATTTTATCATGTGATAGAACACATCTTTAACAGCAATGTGATATCTTTCACTGAAGATGATATACCAGCAGAAGGGATGGGTAATCGTAAGTCACTGTACATAGCGGTGATGTCATCAAGATATCTGATCAGAGGTGTGCTAATAGATGGAGGGTCATCCCTAAACATCTGTCCCTATGACACCTTCGAGAGAACGAAGATCAACCCAAATCGGATCAGAACCAGTCATGTGGTCATCCGGGCTTTTGATGGATCTCACCGAGAGGCTATGGTAGAAATTGAACTTCCTCTGAAGATTGGTCAGTACACTTTCTATGTATCTTTGCAGGTGCTCAACATCACCACCGAATACAACTTATTGATGGGCAGGCCATGGATCCACATGACAGGAGCCGTTCCATCTACCCTTCATCAGAAAATCAAATACATTATCAATGGCAACCTAATCACGGTGAATGTTGAACCAGAATACCCTGTCTGCATACAGCGAGACATGCCAGTGATCAGCCTGGATGCAGGGATTGAACCTGCTAGTTTTCAAGCCTTGGAGGTAAGCAACACTCAGTACCTACTAGTTGGGGCACCAGCCTTGAAGCCTAAAGTCTCCCCTGAAGTGATGAAAGTGGGCCAGGAGATGGTATCTTAGGGTTTCCACCCTGGAAAAGGGTTAGGAAAAAACCAGCAAGGAATCAAAAGTCCAGTGCAGATCCTGAGTCAGTCGGGGAAAGTCGGGTTGGGCTATTCATCTTTGTTATGCCATCGGAACTCACATTAGCATCCAAAGGCTCATGCTTCCACTATACTATTGCCAAATCTCACTGATGCTGGATTTGTGAAACCAATGAGGAAGATCGTTGCCGTTGTGTCAGTCATGTTGTTTCCTCCAATCATACCGGTAGGTGAGAGAAGAATCCCGAAGCCAGAGGAGGAAAGAAAAAAGGGAAAAGAAAAGCTCATGTACGAAGGACGAGACATATTTGCTAACATCCGGGTTCTCATACACTATGAGGGTATGAATGATGATATCCCAGACAGTGACGAGGAGGATTAGATCCAAATTCCTCGCATAAAGAAAGAGAAGGGAGGTAGTTCAAAGAAAATTACCGAACCTATTTTGAAGGATGTCTTAGTCATCATCCGAGATGAGGCAGACTAGCACAATTCCTTGATTCACCCTGTTCATGAGGATCTGACCCTGGATAACTGGAGCAGCGTCCCGTGCCTCATTCAAAAAGGGTAAAAGGACAGAGAATATGTTTGCCCTGTAACATGACTTCATTTACTGCTTGTTTTATTGCACAACTATAGCAATAACTTTTATCATGCTTTGCCAAATGCTTTGTATGTTTAAACAGTTGCATATATTAAAGTAAAAGCATTTTATTTTCAGGACTACAAGATTGGATTTGTTTGTCCCTGCTGATGAGATGCCAACCTGTCATAGTAACTATAACTTTGATGTAGAAATAAACTTTGACTTGATGGATATTGATCAAGAGGAGGAAGATGACTATGAGGTGCCCGAAGAGATCAAAGAATGGGTCGAAGACAAACCCAATACGAACCTCGGCCAAACCACCACTGTCAATATCGGAACCTCAGAAAACCTCAAAGAAATCCAGATAGGCATAGACCTCACCCAAGACCAAAAGACCGACTTGATTGAACTCCTAACACAGTTCCAGGATGTGTTTTCGTGGTCACATGAAGACATGATTGGCCTGCCTACTGACATTGTCATCCATCGAAGGCCCATCAAAGATGGATTCAAGTCAGTCAAACAAAAGCTCAGGCGATTGAAACCTGAATGGAGTCTGAAAGTCAAAGAAGAATTTGTTAAACAATTCAAAGCCGACATCATCATGGTATCAACATACCCGGAGTGGCTATTAAACATAGTTCCCGTGCCTTAGCCTGGAGGGAAAGTAAGAGTATACGTGGATTACAGGGATTTGAACAAAGCTTGCCTCAAGGATAATTTCTCGGTACCTTTCTGTTGGGTTTGTACGTAACACAATCATGCAATCAAATCACATAAATAGGGCGGAAGCGTAAGAAACTAGGTTTTAAAAAAATTTATACAAACCCATTACCATGATCATTCTTGTGCATCAATTATCAGTGAATGAGGAAGGAGAAAAATAGAATTATACCTTTGAAGATCTAAGCTTCCTCAGGTACAAGTTCTACTCCTTTGATTCCTTTGATTCCTCTGTAGTGGCTCCTTCCCTTGATCAATGTCAGCCACCCAAATGTTTGGCCTCTAACGGTGATCCACCAAGGAAGATGAAGAACTCAGTAAGATGGGTTATTGGCTTAACCCTTGTTTCTATCTCTATAGAATATGTGTACTCCCAACTCTTGAAAAAATTCACGTACCTTATTTCTGATATAAGACTCTCTTATATAGATATTAGGTTAACCCTCCTAATCCAATTAGAATAGGGTTTTATTTAATTAATTAATTAAATACTTTTAATTAATTTGTATCCTAATCTTTATTAGGATTGAGAGAGAGTACTGATATTATATTAATTCCTAAACTCCTTTAGAATTAAAATAATAATAATAATAATAATATTAATAAGACTCCTCTTATTAATTTATATTTAATATTTCTAAAATATTAAATAATAAATATTAAGCTATTTAATTTATTCTATCATCATAGATTAAATTAGTTATACTTAATGCATTATTACTATCATGCCATTTTCTTCTTAAATAATTCTTCTTCCTTTTATGGTGTGACCCTTTAGGTTCTCCATATTAAACCGGTTGTGAATAAATCAATTAGAACAATTCTAATCTTATTTAAATAAACAAATTAAACTAATAATCTATTTAAATAAATAACATTTATTCTACAATAGGGATAAGCCTCCCTAGCGATCAACGACTTTCCAGATAATATAGATTTCAACATTAATCATAAAAGAACCTGTGAGTTAATAGTTACCGTACAATTCAATCCTTCCACCATACAATGTCCCAATTAAATATAAGACATGGATTTACTGTCAAGTCTTAATTTATTTAATCATATGTATTTCGATTAGAAAATGCACAACTCCAAATAATGCAAATTAGAAACCTCTTTCTAATTTCATTCTACCTTGGCCAAGGATTCCTGGGTTGTCATTTAACGAATCACATAGGACATATCTCCTCTTTTACTAGAGGTGGTAGATTCTTTATTGATCATTCATTATCTCCATATGTAACTCATTACACCCAAGCATACCCTATATATGCCTTAAAAGGCCTTAAGGAATTAGTCAAAGTATAATTTGTTACATACAAGATACTATGATGATCTCAAGTCCAAGGATCACGTGTACTACTATCACATTAGGAATTCCTATTGACAGGCGAGTAAAAATCCATTAGGTATTCCATAGCGAGTCACGTTCAGTGAACTTATTCTCCAATAAGCACCTACATACTTGCTTTAGTGTCTCCACACAAATGACCATGAGATCAGTCATCCTCATCCAATGAGCAAGCAACATATGTACCAATCTATCCGGATTTACTAATCCCCATTTTAGTAATCCCACAATTGGGAACTATTTTAGTTTTTAAGCTTTCTAAGAATTTAGATGTCATTATCATGATCTCATCATGATTCTAAAAGCATTGCTTAAAACTATGTGTTATTTACATATTATAAAAACAGCACCATGTAGATAATTATATGCCTTAAATGAATATTTTATTAATAAATAAATAAGATTGTTTACAAATTATGTACTTTGTCATCATACATGATTGGCTTGTATGCACACTACTATCAATCTCCCACTTGCACTAAAGCCAATCGCCATGGTATCTCATACCCATCTTCTCTAAGTGACGATCAAACTGCTGTTGTGTTAAAGCTTTAGTAAATGGATCTGCAATGTTGTCTTGAGAGTCTACACGCTCCAAGGTGACGTCTCCTCTTTCAATGATCTCCCTGATCAAGTGAAATCGCCACAACACGTGTTTAGATTTCTGATGAGACCTGGGTTCCTTAGCCTGTGCAACCGCTCCGGTGTTGTCACAGTATACGGGAACTGCTTCTCCAATGCTAGGAACCACACCAAGTTCAGTTATGAACTTCTTCATCCAAACAGCTTCCTTTGCAGCTTCACTTGCAGTTATATACTCTGCCTCTGTCACTGAATCAGCAACCGTTTGCTGCTTGGAACTCTTCCAACTCACTGCACCTCCGTTCAAGGTAAACACATACCCTGAAATAGATTTACTGTCATCTTGGTCTGTTTGAAAACTTGAGTCCGTGAATCCCTCGAGTTTTAATTCAGACCCACCGTAGACAAGAAAAATATCTTTAGTCCTTCTCAAGTACTTTAGGATATTTTTCACTGCCTTCCAGTGCTCTTCTCCTGGATTCGACTGGTATCTGCTTGTTACACTAAGTGCGTGAGCAACATCCGGTCTAGTACATATCATACCATACATGATAGATCCTATTGCAGAAGCATAAGGGATCTTACTCATACGGTCTCTCTCCTCATGTGTCTTTGGGGCCTGTTTCTTGGAGAGATTTATTCCATAGCTCATCGGCATGAGACCTCTTTTGGAATCTTCCATGCTAAACCTCTTTAGCATCGTATCAATGTACGTTTCTTGGGATAAGCCGAGCATCCTTTTAGATTTATCTCTATAGATCTTTATCCCCAAAATATAGGATGCTTCACCCAAGTCCTTCATGGAGAAGTTTTTAGATAACCAGATTTTAATGGATTGTAACATAAGAATGTCATTCCTTATCAGTAATATATCATCAACATATAATACAAGGAATGATACTGCGCTCCCACTAACCTTCTTGTATACACATGGTTCATCCTTGTTTTTGATAAAATCAAACTCTTTTATTGTCTCATCAAAACGAATGTTCCATCTACGAGAAGCTTGCTTCAACCCATAAATGGATCGTTGTAGCTTACAGACTTGATTTGTTCCAACTTTTGAAATAAATCCCTCTGGCTGTGTCATATACACATCCTCCTCAAGTTTCCCATTCAGGAAGGCCGTTTTCACGTCCATCTGCAAGATCTCATAGTCGTTGTAAGCTGCAATCGCAAGCAAAATCCGAATGGACTTGAGCATGGCTACTGGTGAGAAGGTTTCATCATAGTCAACTCCTTGTCTTTGTTTGAAACCTTTTGCAACCAGTCGGGCCTTATAGGTCTCCACCTTTCCGTCTGCTCCAGTCTTTTTCTTAAAAACCCATTTACACCCAATAGGTTTAATACCTTCAGGTGGTGAAACCAAAGACCATACTTTGTTTTCATACATGGAGTCCATTTCGAATTTCATGGCTTCAAGCCATTTCCTTGAGTTTTTATTACTCATAGCCTGTTCGTAATTCAATGGATCATCATCATTCATGATGTGTACCTCATCGTTATCCTCTATAACGAATCCATACCTCTCAGGTATCTTCAGTACTCTTCCAGATTTACGAACAGGGTGTGGTACAGTAGGTTCTTCTACTTGGTTAGGTACTTGACTTTGGTCCGTGGTAACTTGTGGTTCTTGAACTTCTTCAAGATATATCTTGCTCCCACTGACCCCTTCATGGATAAACTCTTTCTCCAAGAAGGTAGCATGTTTCGCAACAAACACCTTTTGATCAGTTGGATGATAGAAATAATACCCTACGGTTTCTTTAGGGTATCCCACAAATCTACACTTATCGGATTTAGTTTGTAGCTTATCATTTTCAAACTTTTTGACATAAGCTGGACAACCCCAAGTCTTAACATGCTTAAGATTTGGTTTTCTCCCTTTCCACATCTCATATGGAGTCTTTGGGGCGGATTTGGTAGGTACCTTGTTAAGTAGGTATGCAGCCGTTTCTAGGGCATATCCCCAGAAGGAAATTGGAAGGTCGGTAAAACTCATCATGGATCGAACCATGCCCAACAGTATTCGATTTCTCCTTTCAGATACTCCATTTAACTGTGGTGTACCTGGAGGAGTCCATTGTGAGATTATACCATTTTCTCTGAGACAATTGAGAAACTCACTGCTTAAGTATTCTCCACCTCGATCTGATCGAAGTATCTTAATACTCTTACCCGTTTGTTTCTCTACTTCACTTCTGAACTCTTTGAACTTTTCAAATGATTCTGATTTGTATTTCATTAAATGCACATATCCGAATCTTGAGTGATCATCAGTGAAAGTAATAAAATAAGAATACCCACCCCGTGCACTTGTTGTCATAGGTCCACAAACGTCTATGTGAATCAATGCCAACAACTCTGTAACTCTCTCTCCTTTTCCACTAAAAGGAGATTTAGTCATTTTACCCATGAGACAAGATTCACAAGTTGGATATGATTCATAATCAGATAGCTCGAGGAGCCCATCTTTATGCAACTTGGATAATCTTGTTTCATTGATATGACCGAGTCTACAGTGCCACATATAGGTATAATTAATATCATCTCTTTTCCTTTTCTTAATTTGTTCAATTTGAAATATATTTTCTTATAAGTCAAGTGTATAAAGTCCATTTCGCAAATTTCCAATACCATATAAAACATCGTCTTTATAAATAGAACAACCATTGTTCTTTATAATAACGTCAAAACCTTCCATATCCAATACAGAAATTGAAATAATATTTTTAATAATATTCGGAACATAATAACAATTATTAAGATAAATGGATTTGCCCTAAGGCATTGCTAAACAATAAGTTCCTACAGCTAATGCAGCAACCTTTGCTCCATTTCCCACTCGTAGGATCACTTCATCTTTGTTCAGCTTTCTACTTCTGACCAGTCCCTGCACAGTATTACATATGTGAGAACCACAGCCGGTATCCAATACCCAAGTAGAATTATGACTTTCAGAAAAATTAATTTCAATCATAAACAAACCTTGATTGGAAGTCGAAGCTTCTCCAAGCTTCTTCTCTGCTAGAAACTTCTTGCAGTTCCTCTTCCAATGTCCCGGCTCAATGCAATGAAAGCACATTCCTTTAGCTGGTCCTGGTTTCTTTTGCTCCTTTTCTTTCCCTTTTCCCTTAGCCTTCTTAGATTTCTTCTTTTCAGAAGACACCTTGGGCCTCTTCCTTTTATTGGAAGAATCCTCCATCAAGACATGGTTCTTCTTGGATGAGAAGTGACCTTCAGCAGTTTTCAGCATGTTAAGCAGCTTAGGCAAGTTGACATCTAGCTTATTCATGTGAAAATTAACCACAAACTGCGAGAAGGTCTCAGGGAGTGACTGCAAGACCAAGTCTTGACTCAGCTCCCCATCCATGACGAACCCCAGCTGTCCAAGGCGTTCAATCAAATTGATCACCTTTAGGACGTGAGTCTCGACGGCAGTACCCTCGGTCATCCGAGATCGGAAGAGCTCCTTAGATATCTCATATCTAGCAGTCCTACTCTGTTCACCATACAACTCCTTGAGGTAAAGCAGCATAGCAGGAGCATCCATGTTTACGTGCTGACGCTGAAGCTCGTTATTCATGGATGCGAGCATGATGCATTGAGCCACAGATGCATCATCTTGCCACTTCTTGAAAGTGGAAATCTCTTCCTCAGAGGCTGTTTCTAAAACAGATTCAGGGACAGTTGAATTTAGGACATAAGAAATCTTTTCAGCAGTGAGAACAATTCTCAGATTTCTTAGCCAGTCCTCATAATTCGGGCCGGTAAGCTTATTTGCATCAAGTATGCTTCGTAGTGAAATTAGTGATTTTGACATTTTTAAAATTCTGCATGTGAAAAGATAACATTTTAGCAAACATTCATTTTATTAACTTTGCATACCAAAATAAATTTAGGTCTTTATTTTAAATTGGTATCTCCCACTATTTTCATCAAACTATATTACCCTCACTCATATAGTTCGGCAACATCTAATTAAAGGTTTGCTAGTGAGATTAAGGATCCCATTTCAAATGTATATAACCTTGTGGATAGCACAACAAGCGATATACAAATAAATAGGTAGACAACTCTTGTCAATTACATCACCATGTAACTCCTTTTATTTTGCCTCTTAAATCATAATGGTTATGTGTGTGCACATCCGAACTAAAATGATTTAAGTTAAGTCCAGTCTAGCACTTCTATAAATTCAAAAAAGAAAAATTTTCGTCCTTGTGGATGCACAACAAGTCTAGATCGTTCAATTTTCTTGATAAGCATCAAATGTGATTAATTAACATCTTAAATATTCAATACTCGCCTTGTGGATAGCATAACAAACTCATATTAAATATTTAATACTCTATTAACTAATCATGCTAGAAGGCGACGTTCGATATTCCAAATATCATTTGAACGCTTCAGACTTAATATTATTTCTTTGAGGGGTTTGTTATTATTTGTCTCATCTTTTTAAGCGCGCATGCACATATATATATAAAATACGCGTCATTTTATTAAACATGCGAAGCATGTTTGTATAAAATATAATATATATAATATTTAGCATGCAATATAGAATACTATATTCTACCCGGATTGATTATGGACTTTTATTCTAGTTTGGTTCACTAGAGCCACCAAATGAACCAAAAGGTCAAACCTAGGAGTGCAAGAATTTAAATTTAAATATAACTATTACATTTAAACCCTGGCTCCATACAAATGAGTCTTCACGCGTTCCTTGCTCCTTGGTCTCCAATTTCTTCAAAATAATTCTAACTATCTCTATTACATTAACTATTTAAAATTAAATAGAAACCTTGATCAGCAGTCAAGGGGAAGTACATAGAAAGGAGATAGAATTTACATCGAGAATAAAACTAGAGAAGACGAGGTACGCAGACCCCGTTTTATAAAACCCATTCATTCAAGCATTCAACCAAAATAAAATCCAATCACATTGGTCATAGTCCATAATCAATCCCTTTTATTACCATACATATCATCATACGTATCAATAAAACTTATTCATCTCATGAAAATAAATTTATTCCATATATGTATTAATATCAGTTAATGGGCAAAAGTTTGCTAAACTTTGTTTTTGGAAAAATAAACTCCTTTATTTCATTCAAAAACAATTCCAAATTAAACTCTTTAATTTTAGCAATTCTGAAATCTCATTTCATATAAAATAAACATCTTTATTTTAAACCTTTATTAATTAAATAAACCATTCATTTAATTAAATAAAACAAAAAAAAATTTTTAGTTCCTGTCCAGTGGCGCAGCTGCACCAAGAATGTAAAGGGAACCGGCGCAGCTGCGCAGCATGAAAACCAGGAACAGCACCCGGCGCAGCTGCGCAGCAATATTGCCTTGTACCGGCGCAGCTGCGCAGCTTCGCAGAATCTGAAAATTTTTTGTTGCCCAGAACTCGATCCAATCGCATATCATACATGTATGGAATCACATAGACTGATAATTAGCACAAGATTGGCTCTGATACCACTGTTGGGTTTGTACGTAACGCAATCATGCAATCAAATCACATAAATTGGGCGGAAGCGTAAGAAACTAGGTTTTAAAAAAATTTATACAAACCCATTACCATGATCATTCTTGTGCATCAATTATCAGTGAATGAGGAAGGAGAAAAATAGAATTATACCTTTGAAGATCTAAGCTTCATCAGGTACAAGTTCTACTCCTTTGATTCCTTTGATTCCTCTGTAGTGGCTCCTTCCCTTGATCAATGTCAGCCACCCAAATGTTTGGCCTCTAACGGTGATCCACCAAGGAAGATGAAGAACTCAGTAAGATGGGTTATTGGCTTAACCCTTGTTTCTATCTCTATAGAATATGTGTACTCCCAACTCTTGAAAAAATTCACGTACCTTATTTCTGATATAAGACTCTCTTATATAGATATTAGGTTAAACCTCCTAATCCAATTAGAATAGGATTTTATTTAATTAATTAATTAAATACTTTTAATTAATTTGTATCCTAATCTTTATTAGGATTGAGAGAGAGTACTGATATTATATTAATTCCTAAACTCCTTTAGAATTAAAATAATAATAATAATAATAATATTAATAAGACTCCTCTTATTAATTTATATTTAATATTTCTAAAATATTAAATAATAAACATTAAGCTATTTAATTTATTCTATCATCATAGATTAAATTAATTATAGTTAATGCATTATTACTATCATGCCATTTTCTTCTTAAATAATTCTTCTTCCTTTTATGGTGTGACCCTTTAGGTTCTCCATATTAAACCGGTTGTGAATAAATCAATTAGAACAATTCTAATCTTATTTAAATAAACAAATTAAACTAATAATCTATTTAAATAAATAACATTTATTCTACAATAGGGATAAGCCTCCCTAGCGATCAACGACTTTCCAGATAATATAGATTTCAACATTAATCATAAAAGAACCTGTGAGTTAATAGTTACCGTACAATTCAATCCTTCCACCATACAATGTCCCAATTAAATATAAGACATGGATTTACTGTCAAGTCTTAATTTATTTAATCATATGTATTTCGATTAGAAAATGCACAACTCTAAATAATGCAAATTAGAAACCTCTTTCTAATTTCATTCTACCTTGGCCAAGGATTCCTGGGTTGTCATTTAACGAATCACATAGGACATATCTCCTCTTTTACTAGAGGTGGTAGATTCTTTATTGATCATTCATTATCTCCATATGTAACTCATTACACCCAAGCATACCCTATATATGCCTTAAAAGGCCTTAAGGAATTAGTCAAAGTATAATTTGTTACATACAAGATACTATGATGATCTCAAGTCCAAGGATCATATGTACTACTATCACATTAGGAATTCCTATTGACAGGCGAGTAAAACTCCATTAGGTATTCCATAGCGAGTCATGTTCAGTGAACTTATTCTCCAATAAGCACCTACATACTTGCTTTAGTGTCTCCACACAAATGATCATGAGATCAGTCATTCTCATCCAATGAGCAAGCAACATATGTACCAATCTATCCAGATTTACTAATCCCCATTTTAGTAATCCCACAATTGGGAACTATTTTAGTTTTTAAGCTTTCTAAGAATTTAGATCTCATTATCATGATCTCATCATGATTCTAAAAGCATTGCTTAAAACTATGGGTTATTTACATATTATAAAAACAGCACCATGTAGATAATTATATGCCTTAAATGAATATTTTATTAATAAATAAATAAGATTGTTTACAAAGTATGTGCTTTGTCATCATACATGATTGGCTTGTATGCACACTACTATCACTTTCATCCACATCTTGATAGACAACACGGCGCAGTACGACATGTATTCTTTTGTGGATTGCTTTGCTGGTTACCATCAAATTATGGTTGCCGAAGAAGACAGGAAGAAAATAGCTTTTTTCACTCCTTGGGGAACCTTCTGTTACAGACGTTTATCCTTCGACCTCATCAATGCCAGGGCCACATATCAGTGAGCCATGATGGCCCTGTTTCATGACATGATGCATAAGGAGATAGAGGTCTATGTGGATGACATCATCTTCAAATCTCGAAAGGAGGACGATCACATTGACCATCTTAGGAAGCTATTCAACAGGTTACATAAGTATAACCTCAAGCTGAATCCAGCCAAATGTGCTTTTGGGGTCAAATCAGGCAAGCTGTTGGGATTTTTAGTGAGTAATAGAGGTATTGAGCTGGATCCTGCTAAGATTAAAACCATCACTGAAATGCCTGTACCTCGAACAGAGAAGGAGATACGCGGGTTCCTAGGAAGGATCAATTTGATAAGCCGATTCATTTCCCAGCTCACAGCAACTTGTGAACCCATCTTCAAGCTACTAAGGAAGAATTCCTCCACCAAATGGAATGAAGATTGCCAAAAAGCCTTCCTTGCCAACAAGAAGTAGCTAATCGAAGCACCAGTATTGATACCCCCAAGGGACGGAGTTCCCCTATTTACGTACTTGTCTGTCAATGCCAATGTAATAGGCTGCATGCTAGGACAGAAAGATGATAGTAGTAAGGACAAAGCCATCTACTATATCAGCAAAAGGTTCAGCAATGGTGAGGAAAAGTACACTCTGATTGAAAAGACATGTTGTGCATTAGCATGGGCAGCCATGAGGTTGCAACACTACCTTCATGGGTTCATGACCTATCTCATATCCCGTATGGATCCGCTGAAATACGTATTCAACAAGCCAATGTTGAATTGTCGACTATCCAAATGGCAGTTGATCCTCCAACAGTTCGACATTGTCTACGTGACTCAGAAGTCCATCATAGGTCAAGGCATTGCAGATCAACTAGCCGAAGCACCATCAGGAAGGTTAAAACCTCTGGAGACTTATTTTTCAGATTATGGGATAATGACAATTCAGCAAGATCTTCAAGAAAATGCAGTGCAACCATGGAAAATGTATTTCGATGGATTGGTAAACATGGAAGGTGCCGGAGCTGGGGCTGTCCTTATCTCTGGTACAGGAGAACAATATCCTGTGGCTACCAAGCTATAGTTTGACAACACCAACAACACAGCTGAGTATGAAGGCTACATAATGGGGTTGAAATTAGCCCAATCCATGGGTGTCAAATATCTACTAGTCTTCAGAGATTCTGAGTTGGCCATCAGACAAACCACCGGAGCATATCATACCAAAGAACTGCATTTGCTGCCCTATCATCGGCAGGTCGTCAAAATATCTACAGAGTTTGAAGACATAACTTTCATCCATATTCCTCGGGGTAGGAATGACTTCGCTGATGCATTGGCAAAATTGGCTTCCTTGATCTGTATATCCGATAGGAGGGGGATTCCCGACATCCAATTCACAAACCAAAAGACCCCGACATATCTGAATTACATTGGAGAAGTATCAGATGAAATACCTCCTATCAATCAGCCTTGGTATCAAGACATTAAGGAATATCTCCGAGATGGATCTACACCCGCTGGGGTAAGCCATTCCGAACGAAAGCAGATTCACAAGATGGCCCTAAAGTTCTATCTGAGCGGAGATGCACTTTACAAAAAGGATGCTGGAATAGGGCTCTTAAGATGCCTTGATAAAGAGCAAGCCCATAGATTGATGGATAAAGTCCACGGCAGAATTTGTGGTCCACACATGAGCGCTCATCTGCTGGCGAAGAAAATATTAAGAACAAGGCATTATTGGGTCTCTCTCAAAGCTGACTGCGACGACCACGTCAAGAGTTGCTGCCAATGCCAAGTCCATGGAAACGCCATACCCGCTCCTCCAAATGAGCTTCACAACATGAGTTTGCCATGGCCTTTCTCTATGTGGGGAATGGATGTGATAGGTATAATAGAACCCAAAGTAATCAATGGACATCGATTCATCTTCACCATGATCAATTACTTTATTAAGTAGTTTGAAGCTACCTCTTTTCCCAAAGTCACCAAAGAGGTAATCATTGGATTTATCAGAAATAATGTCGTCTGTCGATATGGACAACCGGAAGTGAATGTATCAGACAACTCCAAGAACCTAAATAATTAGATGATGAGAGAACTGTTTTGTAAGTTCCACATCAAGCATCTCAATTCCGCCATTTATCGGCCCAAAATGAATGGCGCCGTCGAAGCGGCCAACAAGAACATCAAAAAGATCATGCTAAAAATGTTCGCCAATCACCAAGAATGGCCTGACCTGTTGCCTCTAACCCTGTTAGCATACAGGACGTCAATACGTACTTCTACTGGGGTGACCCCCTACTCATTGGTCTATGGCATGAAAACAGTACTTCCCATAGAAGTAGAAATGGAGGCTTTGACAGTGTTGATAGACGCTCAGATGGAGGAAGACCAGTGGTTGCTTGATCGGTACTACCAACTATCCCTGATAGATGAAAGAGGGCTACAACCATTTTCCACGGGCAGTTATATCAGCAAAGGATTGCTCGATCCTACAGCAAGAAAGTCCAAAAATGGAAATTCAAAGAAAATGACTTGGTGCTGAAGAAAGTTTTGGCCAATCAAGACGAAGCCAAAGGAAAGTTTGCTCCAAATTTGGAAGGCCCTTTCATTGTCAAGGAAGTGTTGACGGGAGGTGCTGTCGGATTATAAGAAATGGACGAAAGTGAATTTCCCCAACTCATCAATTCAGACACCATAAAAAGGTACTATGTCTGAAACACATGCATACCAGCATCTTGGTCCTGAGAATCAATCAAATCAATTCGGTTTTCACTAAAGACGGAGCTACGAATGACCTAATCTCCCTCAAACAGGGAGTACGTAGGCAGCCATTCTTGGTGCGGTCAAACCAAACAACAAACTCAAAAACTCATCAAACCAAACTCAAAAGAGACACTTCTCAAGCCTCTTTCACACAAATGACTAAACTACGAATGATCTAATCTCCCTTAGTTCGGGAGTACGCAGACAGCCATTCATGGTGCAGTTTGACCTTCAATAAAATGCAAAAACCAATAAAAACCAGTCCCAAGACACCAAAACCTAAATTCTATCAAGCCTTCCTAGTTCACATACCCATCTGAGATATTCTTCAACATCTCAATGTCAGTCCATCAAGGAGAAGCTCATGATACATCAACAACAGCAAGTCATGCAAGAAGTGGTAATCACTCAGTAATGACAATACATATCCAAATAGGGAAGTGAATCAAAATATATTTCTCTGATAGATTGGGAGCTGTCATTAGCACTCCTAAATTAATACCTTACTTCTACTCTACTATCACAAGAATGAGTATAGCAATAAACAAGGATCGATCCCACAGAGAGTGTATTATTTTATATTTATCCAATTATTTTCCAATAAATTGGAGATTTTGTTTTGAATAACTAAATTAACAAAAGTAAGTTTAGAAGAAATATTAATAAGTAAAAATCTTCAATTCTTCAGTTCAGTATCACCTTTTCACAATCATGGATTAATCAAGTTTTACAATATTTATCCTTCAATGAGATTAACAACCCTAGATAACCGCGATCGCTAATTATCGAAAATTCTCCTTATGTGTAAATCTAATGCGACGATTGCCAACAAAAGATCCTAACTATCATATAACCCAAAACTATCAGTCTAGATTTAATACAATAGAAGCATGAAGAATGAGAATTAGATTGTTCCAAGTAACAATTGCACAATCAGGAATTATTTAACTTGTCTTCTGAAAACCTTAACAATACCCAAAAGCTTGTCCATAATCGAGTATCATTAATTGATACTTATAATTAGACATACATCGTTTGCTTAATATATATCTTAATCTAGCAGATGATATTTATCAAATTAATCTAACTGGCCATATCAAATTAATTAAATAGTATAACATACAAGAAGTTTATGTAGATAATCAGAATAAATCTCACATACGAAGAAATAAATGAAGTAAACTTGATCAAACCATTAATTATGAATAAGGTTCAACATCCCTTCATAATTGAATTGAGTAGTTTAGCTTGACATGCTTTGATTCTCCAAAACTAGGATTTAAATGAATGAATAGCCTCCAAGAATTTCTAGTTTTAAGATCTCCAAATCCAAGTTATAATCAAGTATTTATAGTCCTAAGAGAAACCCTAAAACTTTTGGCATCCCAAAATCCTATTACAACTCAACTTGGACACTAAAACACTTAAATAAGCTGTCTCCCCGTTGCCAAGTGTGCCCCACGCTATTCCAAGGCTATTTTGGGTTTGCCCTGACCTACAGTGTCAGAAAATCTAGTGTACTAGCGCGCCCCACGCTGCTCCTAGGCTATTTTGGGCGCGATCCGCACAGGTCTATTTTCTGCTACAATGTCCTTTTGTTAAACTATCATAACTTTTGATCCGGGAAGAGTTATGGGGCCTGCTACCTATCAAATCGAAGCAATTGACGAGATCTACAACTTTCATTCTTTGAGTATTGATAGATTCTGATTGGATCAAGGTTGAAATCGGCTCCAAGTGACTGCTGTGTAAATTTTAACTTCCAAACTCTGAAGTTTCAACTTTTGCTTGATAAAAAGGTCATAACTCTTTCATATGAACTCCGATTTGGACGATTCAAGATGTTACAGAAAGCTAAGGAATAGCTCAACAATAAAATCCAAGTCCCAATCCCGGAACATGAATCTAACTTAGCGTTAAAAACCGAACAATCTTTCCTTGTTTCCTCGTTTCCTCGTTTCCTTGTTTCCTCGTTTCCTCGTTTCATCTCCATTTTGACCTGAAACCCATAAACAAACCTAATAAGCCATTGTTAACAACAAGACATGCAATAGACTACGCATAAAGGAATAAAAATAAATGAATATCATGCACTCGTCAAATTCCCCCACACTTAGCTTTTACACTTCCTCGTGTAAACCAAACCCAAGTTTATGTTATTATTCACATAATTCTATCCAACCATAATATCAAAAGGTTCAAGTTAAAATTCATGAATATCCATACTTATCAACAAAAACCCGATTAGCATCTCATTAATTAATTCATGACTACTAACCTTATCACCTCACCAATTTCTTTCATCAAATCGAACTGCATCCACATAAGTATCTATCCCACAATCCACATACTTACCCAACTTAGTTATCATGGAGCAAAAACCACACACACTAACTTATAACTCAAAACAAATTTTCCTGCACTTTGCCTTGCTTTTCGAAGAACCTTCTTTATATCCCAGATGACTATATTTTGATGTTTTCTTGTATTCTTTTTTTTCTTGACATGTGCAATATCTCCTTTTCTTAAGCTTTTCAGTGCTATCCATGTAACGAACTTTTCACCAATGACTCCCAAACCAGATGGTCTTAGGGCGCTGGGTGTAAAGACACCCCTAGGGCTTACTCGTTCAAGTAACAAAGGCCACAAAAGTCGACTATTCAAGCTACTTTTATCCATCACACTTTTCAGCGTGAATACTGATGCTTCCCGAGGCTTGGATACCCTGTTAAATATAATAGACATTGAAGCAGATTTTTAACTATTTTTCCATACATCAATTTCATCATCAATTTTTTTTCATTTTTTTCAGTTTTTTGCAATAATCTTTTATTGTCATAGCAGTGAAAACAGTTCTAAAGCAAGAAATTAGTGCACATAGACAACTCCACATACAACTTAGTCAACTAAGCATGCTTCACATAATCAAGTACTCATGCATCAATAAATTCAATTCAAATCAAGTACACTGGTTATTGACTTAGTTTTCAACATTCATTGATCAACTAAATACCAACAAATCTTGAAATTAAGCATCAATTTTTAATTTGTGACTCTAACCCTTCAACACTTAGGCGAATAAAATCATGGAACCAAGGAAAACCTTCAGCAGATTTCTAATTTCTAGCAAATTTTAGACTATTATACCTAAAAAATAAAGAAAACTAAAATCTAAAATTCCCCCCCCCCCCCCCCCCACACTCAAACCTTACATTGTCCCCAATGTAAGAAAATCATGCAAATTAGAAAACTACTAAAACTAACAAATTAAAAAGGAAAGGAATAGAAAGATCAAATCTAAATTCTTGGGTTGCCTCCCAAGCAGCTGCCAGTGTTTATTGTTATTGGCCTGACATCTTCCCTCTCATTCTATGTAATTGGACTTGTGAACTTCAAGTGAACTGGTAACAGTTTCAACTCTAAATTTGGAACATTGGGTACTTCCTGATCCTGCTCCTTTCCAGCCATCAAATCCTCCTTGTATAATTGTATCCGATCAAAAGATTCCTGCACTGAATAATCCATAACATCAATAGCAAAAATAGATTTAACATTACCAAGATACTTTTTAGCCTCATATGCGTTGAACTGGATTTTTCATTGTCTAATTCCATGGTAAAGGTTCGATGGTGTGTATCACTCATTGTTTCTGTTGGGTGTATTGATGGAGATGAATCCACTTCTTTCTTGTAGAGATCTGCAGAACTTGTCAAGTCATTCCCCTCTTTCTCTTGTTCCTTCGCTTTATCAAATTCTATATTACTGTCTGTTCTTAAAGTAAGCACTGAATCCTCATACTTCTCTTCGTCACATCCCATTGCACTTAAGTTCTCAACAAACTGAGGAGTTAACTTCGCTAAGCCTTGAGATTCCATACTACTAACTATGGTAGCAAGCTGACTCGTCTGATTCTCCAATATGTGGATAGAAGTCCTTTTCTCTTGTTGGAATTGTTGTGTCTGATTTATGAAAGCTTTGAACATATCCTCCATAGACGTTCCAGAATTAGCAGATACTTTATAGCTTAAGTCGGGATGATCTCTCCATCCGGGATTGTGAGTTTCAGCCCTAGGATCATATTGATGCTGATGATGTCCTAAGAATGTTCCCACAACATTGACATGTTGCACAGTTTCATCCACATGCAATATTGGACAAGCATCACTGGTATGTCCTGACTTTGAGCAAATTCCACTCGTTTGCAACTTGCATATTCCCTGTAGCCATTTGACGAACCAAAGTAGTTAATTCAGAAATTTTTTGTTCAATATTACTTGTACTTACCCCATTTACTCTTTGAGGTGTATGTTCCATCCTAGTTCCATACTGCTGCGAGTTAGATGCCATGTTTACAATTAATTTCCTTGCAGCTTCTGGAGTCTTGTCTACCAGTGCTCCTCCACTTGCTGCATCAATCATACTTCTATCCATTGGTAACAACCCTCATAGAAGTACCGAATCAAGTGATAGTCATCTATTCCGTGAGGTGGACAGCTGGAACACAACTCCTTGAACCTTTCCCAATACTCATAGAGATTCTCTCCGTTAAACTGCCTGATTCCATATATCTCCTTCCTTATGTTATTAACTCTCGAAGTAGGAAAGTTCTTCTCCAAGAATAACTTTTGCATCTCAGGCAATGATCGTATTGATCCTGAAGGAAGATAGTATAACCAGTCTTTAGCCAAATCTGCTAATGAGAACGAAAAAATTCTAAGCTTTATCTGCTCCTCTGTCACTCCTTGTGATTTCATTATTGCACACACCACATGGAACTCCTTTAGATGCTTATATGGATTTTCATCTGTAAGACCACGAAAAATAGGCAAAAGACGAATTAGTCTATAGTTAAGTTCGAAAGCAACATCTAAAGTAGGATATTCAATACACAAGGATGGTTGATCAAGGTCAGGAGTAGCCAGTTCTTTTAAAGTTCTGTTGTTTCTTGGCACCTCCATCTTTTCCTTTTCAAGTGTTGGAATAAGAGCTTCTTCTATATCTGCAATTTTCTCTATCATTTGATCAAAATTTAAGTCAATAGATTGAGAGGATTGAGTCAAAAAAATAAAAAAAACAAAAAAAACAAAAAATAAAGAATATACAAAAACAAATAACACTCCCCGGCAACAGCGCCAAAATTTGGGAGCTGTCGTTAGCACTCCTAAATTAATACTTTACTTCTACTCTACTATCACAAGAATGAGTATAGCAATAAACAAAGATCGATCTCACAAAGGGTGTATTATTTTATATTTATCCAATTATTTTCCAATGAATTGGGAATTTTGTTTTGAATAACTAAATTAACAAAAGTAAATTTAGAAGAAATATCAGTAAGTAAAAATCTTCAATTCTTCAGTTCAGTATCACCTTTTCACAATCATGGATTAATAGAGTTTTACAATATTTATCCTTTAATGAGATTAACAACCCTAGATAACCGCGATCGCTAAATATCTGAAATTCTACTTATGTGTAAATCTAATGCGGCGATCGCCAACAAAAGATCCTAACTATCATATAACCCTGAACTATCAATCTAGATTTAATACAATAGAAGCATGAAGAATGAGAATTAGATTGTTCCAAGCAATAATTGCACAATCAGGAATTATTTAACTTGTCTTCTGAAAATCTTAATAATACCCAAAAGCTTGTCCACAATCGAGTCTCATTAATTGCTACTTATAATTAGACATACATCGTTTGCTTAATATATATCTTAATCTAGCAGATAATATTTATCAGATTAATCTAACTGGCCATATCAAATTAATCAAATAGTATATCATACAAGAAGTTTATGTAGATAATCAGAATAAATCTCACATAAGAAGAAATAAATAAAGTAAACTTGATCAAACTATTAATTATGAATAAGGTTCAACATCCCTTCACAATTGAATTGAGTAGTTTAGCTTGACATACTTTGATTCTCCAAAACTAGGATTTGAATGAATGAATAGCCTCCAAGAATTTATAATTTTAAGATCTCCAAATCCAAGTTAGAATCAAGTATTTATAGTCCTAAGAGAAACCCTAACACTTTAGGCATCCCAAAATCCAATTAGAACTCAACTTGGACACTAAAACACCTAAATAAGTTGTCTCCCCGCCGCCAAGTGCACTGCACGCTATTCCTAGGCTATTTTGGGAGTACCCCGGGCTACAGTGTCAGAAAATCTGGTGTACTAGCGTGCCCCGCGATGCTCGTAGGCCATTTTGGGTGCGGTCGGCGCATGTCTATTTTCTGCTGTGACGTTCTTTGGTCAAACTATGATAACTTTTAATCCGGAAGGAGTTACGGGGCCTGCTACCTCTCAAATCGAAGCTGTCGACGAGATCTACAACTTTTATTCTTTGAGCATTAACAGATTCTGATTAGATCAAGGTTGAAATCGGCTCCAAGTGACTACTATGTAAATTGCTACTTCCAAACTCTGAGGTTTCAACTTTCGCTTGGTAAAAAGGTCATAACTCTTTCATATAAACTTCGATTTAGATGATTCAAGATGTTACGGAAAGCTAAAGAATAGATCTACAATAAAATCCAAGTCCCCAGCCCATAACATGAATCCAACTTGGCATTAAAAACCCAACAATCTTTCTACTTTCCTCGTTTCATCTCTATTTTGACCTGAAACCCATAAACAAACCTAATAAGCCCTTGTTAACAACCACACATGCAATAGACTACGCATAAAGAAATTAAAACAAATGAATATCATGCACTTGTTATAGATAATACTGTTTAATATATACAACGTGTCCTGTACATGACAAAAATGGCTGATCTAGTATGTGCAGGAAAAATAAAGCTAGTCTATGGACCCATGGACAAACGGGATAACAGTGCCAACATGACGTCTCTCTCTAAAGATGGAGGACCCGCTGTAAGTGCAATACCCTCAGCCTCCATACATGCCAAGACATCCACAACCATTTGCATAGTGGCACTGTGATCATCAATGTAAGTACTCTATCGGCAACCAGGCCATGAGTTTATGATCGGAGAGTAGTACTGTCGGCAATGTGGAGATCTCGGTAAGCCATGGCCTTATCCCTCTCTATAAAAGCAGCATCCCTGGAAATCAAAGTCTCCTCAATCTCGACAAAAGCAGCATCTCGAGAAGACCGAGCCTCATCTCTCTCGACCAATGCCGTATCCCGAGTGGCTCGAGCCTCATCTCTATCAGCAAAAGCTATATCTCTGCCAGACAGGGCAGTAAACATCAGCGCCCTAGCCTGATCTCTCTCGAAAGTCATCCTAGCTAATGAATCTACCATAGCTGGATCTGTCCTGGCAGGAATGATCGGCGGGTCACTAACTAACACTGATGTCAGACACATGAACAAATCGTCCTCCATAGGAGAATCATGATCCTCCATAGGCTCCTCCTCATTTGAATCCATAGCAAGAGCTGACTGGATGAGTGCGGGTGCTGCCATATCAGTCTCAAACCACGTTGCGTACTCTGGAGAGCAATTCGAATGGGTAGTAGAGAAATCAGCCCTCTCCCTATGAGTTCAACACTCATAAATCCGGATCAAGTCGGCTGATGACATAGAAGATGTTGACATCTGCTGATTAATGGCCCCTCAAACTGGTGCAAGCTCTGGAACTAATCAAACTGACCCATAACTGCCAACGGATGGTATGTGGTCACCTTTCTCAATCTCGCTAGGTGAAAATAATCCATGTCGGATGCATGGGTAATGAAGCTATAAGGGGAGACTAGCCCTGAGCATGGCAGAATCGAAAAAGGATGCTCAATATCGAACAGAAAAGCTGACGATGTCTCTGCATCCGAACACTCCGCTGCCTGAAAGGAGTAGGACGTAGCTATTTTGTGGGTGAAGCAGTAACCCTAATGTTTGAAGAATCTATCGAACGTAAATGGGTCATGAGCCATACATATAGAAGGATAGAGCTACCTCTAAAAAACCCCTCTAGATGGGTACTACAGTAGGTAGCTGACCTCAATGTCTCGGCCAGTATCATCGGCACAATAGTCCAACCCTGTCTAAGGGCACGGACCACAACCATCAAGCCAATGTTCAAATGGTCCAAATAAAGTGGCATGTATACGTAGGCCATGATGCACATCAGCAAAACATCTATCCTGGCTGAATGCCACTCCGCTGCCGAGATAATAAAGTCACCAACATGTCAATCGTAGCTATCCAGTCTACCGAAATGATCGATCAAAAAGTTAATAGAGATCACACGTCTGGAAATGATCTCATCTGACGTAGACCAGACATCCGCAGGAACGGTCTCCTTATATCACTAATAGCAGTACGGGCACAAGGCAAGTCCAAAGCTAAACCAGTAAGCCGCTCGTACTCCTCTAAAGTCAAAGTCAACTCATGCCTCCTAAAGTGAAAAACCTGCCTCACACTTATCCAACAGGATAAAAGTCCATCTATAAATTCGTATAGAATCTGGAAGTCCACAAGGGCTAATGAATGCCCTAACATCCGATCCACTGTCCCTCTAACTAGGAAGGGCAGACTATGGTACCACGACCTCAGTGACGATGCCACCACAGATGGTGGTAGATGCCCGATGCGACTGGCTATCGAGGATGACATCTGTATGACCGTATCACAAGACCATCTAGAGGTCAAATCTAAACTCATCTGTCTAAATGCATATCCATGACATAATACATGCATAATAACAGTGATAAACATGATGCAATATATAGGAAATAACATGCATATCTATAATAAACTATCTATTGCAAGCATCATCTTTGTCTGCTAATAAAATACAAAATAAAAAGTATAGGGATATGGGGCACAACCACCCAATAGCCAAAACAGTGTCCTATCAAAAGATATAGCGAGAAACACTATCCAAAAAGATCCAGAATTTCTACACTCAGGCTATTAACCTGCTCCATCTTTTTAGTGGACACAAAGTCTCGCCATCACGAATGTCAGGGCGGTACAAGGGAAGATCAGCCCCTATATAACTGCTAGAAAATGGACCTATAGAAGGGCCCGCTCTAGAGCTGGAAGGATGAAAAGAAGATGCCTCTGATGGATCTCAGCCAAGATGCCTGATAAACAAATGAGCTCTCTCCAACTGTTGGGTCATTCCTGTAATCTGGCCCAAGTGGGTAGGCTCTCGAAGGCACGTTATCCAGTCTGTCATCATCACAGACCTCGGCACCATATCTTCCATGAACTGGGTAGCATGAGTCTGAGCCCCAATAGTGCGAGGACTCCACCAGCTGCTAAATGCCTCCTGGTTGTACGGAACTCTGACAGGGTAAATCCATCTACGCCCTCCATAGGGATGTCTGTAAGTGGCTAAACTAGTGGCCAATGATGCCAAGCCGGAGGAATAAAGGGAATGCAGATCTGCCTCGTGATGCTCCTAATAGCATGCTCTTCTAAATAGACCTCCCAACCTCCCTCTGTCAACAATGGAACTCTGCTGGTAGATAATGCAAACTCCCGGCCAGTGGGGAAACCTCCCTCAAACCTGACTGTCAAAAATTCTGAGGTATATGGGACCCACGAGATTGATCCAGCTATCAAAAGCTCAAGATGCAGGCGGGAGTGGGTGAATCCCTCTGCTACAGGGACCTCCGTCAGTTTGGAGTGGTGCCAACGCCGTCCCCAAGGATAAGTCTCCAGGACTAAAGTAGTGGCGGGACGTAGGCAAGGAAGCCTCTCATATGCCCATAACTAGCCATGTAAATATCAAAAGTCCTTAGTGGCCAAGACTGACAAATATAAATGTAGAAATCAAAAAGGTACAAGAAAGATGTACTCACCAGCGAAAATGGGTAGAACCCTAACCAAGTCTCTGTCACACCCTCCGAGCGCATGCGCATACCTCAGAGAAAAGAGGCAAAGGTGTAGGTACCCCAATCAAAGTCACTGAGGAGCTCCACATGTCGAGTGGCACTGACCAGAGCGAAAGACACCGTCAAAAAGTTATTCGCAAGGAAACAACCCCTGATGATCACTAAGAATAATCACCTCAGGATGCAATCTCTAACCCTCTGATCATCAGGCAGAGGCTCAAACAAAGCCCCACTCTGGGCATCTACACTCAAGGGACCAGATTGGACCGTCCGACCCTTGATGGTCGTCGCAGGAACTCCCAAAATAGACCTAACGGTAGTGGGTTTAATATCAGCCATAATAGGCACTGGCTCACCCTCAAACTCTATCCCCATGATGAACCTCCAATCCATCATCACCTCACAATCCAACAAGTGGAGAGACTGAGTCTGGTGGAACCAGTGCTCAGACAAAGCCCTCATATAATCCGAGGGGCTACGGCGGGGAAGGATAAAAAGAACGCCTGAAACCCCCAGGTGTCAACAATGTCCTTATAATCCTGGTGCAGAGTGTGGTAAAGAGAATGCACATTAAACCAATTCCCTCAAGGCTACATGAAGCCAGGAACCTGCATCAAAAGCCAATACATATCAAACCTTTGCCCCAAGAATGGCAAAATAAAGAAAGAAAATATAAAAAAAGGAAAACATCAGTCACCTCATTGGCGTAAAGGAATCTCGATGGATGGCTACTCAAATCTCCCAGCAGATCCTAAAGTGGCACTACAATGCCTGGGAGTTCCCCACGTGGAGCCTGAGCTGGGGAAAGAGCAACAGGCCGAGCCTCCTCATCATCTATATCAACCGACAGCTCAGCCCCAATCGAACGAATCACTGACTCAGCCAATCTACGAGGCGGCCGGGCTGGCCGTGGCTGAGGAACATCAGAGGCTCTCCTCTGTCTAACTCCTGAAACGACCCTGCTAGCACTTCCGAGTCTATCACGGTCCATAACCTGGATAAAGTCTCCAAATCACCTCGAAGACGGTGAAAACGTGTGACCGCTGACAAAATCTAAAAAAAGCTGCCCAAACTCCGTAGATCTAAAAAAGAAAATTAGATTTCTATAGAAAATCAAAACTAAAAATGACTTATGAGAGCTCCCGCTGCCCATTTTAAAATCAAAAGAAGGAGCGGGCCCACCTACGATTGTCGCACCCCTACCTACGTCTCCCTAGGGTGGGTCCTGCCCCCTCTGGCTTGGTCTATTTCTAGTTGAAATAGAGTTTACAGGAGCTGAAAAGTCAAATCTTAGAAAAAATTTCTACGCGATTGAACGGTTTGTCCTAAAATCCTGCATTTAAGCAGCGGATTACTAACAGAGGGGGGAACTTCATGAAAGCCATTGATATTCATCCCAATGAAATATACGGGAACCAATGATGAAAACTGCTAAAAAACTGTGAAAAATTGCCGAAAACTGCTACTGTCGAAGAGATAGGTATAGACTGGTGACAGTTCAGCCGTTAGCTCAACCCCAGCAAAGAGTCGAGTACAAACTGGTGACAGTTCAGCCGTTGGCTCAACTCCAGCGAAGCATCGAGTACAGACCGGTGACAGTTCAGCAGTTGGCTTAACCCCAGCAAAGCATCAAGTATAGACTGGTGACAGTTCAGCCGTTGGCTAAACCCCAGCAAAGCGTCGGGTACAGACCCGTGATAGTTCAGCCGTTGGCTCAACCCCGCAAAGCATTGGGTACAGACCGGTGACAGTTTAGCCGTTGGCTCAACCCTAGCGAAGCGTCGGGTACAGACCGGTGATAGTTCAGTCGTTGGCACAACCCCAGCAAAGCATTTGGCACAGACCGATGAAAGTACAACCATTGACACAACCCCAGCGAAGCATTGGGAATGATCCGGTGACGAAGACAGTATATCAATCTATCCTCACAAAGGACAGATGATGGAATCTGTTATACAGATACTCAGAGGAGGCATTGAGAAAGATTCAGTAGTCATCTTGACTTGGTAAGATGCCATTGGAGGTAAGCGTCTAGAGAATCCACAAAGCCTATCATGAGTGACGTTATCCCTAGCAGAGAGTGACAAAGACAGGTTGAGATAGCCTATCAGTGATATCTTACCAATAACCGCCTGACAGTTTTGCCCCCGAGGGTGATCATGAATGACGTTATCCCCAGCAAGAAATGATGTAAACATTAAAGGATAACCCTAAAAGGAAACTGACATTTATCAAATATCTCATTCCATGCATTGCATTACATTTGCATTCATCATATTCCCAGTGTCTAGCATTTTTTATCCTGTTCATTTCATCACATTACATAAACATGATAAAGAGGGGCATCTGTAGACATTTGAATTTTCTTCAGTTCTGCTGTAGACAATCGAGATTTTATGTTCTTGTTACTAATCTTGTAGAAGGGCAAAATAGTCCACTCAGCCCCGGTCTCAACCCAGGAAGTACAGGTTAGCCCCGATCTCAACCTAGGAGGTCAAGTTCAACCCCGATCTCAACCCGAGAGGTACAGATCAGCCCAGGTATCAACCCAGGAGGTACAGATAAACCCCGATGTCAACCCAGGAGGTACAGAACAACCCCGATCTCAACCCAGAAGGTACAGATCAGTTCCGGTATCAACCTGGGAGGTACAAATCAACCCCGGTCTCAACCCGGGAGGTACAGATCAACCCCGATCTCAAACCAGGATGTACAGATCAGCCTCGATCTCAAACCGATAAGTACAGGTCAACCCCAGTCTCAACCCAGGAGGTACAAATCAACCCCGGTCTTAACTCGAGAAGTACAGGTCAACCTCGATCTCAATCCGGGAGGTACAGGTCAGCCCCGGTCTCAACCCAGGAAGAACAGGTCAGCCTCGGTCTCAACCCGTAAAGTACAGGGCAGCCCCGGTCTTAACCCGGGAGGTACAGGTCAACCCCGCTCTCAACCCGAGAGGTACAGATTAACCCTGGTATCAACCCGGGAGGTACAGATTAACCCCGGTCTCAACCTGGGAGGTACAGATTAACCCTAGTCTCAACCCCGGGAGGTACAGATCAGCCCCGATCTCAACCCTGGAAGTACAGGTCAACCTTGGTCTCAACTCGGGAGGTACAGGTCAGCCCCGGTCTCAACTCGGGAGGTACAGGTCGGCCTTGGTCTCAACTTGGGAGGTATAGGTCAGCCCCGGTCTCAACCCGGGAGGTACAGATCAGCCCCGGTCTCAACTCGGGAGGTACAGGTTAACCCCGGTCACAACTTGGGAGGTTAGGTCAGGCTCCGATCATAATCCAGGAGGTCAACTCAACTTCGAAGACAACCCCGAAGCCTCACATCATCTCCAAAGACAAATCGGGAAGAACCAAGTCCGCCTCGGAGACAACCTTGAGGACAAACAGAATTGGCTGGGATCCAAACCTCGGAGACAACCCCGAGAAGTCAGCCAAAGGCTATGCCAGCACTGAAGGGAACCCCGGGAGGGGAAAAATGGTCATTTTGTCAACTTAAAGCCAATTCGATCAAACTCGAGCTGAATTAATGTCACCAAGGTCAAAAAGAACTATAACAATGATCCCGAGTGGAAATAGCGTAACACAACTCAACGGATAAACTGCGAGGAATCAAATACCTAGTTATGAACTCATTTTTTGGACTCAGAAAAGGTTTACTCCCATGTCATTGCCACACTCTTGGTGAGGGCTTTCCGGAAAGGTATAACACGCCTCAAACGGACGCTCCGATCAAAAGTTAGAAAGTTTTGAATCTAACCTCACATTGCTCGAAGTGCACGTACTTCGATGCAATGCGAACTGCCACGTAGGCCCTGCCACATAGAGCCACACCTCTACCTGTGGCTACCACGGGTAGAGCCGCTTCTACCGGATCTTTAAATAATGGTACACCCCCAGCTCATTTTATAATTAAAAAAAGCTCTGAACCTCTGCCCGTTTCATTTCTCAACCATATCCTTGTACTCCAAACCCAAATTTTATTACTCTAACACGTAGATATACTCATATACTACCATATATCAAAATTTAATAGGTATAAACAGACATTTAAAGCCTACGATTTGGCAAAAAGCCCGTGTAACAGTCCATTGTGAGTATTTTTACGATCAGAAAGTTCATATTACTTCATTGCACTTTTATACACTTGCAAGTTAAGTTTCATTTTTTGATTATGCCCGAAACTTAGTTCCGAGGCCGTTTTGCTTATGTTTTCGTACATTTTCGTACAAAAACTCAACTTATGGCATTTCTACAACTCGGATCGTCGATCCGTCGCTTCTAACAGCTTATATATATATATATATATATATATATATATATATATATATATTACCATTTACATTCCAGTTCGGCCTGGATTATTCTGTGGCCTTTTTACTGTTTTTATAAATATATATATATACTTACATTTCTGTCCGGATAAAGGATATAATGTACGTCGTCCTTTATAGCTTTTTTATATATATATTTACATTTCGTCAAGCCTAAATTACTCCGTGGTATTTTACAGCTTTTATATATATATATATATATATATATATATATATATATATATTTTAATTTTGTCAAGCCTGGATTACTCCGTGGCATTTGACAGATTTTATAAATATATATATATTTCCACTCTAGTTCGGGCCTCGGAGTGAAAACCCACCACCCTTTACCGCTTATATATATTTCCATTATGTCCAGCTTGGATTACTCCGTGGCTTTTTACAGCTTTTATAAATATATATATTTACATTCCAGTCCGGGCATCGAAGTGCAAACCTATCGCCCTTTACAACTTTCGTATATATATATATATATATATATATATATATATATATATATATATATATATTTCTTTACTCATTGTGATTAAATTGTTGTTTTAAATATTCATTTGATATGAATCAACATTGACAATTTTGTGGGCAAACTAGATTTCTTTAAATCTCGCCAACTCTAGCTTTCAAACGGTTCAAGATAGGTCCAGACGGAACCGGGAAGCTAGAATGCCTGATATTTACTTAAATCTAGCAATTTTTCCAATTTTAGTTATAAAAGCAATCTCGCGAACCTTAGATCGGTATCTAGTGGGAACGAGACGCTTAGGGTATGCGCGAGCCGGGATTTACTGACGAATCCTTGGTTCTGGAAACATCTGGATGTAAATATATATATCTGTACATATTTGAACTGTGCAGGTTTTATTGGCTTCCCTTTGTGAGCCTAGGAATCTTGGGATTCATGATAAAACTGATCAGAATCTGATTCCCACGATGGACAAACTCTACCTTAGAGATGTACCCTGCCAACTTTTCTATAAAATGTGTCGACGTCGGGAAACAATCCGCGGGTCGGGTCACAACCCGGATCTTTCTCTCTTCCTAAGTTATCTCTACCCTCATTCTTTTTATTTGTTAAAAAAAGGTTTTGAAGGGTTTTTTAGGAAAAGGACAACATGTATCATGTCGACGATTTGAATGTTTAAAGAGTCGGCAGTTGGTAGATTTGAAATGGATGTACCAACTCAACTGAGTTTTATTTAAAAGAGGCCCAATTGCTGGACATTGTCGAAACTTGATCTTTAAAAATAAAGTTCTGAGCTCGGGGATTTGGTTAAGTGTGGGGAAGGTGTTAGGCACCCCACAACTCCTGTGTAAAGACGATACCGCATCTTTTTAATATTTCTCTTAAAAATTGAAGTGTGTGTGTGAATGCTGTTTGAAAATTGGGCCTATGTTTGATTTGAAAGAATGTCTATGCATCGTTGAAACTATATACGAAAGGTTTGATTTGATTTGCAAAAGTTTTTAATTTGATTTGAAAGTGTTTGATTTGATTTGCAAAAGCTTCTTTTTTCGAAAAGATATGTTTTATAAAGAAGATTATCAAACCCCTACGCTAACATAGGAATTGAAGCATATTGATACTTTAATTTTATCTTTTTTCAGCCTTAAGGCACAATTTGAATGGTGATTGTCAGGCTGCGAAGCATCCTCGACCATAACATATATACAAGTGTCGGTCTCCTCATGGGCATGATAGCCATCGGAGGGATTCTGACACGACAAACCATATTTCTCACTATGTTGAGACCTTAAATTCGGATAACTGTTTTAAGGTCTTTTGTATGTATATTTTTATAGAAAAACTGGCAGGGTACATTCGTAAAGTGGAGTTTTTCCATCATGGGAATCAGATTCTGATCAGTTTGATCATGAATCCCACGATTCCTAGGCTCACATATGAGTAGCCAATAAATATGCACAGTTCAAATTTGTACAGAAACAGATATATATCCCAAATGTTGCCAGAACCGAGGATTCATTCAGCAAATCCTAGTTCGCACCTGGCCGATGTGTCTCGTTCCCACTAGATAGCGATCTAAGGGCCGCGAGGTTGCTTTTACAACTGAAACTAGAAAATGCTAGATTTAAATAAATCTCAGCCACTCTAGCTTTCTGCTTCCATTTGTACCGACTTATAACTGTTTAAAAGCTAGAGTTGGTGAGATTTAAATAAATCTAGTTTGCCCGCAGATATATCAGTGCCGATTCATATGAAATGAATATTTAAAGCAGCAATTTAGTAAAAAATGAGTAAAGCAATATATATACCATAATATATATACAAAAGCTGTAAAGGGCGGTGGGTTTTCACACCGGTGCCCGGACTGAAATGCAAATGTACAAAAATGTAGTCAACCA
Source organism: Panax stipuleanatus (assembly GCA_020205555.1). Taxonomy (NCBI): domain Eukaryota; kingdom Viridiplantae; phylum Streptophyta; class Magnoliopsida; order Apiales; family Araliaceae; genus Panax; species Panax stipuleanatus. Next base: position 52,515,578 of record CM035124.1, read on the forward strand.
AGACTGGGAAGATAACCCAGTATGGTGAAGGCTGCTTAAATATGCATAAATATATATAAAAGCAGTAAAAAGGCAACAAAATGATCCATGCTGAACTGGAATATAAATGTACAGAAATGTTGTCAACCAAGATTGGGAAGATAACCCAGTATGGTGAAAGTTGCTTATATATACATATTTATATATAAAAGCAGTAAACTACTGCGGATTTGACATCTGGGCTTGACAGAATTGAAATGTTATTATATATATAGTTAAATATACACACAAAAAAAGCCAAACCCAGACTGGGAAGATAACCCAGTCCGACGAAGTTGCTAACAATGAAGATGCAAGTATATAAAAGCTGTTGGAAGCGACGGATCCTCAATCCGAGTTGTAGAAATGCTAAAAAATGCGTTTATGTAAAAACATGTACCAAAAGTTGACGACAACAGCCACGAAATTTAGTTCCAGGCATATTTAGAAAATGAAACTTAACGTGCAAGTGTATAAAAGTGCTAAGTAGTAGTATTGACTTGATGATTGTAAAAATACTCACAATGGACTGCTACAAGGGCTTTTTGCCAAATTGTGGGCTTTAAACGTCTGAATCTACCAGTTATTTTCTGATATGTGGTGGTATGTGGGTATATCTACGTGTTCGAGTAAAAAATTTTGGGTTTGGAAGACAAACGTTTAGACAGAAAACCAAGCAGGCAGAGGTTCAAAGCGTTTTTGAATTATAAAAATGAGGCGGGGGGTGCCTTCATATATATAGTCCAGGAAGCCTCCACTCTACCTGCTACTGCTGCTGCTGCAGGTAGAGGTGTGGCTCCATGTGGCAAGTCCCACATGGCGCGTTCTATTGTCTCGAAGTACGTGCACTCTGAGCAAAGCAAAGTTAAAGTCGAAACTTTCTAACTTTTGATCGGAGCGTCCGTTTGAGGCGTGCAATACCTTTCCGAAAAGCCCTCACCGAGAGTGTCACAATAACATGGGATAAAATATTTTTCGGGTCCAAGAAGATGGGTTCATAACCAGGTCTTTGATTCCCTGCATTTATCCATTGAGATGTGTTGCGCTATTTGCATTCGGGATCATCGTTATGGTTCGTTCTGACCTCAGTGGCATTAATTCTGCTTGAGTTTGACCGAATCAACTTGGAATTAGTAAAATGACCATTTTGTCCCTCGTGGGATTGCCTTTAGTGTCGTCATGGCCTTTGGTTGACTTCCTAGGGCTGTTTCTAAGACTTGGATCCCATTTGAGTCTGTTTGTCCTCAGTGTTGTCTCTGAGGTTGACTTGGTCACTCCAGGTTTTCCTCTGGAGATGTTGTGAGTCTTTAGGTTTATTCTCAAAGTTGACCTGACTTCCCGAGTTAAGACCGGGGATGACCTGTACTTCTTGGGTTGAGACCGGGGCTGATCTGTACCTCCCAGGTTGAGACCGGGGCTATCTTGTACCTCCCGGGTTGAGACCGGGGCTGACCTGTACTCCCGGGTTGAGACTGGGGCTGACCTGTACTTTTTGGGTTGAGATCGGGGCTGACCTGATGGCCCGGTATTGAGTCCGGGGTTGATTTGATGACCCGATATTGAGATCGGGGTTGATTTGATGGTCCGGTATTGAGACCGGGGTTGATTTGATGGCCCAATATTGAGGCCGGGGTTAATTTGATAACCTGGTATTGAGACCATGGTTGATTTGATGGTCCGATATTGATATCAAGTTTGATTGATGACCCGGTATTGAGATCGGGGTTGATTTGATGATCCGATATTGAGATCGAGGTTGATTTAATGGCCCGGTATTGAGATCGGGGTTGATTTGATGACCTGGTATTGACGCCAGGGTTGATATGATGGCCCAAAATTAAGACCGAGTTTGATTTGATGACCTAATATTGAGACCGGGGTTGATTTGATGACTCGATAATGAGACCGGGGTTTATTTGATGGCCCGATATTTAGACCGGGGTTGATTTGATGTCCTGGTATTGAGACCGGGGTTAATTTTATGGCCCGATATTGAGAACGGGGTTTATTTGATAGCCAGGTATTGAGACCGGGGTTGAACTAACGGCCCAATATTGAGACCGGGGTTAAACTAACGGCCCAATATTGAGACCGGGGTTGATTTGACGGCCCGGTATTAAGACCGAGGTTGATTTGATGACCCGGTATTGAGACCTGGGTTGATTTGATGGCCCCGTATTGAGATCGGGGTTGATATGATGACCATGTATTAAGATTGCAGTTGATTTGATGGCCCGGTATTGAGACCGGGGTTGCATTTACTACCCAGTATTGAGACCGGGGTTGAACTGATGGCCCGGTATTGAGCCCGGGGTTGAATTGATGGCCCAATATTGAGACCGGAGTCGAGTTGATGGCCTGGTATTTAGACTGGGGTTGATTTGACGACCCAGTATTGATATTAGGGTTGAGTTGATGGACAGTCTTACCCTCCTACAGTGTTAGTATCAGGGAAATTTTTTTTTTAGTGTCAACAGATGCCCTTCTTTATCGTGTTCATGCAATGCAGTGGAATGAACAAGATAAAGATTTCTAGATACTAGAAATGCTATGTAGGTAGGATACCTTTGAGGGGTTAAGGTTATCACAGATTGATTACGTTAGCTTATGCTGGGGATAATGTCACATGTGATAACCCTCGTGGTGGCATTGCCCGACGATTACTCATAGGATAACCACTGACAGGTTATCAGAGCTAGACTGATGTCTTGTTCTGCTGGGGAAGTCACTAATAGGCTACCGTGAACTATTTTTGTCACTTTCTGCTGGGGAATGACGTTCCTCATGATAGCATAGGTGAATTTCTTGGTTTGAGACCATGGGTTTTCCCTCATTCGTCAATATTCTTTGTGGGGCATATTTCCTTTCGGTTGATGTCGTTGTATATTTCTGAAGGCCCTCCGCTGGGGATATATCTTTATTGCAAATTTACCTCAGTAGACGTTTCTGATGCTTATTTTGACGATAATTTACACCAGTGGTTGGCGGCAGGGGTTTTGACTCTCCAATCCTTTTTGGCGCTCCGTTTTGAGGATGTGTATAACATATTCCATCATTGAGGATGGATTAATATATTGCTTCTGCCACAGGATCCCTTTCGACGCTTCACTGGGGTTGAGCCAACGGCTGAATTGTCTAGGTCTGTACCCAATATTTCGCTGGGATTGTGCCAACGGCTGAATTATCTCTGTATGTACCTGACGATTTGCTGGGGTTGTGCCAATGGTTGAACTCTCTCGGTCTGTACCGGATGCTTCGCTGGGGTTGTGCCAACGACTGAACTGTCTCGGTCTATACCCGACGCTTCGCTGGGGTTGTGCCAACGGCTTGAACTGTCTCGGTCTGTACTCGACACTTTGTTGGGGTTGTGCCAACGGCTGAACTATCTTGATCTGTACTTGACGCTTCACTAGGGTTGTGCCAATGCCTGAACTGTCTCGGTCTGTACCTGACGCTTCGCTGGGGTTGTGCCAACGACTGAACTATCTCGGTTTGTACCCGATGCTTTGAAAGTGGCAGTTTTGGACAATTTTTCGCAGTTCCGGATATGGCTCTGGGTTGAATACCAAGGGTTTTCAGAGTGTTCCCCTTTCTGTCAGGATTACACTGCTTAAACGCAGGATTTTAGGACAAACCGCTCAATCGCGTAGCGATTTTTCTTCAGATTTGACTTGACAGCTCATATAAACTCCGTTTCAACTCAAACCAAACCTAGCCCAGTGTATTGGGACCCACCTTGGGGAGCCGCAGGTAGAGGTGAGGCTGCCGCGGGTGGGCTCGCTTCCACTTGTGGCTTTATATTGGGCAGCGGGAGTTCATAATTTCAAGTTTTCATTTCGAATTTCAAACGGAATCGGATCTTTTTTTTTAGATCTACTGAGCTCGGGCAGCTTTTTTCTGATTCAGTCAGCTTCGATGGGTTCAGCGCATCACAGGTAATGTTTTACATCCTTTTTTCACGAGTTTTGACTGTTAAAAGCATGTGAACCACGTAAGGGGCTTTTAGACGCAATGTATGAAAAATGTATGCTTATATGACCTGCTAAATTTTTTTTGACTTTATATGTATGCATATCTTACTATAATGCACGTTTGAATGTAAGAAAATTTAGATTCTGACACAGTCATATTTTGCACTTTTTGATCAGTTTACTCATCCTTTTTGAGGCCTAGTGAGCCTGGGTTTTCAACTAAAAATGTCCATGGTAATTTAGCTATCATGTGAAGTTGACTTTTGATTTTATTTTATAAATATGAACTATTCCTATTTTGGGAAGGTGTGCTACTAAATGGCCACCTAGACATGCCTGTGTGCATGCGGACAATCCGTTTTACAAAGGAGACTATGGCAAAAAAATTTCAAAAGCCTGAGCATTTAATAAACATGTAGTTTTGACTCTACTGGGAATTTTTGACTGACCCATGCATGTTTTCAAGATTTATCTTTTGAAAAACATGCAGTTTTGACTTTACTAGGTATTTTTTACTGACCCATGCATGTTTTTAGGACTTAGAAATGCATAGAGTACTGATTTAAAATAATAAGCCGTAGGTTTTAGGCTTACCACACCCTTTCTGAGGTGATTTGGAGACTTGGTCCAGGTGATGGACAGAGATAGACCCGACAGTGCCGACATAGTCATTTCAGGTGTTAGACGTATGAGGGCTTCAGATGTTCCTCAGCCACGTCTAGCTCGATCGCCTCGCAGATTAGCAGAGTCGGTGATTCGTCCAGCTTAGGACGAGCTGCCAATTGATATTGACGATGAGTAGGCTCTTTTTGCTACTTTTGCCCCAGCTCAGGACCTATGTGGAGAGGTTCGGGGCATTGTTGTGCCGACCCAGGATCTGTTGGGCAACTTGAGTCATCATCCATCGAGATTTCTTCATGCCAATGAGGTGACTTAAAGTTTTCTTTTTTCGGGATTCTCTTTCTTCCTTTTTCCATTCTCAGGGCACAGGTTTTTGGCATGGGTTGGTTTTTGATGCAGGTACCCTTCTTTACGCAGCCTCGAGGGAACTGGTTCAACGTGTACTCCCTGTACCATACTCTACACCAGGACTACAGGGATATCATTGATGGCTGGGGGTTTTAGGCTTTCTTTTCTATTCTTCCCCGCCGTTGCCCCTGGGGGTATATGAGGGTTTTGTCTGAGTGCTGGTTCCACCAGACTCAGTCCCTTCATTTTATAGACTGTGAGGTGATGATGACCCCTATGGACTGGAGGTTCATCACTGGCATTGAGTTTAAGGGTGAGCCAGTGCTTGTTGTGGCTGACAACATACCTACTGCCGTTCGATCCCTGCTGGGAGTCCCTGCATCGGCGATAAAGGGTCGGACAGTCCGATCTGGTCCCTTGATTATAGATGCCTAGAGTAGGGCTTTGCTTGAGCCTCTACCCGATGATCAGAGGGTTAGGGATCGCATCTTGAGGCAATTGTTCTTGGTGATCATTAGGGGTTGTTTTGTGGCGAACAACTCATCGACAGTGTGCTTTGCCCTGGTCAGTGCTACCTGACATGTAGAGCGCCTAAGTGATTTTGATTAGGGTTCCTACACTTTTGCCTATTTTCTTTGAGGCATACGCATGCTTTCGGAGGGTTTGACGAAGGCTTGGTTAGGGCTCTACCCGTTTCTCCTGGTGAGTACATCTTTCTTGTACCTTTTTGATTTTAGCATTTATATTTGTCAGTCTTGGTCACTGAGGACTTTTGATATTTATATGGCTAGTTCTGGGCATTTGAGAGGCTTCTTTGCCTATGGTCCGCCACTGCTTTAGGTCTGGAGACCTATTCTAGAGGACGACATTGCCATTACTCCACTTTGACGGAGGTCCCTGTTGCTGAGGGATTCACCCATGCCCGCCTACAGTTGGAGCTTTTGAAGGCTGGATCGATCTTCTAAATGTCGTATACCTCCGAGTTTTTGATTATCGGATTTGAGGGAGGCTTCCCCACTGGTCGGGAGTTTGCATTGTCAACCCACAGAGTCCCATTTTTAACATAGGGAGGTTGGGAGCTCTATTTAGGAGAGCGTGCTATCAGGAGCATCACGGGGTAGATCAGCATTCCTATTATTCTTCTCACGTGGCATCATTGACCGTTGTTCTTACCACTGACAAATATCCCTATGGAGGGCATAGATGGCTTCACCCTATCAGAGGGCCTGTTCAGCCAGGAGGCATTCAGTAGATGGTGAAGTCCTCGCACTATTAGAGCTCAGACTTTGGCTACCCAGTTTATGGAAGATATGGTGCCAGGGTCTATGATGATGATCGACTGGATAGCTTGCCTCAGGGAGCCTACTCATTCAGATTAGATAGCAAAGTTGACCCAGGAGTTGGAAAGAGCTCGCTTTTTTATCAGGCATCTTGGCCGAGATCCGTAAGAGGCATCTTTTTTTGACCCATCCAACTCAGGAGCGAGCCCCTCTTTAGATCCATTTTCCAGTAGTTTTGCAGGGGCAATCCTCCCTTATACCGCCTAGACATGCCTGATGACCGCAGCTTTGTATCCACGAGGAGATTGAACTGGTTAATAACTTGAGCATAGATTATCTGGATCTCTCTAGATAGCTATGGCAGCTATATCTTTTGGTCAGCCACTATTTTGGCTATTTGGCGGTTGTGCCTCATTTTGATAGACCACTTTTAGTAGTTGGGTGGTGGTGCCCCATATCCCTGTACTCTTTATTTTACTTTGTATTATCAGACAAGGATGATGCCCAGAGTAGATTGTTTGTTTTAGATATTCATGATATTTTTTATCCATCGCATTATGTTTATATTTGTCATCATGCATGCATTATGTCATGTGTATGCATTTAGACAGATGAGTTCAGATTTGACCCCCGGATAGTTTTGTGATCCGATGATACAGATGACGTCATCTACCATCAGTCGGATTAAGCATTTGCCATCATCTGAGGTGGCCTCATCCTTGAGATTGTGGTATAGCAATTTGTTCTTCTCAGCTAGAGGGACAGTTGATCAGATGTTGGGGCATTCATTGGCCCTTGTCGACTTTCGAGTTCCATATGGGTTCGTGGACGGTCTTTTACCCTTCTAGATACCCGAGAGACATGTCTTCTATTTTGGACAGCACGAGCTGACGTCGATTATTGAGGAGTATCTTTGGTTTACTCGTTTAGCCTTAGAGTTGCCCTTCTCTAGGACAACGATCAGCGATATGAAGAGACCGTTCACACGGATGTCAGGTCTTTGCTAGAGCGTGGTGAGGGATGAGATCATCTCTGGATGGGTGATCTCTATTGAATTTTTGATCAATTTCTTTGGTGAGCTTGATAGCTATGGTTGACATGCCGGGGATTTTATCGTCTCGACAAAGGCGTGGCATTTGGCCAATATAGATATTTTATTGATGTGCATCGTATCCTATGTCTATATGCCGCTACGCTTGGACCACTTGGATGTGGGGTTGGTAGTTATGGTTAGGTCCCTTAGGCAGGGTAGCACCATCATATCTATTATATTGGTTGAGACGCTGAGGTCAGCCACTCACTGTCTTACCCACTCGAAGGGGGTTTTTAGAGGCAGTTTAGTCTTGTTTTATGTATGGCTTATGTCTCATATTTTCAACCGAATGGATCTTTCAGGCATCATGGGTACTATTTTTTCCATGATATAGCTATGTCTTACTCCTTTCAGCCGGCGGAGTATACCGATGCAGAGATATGGTCGGCATTTCTATTGGATATTGAGCATCCGTTCTTGATTTTTCTGTGCTCAGGGCTAGCCTCTCTCTATAGCTTTATTACCCATACATCTGGCATGGACTATCTACCCCTAGCGGGATTGAGGGGAGTGACTACTTATCATCCTCTGGCTGTTATAGGCCAGTTTGATCAGTATTAGAGCTTGCATCTATTTGAGGGGGCTGTTGGTCAGAGTATGTCAGCTTCGTCTATGTCATCTGATGACTTGATTCGAGTTTATGAGTGTTGGACTCATAGAGACAGGGCTGATTTCTCTAGTAGCCACCCGGATCGTTCTATAGAGTACTCAGCGTGGTTGGAGGCAGATATAGCATCAGCTGCATTTATCCAGTCAGCTCTTATTATAGATCCAGACGAGGAGGAGCCTATGGAGGATCCATAGTCTCCTACCGAGGATGAGTTGTTCATAGGTTTGACAGCAGCACTAGTTAGTGATCCGTCGATCATTCCTATAGGGACAGATCCTGCTTTGGCGGACGCACTGGCTAGGATAACCTTTGAGAGGGATCAGGCTAGAGCGCTAATGCTGACTGCCTTTTCTGGCAGAGATATAGCTTTGGTTAAGAGAGACGTGGCTCGAGCCGCTCACTCGAGCCGCTCAGGATGCAGGATTGATTGAGAGAGAGGAGATCTGATCTGCCAGAGATGTAGCTTTTATTGAGATCGAGGAGACTTTGATTGCTAGAGATGCAGCTTTCATGGAGAGGGACGAGGCCATAGCTTCTCGGGATTTCCACATTGCTGAAAGTATTGCTCTACGATCTTATACTCATGGTCTGGTCATCGAGATGAGTGCATATATTGATGACCACAGTGCCACACTATAGATGACTGTGGAGGTTTTGAGTTGTATGGAGGCTGAGGGTATTGCACTTATAGCTGCTCCTCCATCATCAGAGAGAGATGTCATGGTGGCATTGCTGGCATGCTTATCCTTAGGTCCATAGCCTAACTTTGTTCTTCCTTCACATACTAGATTAGCCATTTTTGTCATGTACAGGACACTATGTATATATCAAATAGTGTTATACATCAGAGAAATATATTTTTGATTCACTTCCCTGTTTGGATATGTATTGTCATTGCTGAGTGATTACCACTTCTTTCATGACTCGCTGTTGTTGATGTATCCTGAGCTTCTCCTTGATAGACTGACAGTTGAGATGTTAGAGAGTATCTCAGATGGGTCTGTTGACCAGGGTAGCTTGATAGGACTTAACTTTTATATGGTTTTGGTGTCTTGGGATATGTTTTTTTATTTGGTTTTGTTTTTCTTGAAGGTCAAACCGCGCCGTAAATGGCTACCTACGTACTCCAGGGTGTAGGGAGATCAGGTCATTCGTAGTTCAATTTCATGTGAGAGAGGTTTGAAGAGTATTTATCTTGGGTTTTGAGTTTGGTTTGATGAGTTTTTGGATTTTTTTATTTAGTTTGTTTTGTACCTCACCATAATTGGCTACCTACGTACTCCCGAGTGGAGGGAGATCAGATCATTCGTAGTTCAGGCTTTTTAGTGAAAAAAACCGAACCTGATTTGATTTATAGGACCCGGATGCGGGTATGCATAGGCTTCAAACATAGTACCTTTTCACTGTATCTGAATTGATGAGTTGGGGAAATTCGATCCCGTCTATTTCTTTTAGTCAGATAGCTCCTCCTGTCAATACCTCCTTGACAATGAAAGGGCCTTCCCAAGTAGGGGCAAACGTTCCTTTAGCTTCATCTTGATTGGCCAAAATTTTCTTCAGCACCAAGTCATTTTCTTTGAATTGTCGTAATCGGACCTTGTTGTTGTAGGATCGAGCAATCCTCTGCTGATATAACTGCCCGTGGAAAATGGAAGTAGCCCTCTTTTCATCTATCAGGGACAGTTGATGATATCAGTCTTGCAACCACTGATCTTCGTCCATCTGAGCGTCGATTAACACTAGTAAGGACTACATCTCTACTTCTATGGGGAGGACTGCTTCCATGCCATAGATTAATGAATAGGGTGTAGCCCCAGTAGAGGTGCGCATTGACGTCCTGTATGCTAACAGGGTTAGAGGCAGCAGGTCAGGCCATTCTTTGTGATTGGCAGACATTTTTTGCATGATCTTTTTGATGTTCTTGTTGGCCGCTTCAACCGCGCCATTCATCTTGGGCCCATAGATGACGGAATTAAGATGCTTGATGTGGAACTTACTGCACAGTTCCTTCATCATTTGAGTTCAAGTTCTTTGTGTTGTTCGATATGACCACCTTCGGTTGTCCATATCGACAAATGACATTATTTCTGATGAAACCAATGATGACCTCTTTGGTGACTTTGGGAAAAGAGGTTGTTTCAACCCATTTGGTGAAGTAATTGATCATGGTGAAGATGAATCGATGACCATTGCTGGCTTTTGGTTCCACTGGACTGATCACATCCATTCCCCACATAGAGAAAGGCCATGGTGAACTCATGTTGTGTAGCTTATTTGGAGGAGCATGTATGGCATTTCCATGTACTTGGCATTGAAAACATCTCTTGACGTGATCATCATAGTCAGCTTTGAGCGAGATCCAATAATGCCCTGTCCTTAATATTTTCTTGGCCAATAGATGACCGCTCATGTGTGTACCACAGACTCCACCGTGGATTTCATCCAACAGTCTCTAGACTTTCTCTTTATCAAGGCATCTTAAAAGGCCTATTCCAGGATCTCTTTTGTAGAGTGCATCTCCTCTTAGATAGAATTTCATGGCCATCTTGTGAATCCGCTTTCGCTCAGAATGGCTTGCCCAAGTGGGTGTAGATCCGTCTCGGAGATATTCCTTGATGTCTTGATACCAAGGATGATTGACAAGAGGTATTTCATTTGATATTTCTCCAATGTAATTCCCGTATGTCGGGGCTTTTTGAATTATGAATTTGATGCATGGAATCCCACTCCTATCGGATATGCAGATTAATGAGGTCAACATTGCCAATGCATCAGTGAAGTCAATCCTACCCCGAGGAATATGGTTAAAGGTTATGTCTTCAAACTCTAGGGATATTTTTATGACCTTTCAATGATAGGGTAGCAAATGCAGTTCTTTGGTGTGATACGCCCCAGTGGTTTGTCTGATGACTAACTCAGAGTCTCCAAAGATCAGTAGGTGTTTGATACCTATGGGCTGGGCTAGTTTCAACCCCATTATACAGCCTTCATACTTGACTATGTTGTTGGTGTTGCCAAATTGAAGTTTGATAGCCACAAGATATTGTTCTCCTGTACCAGAGATAAGGACTGCCCTAGCTCCGGCACCTTCCATGTTTACTGCTCCATCGAAATACATTTTCCATGGTTGGACTGTATTCTCTTGCTGGAGTTGTTGAATTGTAATGATCCCATCATCTGGGAAATAAGTCTACAGGGGCTCGACCATCCTGAAGGTGCTTCAGCTAATTGATCTGCAATGCCTTGACCCTTGATTGACTTCTTAGTCACGTAGATAATGCCGAACTGTTGTAGGATCAACTGCCATTTGGATTGTCGACAGTTCAACATTGGCTTGTTGAATACATATTTGAGTGGATCCATACGGGATATGAGGTAGGTAGTGTGCCCATGCAAATAGTGTTGCAACCTCATGGTGGCCCATGCTAACGCACAATATATCTTCTCGATCAGCGTGTATTTCTGTTTACCACTGCTAAATCTTTTACTGATGTAGTAGATGGCTCTCTCCTTACTACTATCATCCTTCTGTGCTAACATGTAGCCCATTGCATTGGCATTGACTGACAGGTATATAAATAAGGGAATTCCATCCCTTGGAGGTACCAGAACAGGTGCTTCGATCAGCTGCTTCTTAATGGCAAGGAAGGCTTGTTGACAATCCTCATTCCATTTGGTGGAGGAATTCTTCCTTAATAGCTTGAATATGGGTTCACAGGTTGCTGTGTGCTGGGGAATAAATTGGCATATAAAGTTGATTCTTCCCAGGAACCTATGTATCACCTTCTCTGTTTGAGGTACTTGCATCTCAGTGATGGCTTTGATCTTGGCAGGATCTAGCTCGATGCCTCGATTTCTCACCAAAAATCCTAACAGCTTGCAAGCTTTGACGCCAAAAGCACATTTAGCGGGATTCAGCTTGAGGTTGTACTTGCATAACTTGTTGAACAGCTTCCTAAGATGTTCGATGTGATCATCCTCCCTCCGGTATTTGATGATGATGTCATCCACATAAACGTCTATCTCTTTGTGCATCATGTCATGGAATAGGGCCATCATGGCTCATTGATATGTGGCTCCGACATTGATGAGGTCGAAGGATAGTTGCCTATAATAGAAGGTTCCCCAGGGAGTGATGAAAGCTGTTTTCTCCCAGACTTCTTCAGAAACCATGATTTGATGGTAACCAGCAAAGCAATCTACAAAAGAATACATGTCGTACTGCGCCGTATTGTCTATCAAGATGTGGATGAAAGGTACCGTGAAATTGTCCTTGAGACAGGCTTTGTTCAAATCCCAGTAATCCATACATACTCGTACCTTCCCTCCGGGCTTAGGCACGGGGACTATGTTTGACAGCCACTCTAGGTATGTTGATACCATGATGATCCCGGCTTTGAATTGTTTAACAACTTCTTCTTTGACTTTCAGACTCCATTCAGGTTTCAATCGCCTGAGCTTTTATTTGACTGGCTTGAATCCATCTTTGATGGGCATTTGATGGATAATAATATCAGTGGACAGGCCAATTATGTCTTCATGTGACCATGCAAATACATCCTGGAACTGTATTAGTAGCTCGATCAGGTCGGCTTTTTGGTCTTGGGTAAGGTCTAAGCTTATTTGGATTTCTTTGATGTTTTTGGAGGTTCCTATATTGATAGTGGTGGTTTGGTTTGGGTTTGTCTTCGACCCATTCTTTGATCTCCTCGGGCACCTCATAGTCATCTTCCTCCTCTTGATCAAAATCCATCAAGTTAAAGTTCAGTTCTACATCAAAGTTGTAGTCACTTTGACAGGTTGGCATCTCATCATTAGAGACAAACACATCCAATGCTTAAGCCCTGAAAACAAAAATGCTTTCATTTTAATATATACAACTGCTTAAATATACAGAGCATTTGGCAAAGCATGACAAAAGTTACTGCTATAGCTGTGGAATCAAAAGTAAGCAGTAAATGAAAGCATGATTAAAGGGCAGATGTACTCTCAGCCCCTTTACCCTTTTTGACTGAGGCAAGGGACACTGCTCCAGTTATCCAGGGTTAGACCCTCATGAACAGAAAGGACCAATGATTTGTGCTCGTCTATCTCATCTTAGATGATGACTGAAACATCCTTTATAATAGGGTTGGGGGTTTTCTTTGAACTGCCCCCTTTCCATTCTTGATGCGAGGAATTTGAATCTGATCCTCATTGTTACTGTCTGGGATCTCATCATTCATACCCTCGTAGTTTATGATGACTCGCATGTTAGCAAATGGGTCTCATCCTTTGTACATGATCTTTTCTTTTCCCTTTTTGCTATCCACCTCTGATTTGGGAGTTGTTCTCTCACTTGCTGGTAAAATGGGAGGAAATAATATGGTTGATACCACAGCTGGGATTTTCCTCATGGGTTTTACCCATCCGACACCAGTAAAGTTGGGCAGCAATATTGTGGAAGCATGAGCCTTAGAATGATTGTGGGGGTTCCGGTGGTTGGACCCTGATAAGTATCCCAATCCTGCTCTCCCAGTCTGACTCAGGATCTGTATTGTTCTCTTGATACCTTGCTGATTCTTTCCTAACCCTTCTCCAGGTTGGAAACCCAAAGATACCATCTCCTGGCCCACTGTCATGACCTCGGTGGAGACCTTTGGTTTCAGGGCTGGTGCTCCGATAGGTAGATACTGAGTATCACTCACCTCCAGGGCTTGAAAATATGCAGGTTCAATCCCTGCATCCAGGCTGATCACTGTCATGTCTCCCTGTATGCAGACATGGTATTCTAGTTCGGCATTGATCGTGATGAGGTTGTCGTTGATAATGTATTTGAGCTATTAATGGAGGGTGGATAACACTTCTCTTGCCATGTGGATCTATGGCCTGCCCAACAACAAGTTGTATCCAGTGGTGATGTTGAGCACCTGAAAGGACACATAGAAAGTGTGTGGACCAATCTCTAGAGGAAGCTCTATTTCCCCCATGGCTTGTCGGCGAGATCCATTGAAAGCCCTGATTACCACATAACTAGTTTTGATCTAGTTTGGGTTGATCTTCATTCTCTCCAAGGTATCGTAGGGACATATATTGAGGGATGATCCTCCATCTATGAGCACACCTCCGATCACAACCAGAAAAACATCACAGCTATATGCAGGGACTTACTATGGAACGTTCCTTCTGCAGGGATATCATCGTTAGTGAAAGATATTACATTATTGTTGAAAATGTGTTCTACCACGTGACTGAATTTCTCAGCATCCACTATCTTTTGCAGATGTGATTCTTCTAGTACTTTAACTAGAATGTTACGATGATCCACCGAGGATAATACCAAGTCTAGGATGGACATCTGCTTAGGTGCATCTTTCAAGATTTGCACAATTTTGATTTCATTGTGTCCCATTTTTTTGAGGAACTCTTTAATTTTCTCACTGGTCACCTTTATTTTGGTCTTGATAACTGGTTTGATCACCCGTTGAGGCAGGTACAATGGATTATCCTTTGGTACAATGGCAATGTTATTTGAGGTGGAACCTTCATCATTCCCGTAATTCCATAGAACCCTCTTCAGAGTAATAGTTGGATACTTAGGTCTGAAGGGCAAGATTAGTGGCTCGGGTGCGGCCACCTTCACAAGATTTTGTACTTCTTCAACCCCTTTCCCTGGCAGTACTAAGGGTGTGAGGGTTGGCTCCTTATCACAAGAAACAACAGCCACGGTATGCTGATTTTGACACCCCCGAATCCGGGTCCTCTGACCCTGGTCCGGTCGCCACGATACAATACTAACATCCACCTCTAACAACATACGATAACTAAAAATGCGGAATATAATAGACGTACGTCGTTCATTCAAAAGGTGTTACTAGTCCCAAGATTCGATAACCTTAATACATCAATACAAACATACCCTAGAATAAACATTAGGGTTCATATTACATTAACAGTAATTAAACTAGACATAAAGATAAAGTCTGCTCCTTGCAAACCATCCTAAATCTTTCCTTTACCCATGTCCTTCCCTGAGGGCTCAGGCTTAACTGCAATATAAGTCATGATATAGCAAGAATGAGCAACAAGTTTGCTCAGCAAGTTTAGATACAATAACAAAGGATATATCATGATGAATGGAAAAATATCTGACAACGATTTCAATAAAATGAATATCTTAAAGATTCAACAATATGAATATTAAAACGATTCAATAATATGAATATTTGTAAGGTTCAACAACCTGCATGATTCAACATTATGAACATCTGAACAATTTAACGATATGAATATTAAAAGAAAAGATAATAATTGCCTTTAGAATGACTGATAGTCGAGTAGACTCTGAACTATAACTTTCCAATGGGTTCAATAGCTAATTGACCCTTTTTAGAATTACTGGCTTCTGGCTACATAAACTTAGTACCTCGAGGAGATCAGCCTCGGGCACAACGTGAATATGCATAACACTTAAATCTGCTTACTCGTATCATATATGTTAGATACCTGGGCACACTCCTACATATGAGGGGTGTTCTGTTCCGTCTAAGAGTCCTTACCATCAATTGGTTTGGATAGCTTCAAAGAAAACTTCATACACTAGTCTGACCGAGCAAAGGTTCAGACTCTTACTGACATGTTTCAAGAAATTTAGGACCTTGAATAATGTACAAGTCCAAGACTGTACGAGCTCAAATGCACTAGGTGCGGACATCAATAATATCAATGTGGAATAATTGATAAGTAATTAAACCACTAAATAACATGCTTGGAAATAAAATTCAAGCAATTAAGTAAACAACTTTCGATTCAACAATAACCTACTCAATACAAAATGAGAAGGATAGAGAACTTGCACAAAGTGAAGTTTAGAATTTGCACAATATAGGAATTTGTGTAAGTTCGGGGAACTTGCACAATACTCAATGTGTGAAATTCGGGGAACTTGCACAATACTCAACGTGTGAAGTTCGGGGAACTTGCACAATACTAGATTCCTTGCATAAAATAAATGCATAGGCTTAGACACTTACAACATCAAAGAGTGAAATTCGAGGAATTTAACCATAATAGATCCCTTGCATAAAGTAAATGCATAGGTTAGGGCATTTGCTGACAACGTTCTTTGAGTAAAGTAAACACAAAGATAAGATACTTGTACAATATATGAGTTTGTAGAAGTTTAGAGAACTTGCATAATAAAGAAATGAAGTTCGGGAATTTGCAAAATAACCAAAGTGTGAAGTTCGGGGAACTTTCACGATACTCAAAATGTGAAGTTCGGGGAACTTGCACGATAATCAAAATGTGAAGTTCGGGGAACTTTCACAATACTCAAAATGTGAAGTTCGGGGAACTTGCACTCAACATAACAATCAAATGAAACTAGGAAACTTGCACCGTAAAAGAGTATAAGTTAAGAAACTTGCAATACAATAATAATCTGCTCAATATAATATGAGAAGGATAGGAATTTGCACAATAAAGGTGAAGTTTAGAATCTCGCTTACTCGAGTAATTGAATAAGGTAGTGCAAGGATTTAAAATACTTGCACAATAAAAGTAGGTTTCGGATACTAGCTTATAATATCCGTTGAATAAGGTAATACAAGGGTCTAGGATACTTGCTCAAATATAACTTGAGGAAGATAGGGAACTTGCACAAATAATAAGTGTAAATCAGGGAACTTGCAAATAATACAATAACGGGTTCAAAAGAACTTGCACAATCAAAGAGTGAAGTTCGGAAACTTGCCTGTTTGCTCAGCTACAAATAAATTCTAGCTTTAATTAAACTGCGTTGGAACGACCTAACATTAACAAGTCGGTCTCTTCCAATTAGTATGTATAAACTAATATAAGTCTACACTTAACAAACATCTAATCATTATATAATTCTATCACATAAGATCACGTTCAATATCAAACATACCATTTATAGCATCATAATATGTTAACTGTTAAAATCCGACTTAAGCAAATTATTCGGGTCTGAAAGTGTCCCGGCGTAACCCTAGAATGCAACTATTGCCATTACACTAATACACATACTTATCAAGTTGAAATTTTTCATTCGAGACTAGCATGCTCATCCTAATCTAATTTAATAGTCATATATATTCATGCCGGTAAACCTTAAGTTAAACAAGTTCATACTTCACAGGTTTACTACTCCGGTCATACTATCTCAAAACAAGGCTACACAATAACTAATATGTATGCTTGGGTATACTACACAAATATACTTCAAATAACATAGTTCATATTTGAGACTCATTTTCTATGAATACGTGCATATGTGAAATCCATGCTTTAACAAAAGGATGCTCATGTCAATATTTCTATAGGCATAATGACATCCTAATAAACATGCTTGTATGCTCACAACATGTCTCACATGGTATATAACTTTTAAATCTTAAGTTCTCCTTCAAAAGTATACTAAGTCCACAAAGATCGTTTAAGTATAATCAAAGTGTTTTGTAACTATGACTTACTTGCATTAGAAACACATACCAAAGCCACATGAATGCTCTCATATCACAAGACAAAATTATTGGTCAAGTTTACTTTTCAAAGTTCTTAAGTTTCTTATTTTAAAATATCTTAACTTACGATCAAGTATGCTAGTATGTTCTACCACATTAGACTTAGTGTTCATGTCCATTTGGACCATACTAACATGCTTGTTCAATTAGAACGCATACACAATATCTATATGTTAAAGTTCACCTTTGAAACTCAACATTCATTTCGAAAACCATGAATTGTTTCGTCGAAATGTATACCATCTTAGCTTGAACATGTTTATGTTAGGTTTATGTACCCATATATACGTATTATCCATGTTAACATGTTTGTTTAAATCAATGCAAGAAAACTATCACACAACAGCACTGATGTAGAAAATAAAAATCTGAATTGCAGGGCCTGCGCAGCTGCGCTGCTACCAGGCATATACCCAGCGCAGCTGCGCCTGTTCCTGATCCAGCCAAGACTGAACTGCTTCGGCAGTTCATCAGCCTAACCCAAAATTTTTCCAACGAAAACACTTTAAGCATGAAATGATACCATTATAACTCCATATACCACTTAACAAACACAATTCAATTATCATCAACTCATGCTTAACTCGAAAATCATTCACTTAGCAATCTCAGACAGAAAATTTAAGAACATGGAAGCAATAGGAATTATACCTCTGTATTTGCTTTGCTGCTATACTAATTCACCCTCACTGATATCTCTAATGCATATATGTTCTCAAATTAACTAAGGAAAAATCTCAGCAATGAATTTGTGAAGAAGAGAAGAACTCTTATATAGGAAATTCAATACACAGTTAATGCTTTTGTTCACCAATTCAAAACAAAGGATAGCAAGATTACATAATGGATAAGAAGTTGGTGATAGTTGGTAGATTCAATCATGAATCCCACACCCCTTGAAATCATTAGCTAGCTTTGTGAAGAAATTGAGGAGAAGTAGAGTAGTGTAGTAGCCATGTGGGTTCACGTGTATGAGAAATAAGGGAGCAATTGGGCACATAATTTGGGACAAACAAAGCAATCTCAGCATTCTTGCAGTGGGTGTATAATTATATAAGTCTCATACATGGTTACATAATAAATACACTAGATAATATAATGTATATACACATAGCACATACATAGGTTATAAGTAATTATTCTATATACATTTAAATAGGTGTTACAATATTATCTCAATAAAATAATGTATCAAGTAGGTATATATATACCACTCATATAATTCATGTACATTTTCTATTAACACCGAATATCAAGCAATTGGGTATTATTACTATCACCATGGTTATCATTATAATTATAATAACTTAATAAAATCATTATCAAATAACAATAGTTAATTGATATTAATATAATATAATAGGGTATACATAGTAATGTCTATCCATACCTATCATGTTACTTAAGGAATTATATATAACTCATCTAATACAATTAATCTTACCATATAGTCCCTACATACAATGTAAGCCACATTAATATGTCACATAGCACCTTATACAATATATAAAGGTAACTACCTTATACCAAAGGTTTAATATAACACATACTTGCATGTAACAATTAACCAAGTAAATATAATATTATTATATTTATTAATCTCTTACTCATTAATTACTCATTATTATTTATCCATAATAATTATTAATCAACAACAATAATAATTTCATACGTTATCAATTAATTACTCTCAAATAATTAATTAATCACGATTAACTCTCTACACTATACTCAAGAAATTTGAATATATAATTACTAACACTTTTATCAATATTCTGATATAAAAGTCTCAGGGTTAATCTACTAATTTAAATAACCACTAGTGATTCCCTTTAATAAAAATCCTAGCATTTATTTGCATAGGTTAAATTCACATAAGCACATAACCACATAAGGTTTAAATAAGTTTGAAAAATTAACTCTCAAAAATTTTAAATCACAGATAAAATTAATAAGAAGCTTAAAATTCCTGGTCGTTACATCCCTCCCCCCTTATAAAAATTCCATCCTCGGAATTGTAAAAATAAGGTTACTTCAATAGAAATAGATAATTCGCTTTTATCACTTAGATAATCTCTACCGTTTGCTGTACCACTTCTGGTCCCGACAGTCGACGTTCACCTACTTCGTCTAAACACAACGATGCTCGACACTCTTCCATAAAATGCTTCTAGCAAAATCTCTTCTCTTAGTTCTAGTACTAACGGTACCCAAATTCGTCCTTCAAATCTTAGCAGTTTAGTGCTATCAACCTTAAATTTCAACTCATCACCTTCAGCTAATCGCTTTTTAATGTTATCACAAACTTCGTACTTCTCTTGTGCCTCCTTAGCCTTATATAATAACGTCGGGCTTACTGACACTGTAAATAATCTCTCTTTGGTCTCCATCGGATACTTAACCTCTAAGTTTAGTAATTCGAAAATCTTTCACTAATTCTTCTGAATGGTCAACCTCGATAAATTTCCTCTGCCTTTCCTATCTAAGGCATCTGCCACTACATTTGCTTTGCCTGGATGGTACAAAATCTCACAATCAAAATCTTTAATCAATTCTAGCCATCGGCGTTGCCTTATGTTTAATTCCTTCTGCGTGAAGATATACTTCAGACTGTGTATATCTCACACTTCTCGCCATACAAATAATGCTTCCAAAACTCCAAGGCAAAAACTATTGCTGCTAAATCTCATTTGGGAAGACATCCATGAATTCTCTTCAAATTAGTATAACAGTTCCTATGAATGTATTCTACGGGGATAACTTCCTTGTTTGCTACTCCTACGCTCATAGAGTGTTCTAATTCCTCACGGGGTAAGTCTAACTGTTTAGTAAATTCTTCAGAAACAAAAGAGCAGGTGGCACCCGAATCGAATAACACATATGCATCTATATAATTGATCGGGATGATACCTGACACCACGTCCTTGTTGTTGCGGTTGTCGCTAGCTGCAACGCCCTTTCTCTTCGGGCAGTCCTTGATTTGATGGTCTGTGGCTCTACACGAGAAACATCCTCCTTTTGGTTTATTCCAACACTGAGGAGCCATGTGCCCTGGTTGTCCACAACGATAACATGCGTTCTTCCCCTTCATGCATTCCCTCGAATGGTTCCTTCTACAGTTACTGCACTTTAAACTTTTCTTAGCCTCTCCCCCGAATTTTCCACCTCTGGATGATTGGCTCTCCATCCATTTTCGTTTGTTAGGGTTGCTGCCTCCGCTGTTTCCCCCTTTCGATCCTTCTTGGCCGGTCTTCTTATCTTGTTTAAATCGCTCTATGGCTTCAATGCCTCCTTCGACAATGATAGCCATTTCCAAAAGATCAGAAAAAGTCTTAATCTTTAATATATCTACTACCTTCTGCACCCATGGTTCCAATCCTAATTCAAATCTCTATGTTTTCCTGGCCTCCGTATCCACCTGATGCGAGGTGAATCGAGCCAACTCGTTAACTCTTGCCGCGTTCTCCGCGACTGACATACCTCCTTGTCTCATCTCTAGAAACTTAACTTCCATATCTTGTTGCGTATTCTCCGAAAAGAAATTCTTAAATCTGTCCCATATAATAACTTCTTCGCCTGCTAGTCCTTTATTGGGTTCCCACCAATTATTAGCTTCGCCCTTCATCATGAATGTGGCAAAACTCATTTTCTATTCCTCGGCTACCCGTGCGACCTCAAACACCTTCTACACTTCTTCTATCCATGTCTGGGCTTTGATTGGGTCTAAGGCTCCCCGGAATTCCAGTGGTCCTACCAATTTAAAGTCCTTAAAGCTAGCCAAGTAATGTCTTGGCTGCTCAGCTGCTGGCGGGGTTATGTTCTGCATTGCTTATGTTAATAGGTTAACGAAGCTCTGCATTGGGTCGACATTTCCCCCTCCACTATTGCTAACAGATCCTTCCTCCCTCTGGTTCCGCGAAAATCTCCTAGGTGGCATGATCCTGAGAAAAGGAAGAAAACCTTAGTCTTTACGTGATATGCTATTCAAGTTAGCATTAAGAAGTTTAGGACGTCTATCAATCATAGCTGATTTAAATAAACAACTTCAGTATCACAGTAAGACTCGATGGATATCCTCAATCCATCACCTACAAACTCTACTTGAGTTTTCTACTAAGGTCATAACTTAGGTTTCGCATTCCTAACGTTTATAACCTAAAGCTTTGATACCAACCTGTGACACCCCCGAATCCGGGTCCTCTGACCCTGGTCCGGTCGCCACGATACAATACTAACATCCACCTCTAACAACATACGATAACTAAAAATGCGGAATATAATAGACGTACGTTGTTCATTCAAAAGGTGTTACTAGTCCCAAGATTCGATAACCTTAATACATCAATACAAACATACCCTAGAATAAATATTAGGGTTCATATTACATTAACAGTAATTAAACTAGACATAAAGATAAAGTCTGCTCTTTGCAAACCATCATAAATCTTTCCTTTACCCTTGTCCTTCCCTGAGGGCTCGGGCTTAACTGCAATATAAGTCATGATATAGCAAGAATGAGCAACAAGTTTGCTCAGCAAGTTTAGATACAATAACAAAGGATATATCATGATGAATGGAAAAATATCTGACAACAATTTCAACAAAATGAATATCTTAAAGATTCAACAATATGAATATTAAAACGATTCAATAATATGAATATTTGTAAGGTTCAACAACCTGCATGATTCAACACTATGAACATCTGAACAATTTAACAATATGAATATTAAAAGCAAAGATAATAATTGCCTTTAGAATGACTGATAGTCGAGTAGTCTCTGAACTATAACTTTCCAATGGGTTCAATAGCTAATTGACCCTTTTTAGAATTACTGGCTTCTGGCTACAGAAACTTAGTACCTCGAGGAGATCAGCCTCGGGCACAACGTGAATATGCATAACACTTAAATCTGCTTACTCGTATCATATATGTTAGATACCTGGGCACACTCAGAAACTTAGTACCTCGAGGAGATCAGCCTCGGGCACAACGTGAATATGCATAACACTTAAATCTGCTTACTCGTATCATATATGTTAGATACCTGGGCACACTCCTACATATGAGGGGTGTTCTGTTCCGTCTAAGAGTCCTTACCATCAATTGGTTTGGATAGCTTTAAAGAAAACTTCATACACTAGTTTGACCGAGCAAAGGTTCAGACTCTTACTGACATGTTTCAAGAAATTTAGGACCTTGAATAATGTACAAGTCCAAGACTGTACGAGCTCAAATGCACTAGGTGCGGACATCAATAATATCAATGTGGAATAATTGATAAGTAATTAAACCACTAAATAACATGCTTGGAAATAAAATTCAAGCAATTAAGTAAACAACTTTCGATTCAACAATAACCTACTCAATACAAAATGAGAAGGATAGAGAACTTGCACAAAGTGAAGTTTAGAATTTGCACAATATAGGAATTTATGTAAGTTCGGGGAACTTGCACAATACTCAATGTGTGAAGTTCGGGGAACTTGCACAATACTCAACGTGTGAAGTTCGGGGAACTTGCACAATACTAGATTCCTTGCATAAAATAAATGCATAGGCTTAGACACTTACGACATCAAAGAGTGAAATTCGAGGAATTTAACCATAATAGATCCCTTGCATAAAGTAAATGCATAGGTTAGGGCATTTGCTGACAACGTTCTTTGAGTAAAGTAAACACAAAGATAAGATACTTGTACAATATATGAGTTTGTAGAAGTTTAGAGAACTTGCATAATAAAGAAATGAAATTCGGGAATTTGCAAAATAACCAAAGTGTGAAGTTCGGGGAACTTTCACGATACTCAAAATGTGAAGTTCGGGGAACTTGCACGATAATCAAAATGTGAAGTTCGGGGAACTTTCACAATACTCAAAATGTGAAGTTCGGGGAACTTGCACTCAACATAACAATCAAATGAAACTAGGAAACTTGCACCGTAAAAGAGTGTAAGTTAAGAAACTTGCAATACAATAATAATCTGCTCAATATAATATGAGAAGGATAGGAATTTGCACAATAAAGGTGAAGTTTAGAATCTCGCTTACTCGAGTAATTGAATAAGGTAGTGCAAGGATTTAAAATACTTGCACAATAAAAGTAGGTTTCGGATACTAGCTTATAATATCCGTTGAATAAGGTAATACAAGGGTCTAGGATACTTGCTCAAATATACATTTGAGGAAGATAGGGAACTTGCACAAATAATAAGTGTAAATCAGGGAACTTGCAAATAATACAATAACGGGTTCAAAAGAACTTGCACAATCAAAGAGTGAAGTTCGGAAACATGCCTGTTTGCTCAGCTACAAATAAATTCTAGCTTTAATTAAACTGCGTTGGAACGACCTAACATTAACAAGTCGGTCTCTTCCAATTAGTATGTATAAACTAATATAAGTCTACACTTAACAAACATCTAATCATTATATAATTCTATCACATAAGATCACGTTCAATATCAAACATACCATTTATAGCATCATAATATGTTAACTGTTAAAATCCGACTTAAGCAAATTATTCGGGTCTGAAAGTGTCCCGGCGTAACCCTAGCATGCAACTATTGCCATTACACTAATACACATACTTATCAAGTTGAAATTTTTCATTCGAGACTAGCATGATCATCATAATCTAATTTAATAGTCATATGTATTCATGCCGGTAAACCTTAAGTTAAACAAGTTCATACTTCACAGGTTTACTACTCCGGTCATACTATCTCAAAACAAGGCTACACAATACCTAATATGTATGCTTGGGTATACTACACAAATATACTTCAAATAACATAGTTCATATTTGAGACTCATTTTCTATGAATACGTGCATATGTGAAATCCATGCTTTAACAAAAGGATGATCATGTCAATATGTCTATAGGCATAATGACATCCTAATAAACATGCTTGTATGCTCACAACATGTCTCACATGGTATATAACTTTTAAATCTTAAGTTCTCCTTCAAAAGTATACTAAGTCCACAAAGATCGTTTAAGTATAATCAAAGTGTTTTGTAACTATGACTCACTTGCATTAGAAACACATACCAAAGCCACATGAATGCTCTCATATCACAAGACAAAATTATTGGTCAAGTTTACTTTTCAAAGTTCTTAAGTTTCTTATTTTAAAATATCTTAACTTACGATCAAGTATGCTAGTATGTTCTACCACATTAGACTTAGTGTTCATGTCCATTTGAACCATACTAACATGCTTATCCAATTAGAACGCATACACAATATCTATATGTTAAAGTTCACCTTTGAAACTCAACATTCATTTCAAAAACCATGAATTGTTTCGTCGAAATGTAGAAAATAAAAATCTGAATTGCAGGGCCTGCGCAGCTGCGCTGCTACCAGGCATATACCCAGCGCAGCTGCGCCTGTTCCTGATCCAGCCAAGACTGAACTGCTTCGGCAGTTCATCAGCCTAACCCAAAATTTTTCCAACGAAAACACTTTAAGCATGAAATGATACCATTATAACTCCATATACCACTTAACAAACACAATTCAATTATCATCAACTCATGCTTAACTCGAAAATCATTCACTTAGCAATCTCAGACAGAAAATTTAAGAACATGGAAGCAATAGGAATTATACCTCTGTATTTGCTTTGCTGCTATACTAATTCACCCTCACTGATATCTCTAATGCATATATGTTCTCAAATTAACTAAGGAAAAATCTCAGCAATGAATTTGTGAAGAAGAGAAGAACTCTTATATAGGAAATTCAATACACAGTTAATGCTTTTGTTCACCAATTCAAAACAAAGGATAGCAAGATTACATAATGGATAAGAAGAAGTTGGTGATAGTTAGTAGATTCAATCATGAATCCCACACCCCTTGAAATCATTAGCTAGCTTTGTGAAGAAATTGAGGAGAAGTAGAGTAGTGTAGTAGCCATGTGGGTTCACGTGTATGAGAAATAAGGGAACAATTGGGCACATAATTTGGGACAAACAAAGCAATCTCAGCATTCGTGCAATGGGTGTATAATTATATAAGTCTC
The DNA here is from genome assembly GCA_020205555.1 of Panax stipuleanatus. NCBI lineage: Eukaryota > Viridiplantae > Streptophyta > Magnoliopsida > Apiales > Araliaceae > Panax > Panax stipuleanatus. The sequence goes on from CM035124.1 coordinate 52,541,083, forward strand.
ATACATGGTTACATAATAAATACACTAGATAATATAATGTATATACACATAGCACATACATAGGTTATAAGTAATTATTCTATATACATTTAAATAGGTGTTACAATATTATCTCAATAAAATAATGTATCAAGTAGGTATATATATACCACTCATATAATTCATGTACATTTTCTATTAACACCGAATATCAAGCAATTGGGTATTATTACTATCACCATGGTTATCATTATAATTATAATAACTTAATAAAATCATTATCAAATAACAATAGTTAATTGATATTAATATAATATAATAGGGTATACATAGTAATGTTTATCCATACCTATCATGTTACTTAAGGAATTATATATAACTCATCTAATACAATTAATCTTACCATATAGTCCCTACATACAATGTAAGCCACATTAATATGTCACATAGCACCTTATACAATATATAAAGGTAACTACCTTATACCAAAGGTTTAATATAACACATACTTGCATGTAACAATTAACAAGGTAAATATAATATTATTATATTTATTAATCTCTTACTCATTAATTACTCATTATTATTTATCCATAATAATTATTAATCAACAACAATAATAATTTCATACGTTATCAATTAATTACTCTCAAATAATTAATTAATCACGATTAACTCTCTACACTATACTCAAGAAATTTGAATATATAATTACTAACACTTTTATCAATATTCTGATATAAAAGTCTCACGGTTAATCTACTAATTTAAATAACCACTAGTGATTCCTTTTAATAAAAATCCTAGCATTTATTTGCATAGGTTAAATTCACATAAGCACATAACCACATAAGGTTTAAATAAGTTTGAAAAATTAACTCTCAAAAATTTTAAATCACAGATAAAATTAATAAGAAGCTTAAAATTCCTGGTCGTTACACTGATTCCATGCAGTGGGGATAAAGAGAATGTCTTCATCTGGGAGGCCATAATCCCTATTCTCTTTTATCAATTCACCACTCTCAATCATGTCCTTAATCAGGTTACAAAGTGCACAACAATCTTCAGTATCATGGCTGGGTGAATTAGAGTGATACTGACATATTTGGTCAGGCTTAAATTTTTTGGATCGAGGGTTTAGTGGAGATAATAAATCTACAACCATTCCCTCTTTGATTAGCTTTTGGAGGATTTCTTCCATCGACTGGTTCAGGTTAGTGAAATTCCTTTGAAAGAAGAATTTCCTACCATTGTGGACATCTCATCTTTAACCGTTTTGTTGGTCTGAGGTTCATGCTCATGAGACTGATAGTGATCCCTCCTGGGATTGATTTTCAGTGTGGGAGGACGATCGTCGTCAGACGGGTTGGCCTATTTCATCATCTATCTAGTGATCTGATGTTAGTAGACGACCAGCTCTGCTAACTGTTCAATTTGTTCCTTGATAGATTTTATCTCATACTCTATCAGGAACTGCCTTTCTGAGACTTCCCAATTGTCTGGGGTGTTGCTGCTGGATGAAGTTGATTCTCCCACATAACGGAGGTATTTGGATCCTTCTCCACTTGTAGTGCTAATCATATTGACATTCTCCTCTTTATGTTGAGGGAGAGGATTGTCTTGTACGTGTGGTTGTTCTGGTTTGGTCACCACAATTTCTCTATTGTCAATCAAGTCTTAGATTTTGTGCTTGAGAGACCAACAGTCTTGAGTGTCATGGCCTGGAGATCCAGAATGGTAAGCACACTTCTTACTTGGGTCAAAATTCTGTCCACCAGTGTTGGTTGGTTGAAGGAGTTGTACTATCTTTCTGTGTGCCGTCAATAGCTTTAGCACATTCTCAAGTGAATCCCCTAGAGGGTGAAAGTTCTTCGATGCCTGACCTCCATATTTTTCTGGAATGGAAGGTTTGAAGGCTGCGCAGGAGTTTGAAAAGGGGTATAGTTTCTCCTTTGAATGGGCACACTGTTTGACTCGCCTCTTCGATTATGTCCTTGTAACACTAAGGACATTTCTTCATCTTTCTTCTTATGTACCCTCTAGGGATTACTCCCGTAATTTTTGGACGGGATATGCTCAGCAACAGCTTCTAGGGCGGTTAGATCCTTTATCTTCCCGGACTTGAGCCTTATTTCTGCCATTTTGCCGTGTTTGATCATTTCAGAGAATGGTTTTCCTATGCCTGCTAGGAACCTCTCATAATATGGAGCTTCTTGGATGTCGATGAAGGTCATGACTATCTCAGACTCAGGCATGGCTGGGGTGACTTGGGCTGCAACCCGCCTCCATCGTTGGGCATACTTTCTGAATGATTCAATGTTCTTTTTCTTGATTTTGGTTATCTAGTATCTGTCTGGAGCCAGCTGAGATTGGAAGCTGTACTGACTGAGGAAGGCATGGGCAACTTTTCCCAACTGTGAATCTTAGAGTTATCTAGACGGGCATACCAGGCTCTAGCCTCAACAGTCAGACTATTTTGGAATAACTGCATTCGGAGTTTCTCGTTCTCTGCATAGGATCTGAGTTCTCCAATAAATACCTTCATATGTGTATAAGGGTCTCCTAATCCATCGTATTTCTTAAAATCGGGGAGTTAAAATTTCTTGGGATAACGAGCCCCGGGGAATATTCAGAGGTCGGAGTAATAAACACTGCCGAATGCCCTAGTCCATTTAATAGACCGGAGAGTTTGTTCCATCTACTGTACTTTCTTTAGGATGTCACCAGCTTCCTGTTCTTTGTTGAGGGTGGTGATTTCAGGGGTTTTGTTGGTTGTGTCTTGGTTTTGGGGTCCAAAAATCTGAGTTTCTACCTTTTCAGTCTCCTGACCGCCACCACTACCACTAGGTGTTCCCGGTACTGTGTGAGTTTAGGCTTGCTTCTCTTTAAGGGCCTTGCTTTGTTCTTTCAAAAAATTGGCTAATTCGGTTATCTGATTCTTCAGTCCTTCAAACTCTTCCCTAGATACAGGAGTGGGCTCTAGTTGAGCACTCGAAGTAATTTTTGTTATTGGACATAGTGCTTTCTTGGATTTAAATCTAGTGACATGACCAATTTTTTTCCTACAACAAAACATAGGCGTGTCAATTTCCTGATGTAGGTAGGGATAGGATGTATGCCATGATGTATTTTTTAAATCTTATCCTACAATATAGAGGTCAGTTGTTTTGATCACAAGATGACAAGATATGTACGACAGGAAATGTAAATCTTTCATTATGATATTTACATTGTGCTCCTTTACATTTGGAATTGAAAACTTTGACATTAAATTGAAAGAGGAGGGCATGAAGAAGCTTCCCGTCAGATTTGGTTAATCAGAGGCTGACCTATCCTAGGTTACTTTTGCATCTTTTTGGCATGAAGGTCCCCAGATCATCGCAATCTACTAGAGGGGAAATTAATCCGATCTTTTAACTAGAGAGAATCTGGGTGGTGCATTTTTATGAGCCCCAGAGACTAAGCCGTCCCCAGAAACATTACTTATCACCGCCGGGTTTTGCCTCCTGAAGGAGGAACACAACATACATTCACATACATCGCCCTCACCGTATACATATGATGACAGTTGGTGCGAAGCACTAGTATGGGTGCGAAGCACTAAAAGCAGGAAAGCATTCATTCACATTCATTCAATGTAAAGACGCAGTATTCACGCATTCGTTCAATATAAAGACGCAGCATTCACACATACGTAGTTTTGAATAGGAAATGTTTGAAAAGATTTGAACGCGGCGTAAACCCTCTATTGTCCCCAGCAGAGTCGCCATCTGTCGACGTCGGGAAAAATACGCGGGACGGGTCACAACCCGGATCTTTCTCTCTTCCTAAGTTATAGCTACCCTAACTCTTTTTATTTGCGAAAATAAGATTTTGAAGGGTTTTTTGGGAAAAGGCCAACATGTATCATGTCGACTATTTGAACATTTTACAGAGTCGCTAGTTGGTAGATTTGAAATAGTTGTACCAACTCAACCGAGTTTTCTTTGAAAGAGGCCCAATTGCTGGACACTGTAGAAACTTGATCTTTGAAAACAAAGTTTTGAGCTCGGGGGTTTGGTTAAGTGTGGGGAAGGTGTTAGGCACCCCACAACTCTCGTGTAAATAAGGTACCACATCTTTTCAATATTTCCCTTCAAAACCGAAGTGTGTGTGTGAATGCTGTTTGAAAATTAGGCCTATGTTTGATTTGAAAGCATGTCTATGCATCGTTGAACTTATATACGAATGGTTTGATTTGATTTGCAAAAGTGTTTGATTTGATTTGAAAAAGTGTTTGATTTGATTTGCAAAAGCTTCTTTTTTCGAAAAGATTTAAAATGATGTTTTGAAAGAAGATTATCAAACCCCTACGCTAACATAGGAATTGAAGCATATTGATACTTTAATTTTATCTTTTTTCAGCTTTAAGGCACAATTTGAATGGTGATTGTCGTGCTGCGAAGCATCCTCAACCATAACATATATACAAGTGTTGGTCTCCTCATGGGCATGATAGCTATCAGAGGGACTCTGACACGAGAAACCATATTTTTCACTATGTTGAGACCTTAAATCCGGATAACTGTTTTAAGGTCTTTTGTATGTACATTTTTATAGAAAAACTTGCAGGGTACATTCATAAAGTGGAGTTTGTCCATCGTGGGAATCAGATTTTGATCAGTTAAATCATGAATCCCAAGATTCATAGGCTCACATATGAGTAGCGAATAAACCTGCGCAGTTCAAATTTGTACAGAAACATATATATATATATATATATATATATATATATATATCCCAAATGTCGCCAGAATCGAGGATTCATTCAGTACATCCTGGTTCGCACCTGGCCGAAGCGTCTCGTTCCCACTAGATAGCGATTTAAGGGCCGCGAGGTTGCTTTTAAAACTGAAACTAGAAAAATGCTAGATTTAAATAAATCTCAGCCATTCTAGCTTCTTGGTTCCGTCTATACTGACTTAGAACTGTTTGAAAGCTAGAGTTGGCGAGATTTAAATAAATCTAGTTTGCCCGCAGACAGGTTAGTGCCGATTCATATGAAATGAATATTTAAAGCAGCAATTTAGTAAAAAACAAGTAAAGCAATATATATATATACAATAATATATATACAAAAGCTGTAAAGGGCGGTGGGTTTTCACACTGGTGCCCGGACTGAAATATAAATGTACAGAAACGTAGTCAACCAAGACTAGGAAGATAACCCAGTATGGTGAAGGCTGCTTATATATGCATAAATATATATAAAAGCAGTAAAAAGGCCACAGAATGATCCAGACCAAACTGGAATGTAAATGTACAGAAATGTAGTCAACCAAGACTGGAAAGATAACCTAGTATCGTGAAAGTTGCTTATATATGCATATTTATATATAAAAGCAGTAAACTACTGCGGATTTGACATCCGGGCTTGACAGAATTGAAAAGTTAGTATATATATAATTAAATATACAAAAAAAAGCCAAACCCGGACTGGGAAGATAACCTAGTCCGGCGAAGTTGCTCACATTGAAGATGCAAGAATATAAAAGCTGCTGGAAGCGACGGATCGTCAATCCGAGTTGTAGAAATGCCAGAAAATGCATTTATGTAAAAAAAATTACCTAAAGTTGACGAAAACGGTCACGGAACTGAGTTCTGGGCATATATAGAAAACGAAACTTAACGTGCAAGTGTATAAAAGTGTGAAGTATTAGTATTTACTTGCTGATCGTAAAAATACTCACAATGGACTGCTACACAGGCTTTTTGCCAAATCGTAGGCTTTAAATTTTTGAGTCTACCAGTTATTTTCTGATATGTGGTACTATGTGGGTATATCTACGTGTTAGAGTGAAAAGATTTGGGTTTGGAAGATAAAAGTTTGGACAGAAAACCAAACGGGAAGAGGTTCGAAGCGTTTTTGAATTATGAAAAAGGGGGGGGGGGTGCCCACATATATATAGGTCAGGAAGCCTCCACTCTACCTGTTGCTTCCACAGGTAGAGGTGCGGCTCCACATCGCAGTGCCACATGGTGCGTTATGTCGTCTCAAAGTATGTGCACACCGAGCAACTCCAGGTCGAAGTCGAAACTTTCTAACTTTTGATTGTAGAGTCTGTTTGAGGCGTGCGATACCTTTTCGAAAAGCCCTCCCGAGAGTGTCACAATGACATGGGATAAAATATTTTTTGGGTCCAAGAAGATGGGTTCATAACCAGGTCTTCGATTCCCCGCAGTTTATCTGTTGAGCTGTCTTGCGCTGTTTGCACTCGGGATCATCGTTATGGTTTGTTCTGACCTTGGTGGCATCAATTCGGCTTGAGTTTGACCGAATCAGCTTGGAGTTGGTAAAATAACAATTTTGCCCCTTCCGGGGTTGCCTTTAGTGTTGGCATGGCCTTTGGTTGACTTCCTGGGCTGTTTCTAAGACTTGGATCCCATTTGAGTCTGTTTGTGCTCAATGTCATCTCTGAGATTTACTTAGTCGCTCCAGGTTTTCCTCTGGAGATGTTTTGAGTCTTCAAGTTTGTTCCCAAAGTTGACCTGACTTCCCGGATTGAGACCGGGGATGACCTATACTTCCCGGGTTGAGACCGGGGATGATCTGTACCTCCCGGGTAGAGACCGGGGCTGTCTTGTACCTCCCGGGTTGAGACCAGGGATGACCTGTACCTCCTGGGTTGAGACAGGGGATGACATGTATCTCCTGGGTTGAGATCGGGGCTGATCTAGACTTCCCGGGTTGAGACTGGGGTTGACCTGATGGCCCAGTATTGAGACTGGGGTTGATTTGATGGCCCAGTATTGAGACCGGGGTTGATTTGATGGTCTTGTATTGAGATCGGGGTTGATTTAATGGACCGGTATTGAGACCGGGACTGATTTGATGACCTGATATTGAGATCGGGGTTGATTTAATGGACTGTTATTGAGATCAAGGTTGATTTGATGACCCGGTATTGAGACTGGGGATGATTTGCTGACCCGATATTGAGACCGGGGTTGATTTGATGGCCCGATATTGAGACTAGGGGATTTGATGACCCGGTATTGAGATCGGGGTTGATTTGATGTCCCGGTATTGAGACCGGGGTTTAACTGACGGAACGATAACAAGACCGGGTTGATTTGACAGCCCGATATTGAGGCTGGGGTTGATTAGATAGCCCGGTATTGAGACCAGGGTTGATTTGATGACCCGATATTGAGACTGGGGTTGATTTGATGACCCGATATTAAGACCAGGGTTGATTTAATGGCCCGGTATTGAGATCGGGGTTAATTTGATGACCTGGTATTGAGATCGGGGTTGATTTGATGTCCCGGTATTGAGGCCGGGGTTGAATTGACTGCCCGGTATTGAGACCGGGATTGAACTGATGGCCCGGTATTGAGATCGGGGTTGAGTTGATGGCCCGGTATTGAGATCGGGGTTGATTTGACGGCCCGGTATTAATACCGGTGTTGAGTTGATGGACAGTCTTACCTTCCTACAGTGTTAGTAACAGGTAAAGAAAATTTTGAGTGTCTACAAAATGTACATCCGAAAGACCTTAAAACGGTTATCCGGGTTTTAGGTCTCAACATAATGAGAATATTGTTTGTCGTGTCAGAGTCACTCCGATGGTTGTCATTCCCATGAGAAGATCGAAACTTGTATATATTTTGTGGTCGAGGATGCTTCGCAGCCAGGCAATCACCATTCAAACTGAGCCAAAAGGCAAAAAAATTAAAAAATGGAAGTATCCATATGCTTCAATTCCTATATTAGCATAAGGGTTTGAAAAGTAACCTTTCAAAACATCATTTTCATATCTTGTCTTAAAAAGGACTTTTGCAAATCAAACCCTTCGCATATAGGTTCAACGAAGTACGTCCATACTTTCAAATCAATCAAACATTGGCCCAATTTCTTCCAGCATTCACACACACATTTTAGATTGAAATGGGAAATATTGAACAGATGCGGTACTGTGTTTACACAGGAGTTGTGTGGTGCCTAACATCTTCCCCACACTTAACCAAGCCCCTGAACTTAGACCTTCGATTTCAAAGATTCAGTTTCGACAGTGTCCAGCAATTGGGCTTCCTTTCAAACAAAACTCGGTTGAGTTGGTACAACCATTTCAAAACTACCAACTGGCGACTCTGTAAAACGTTCACATTGTCGACGTATTGCATGTAGGCCTTTTCCTAAAAAACCTTCAAAACCTTTTTCATAAAAAATATAAAATAAGGGTAGACAAGACTTACGAAGAGAGAAAGATTCGGGTCTAACCTGACCTGCAATTTTTTTTCGATGTCCACAGTCTAGCAGAAGGAAGATACGAAATGCAAATCTCACTTACAGTACTCTTGATAGCACGCTCTCCTAAGTAGAGCTCCCAACCTCCCTTTGTTAAGAAAGGGATCCGATGAGTGGATAATATATACTTCATCCTAGTCAAAAAATCTTTTTGAAAACCGACTGTTAGATAATCAAGGGTGTAAGGAACCCATGTGATGGAATCGGCAGTCAACAACTCCAACTGAAGGCTGGAATGAGTAAACCCCTCTGCCACAAGGACCTCTGTAATGGTTGAATAATGCCATCGTCATCCTCGCGGATATATCTCCAGACCTAAAGTAGTAACCGAGCGTAGGCAAGGGAGCCTCTCATGTGCCAAAAATTGGAAATGTAAAGATCAAATGTCCTCAGTGATATAGATCAACAACCCAAATAAGGGAAATTGAAAGATAAAGGAGAATTACTCACCAGCAGAAATGCGTAAAAGCCTAGCCAAGCTTCGGTCACGCCCTCAGAGCGTAGGCGCATCCCTCTAAGGAAGTAGGCAAAGGTGAATGAGCCCCAGTCAAACTCTTTGATACAGTCCACATCTCGAGTGGCGCTGACCAAAGCGAAAGAAATCATCGAGGAGTTGTTTGCAAGGAAACAACCCATGATGATGACCAAGAACAATCGCCGAAGGACGCAATCTCTATCCCTCTAATCATCAGGCAGAGACGCTGACAAAACCCCGTTCATAGCATCAATGCTCAAAGGGCTAGAACGGATAGCCAGACCCTTGAGGGTCGTAGTAGGAACTTCCAAGAGGGATCGAACAGCAGCCAGAGAAATATTTGCCACCAAAGGCACCGGCTCCCCTGCAAACTCCATCCCAGTGATGAACCGCCAATCCATCGGTGTCATCATCACCTCATAGTCCAGTAGATGGAGTCACTGAGTATGGTGAAATCAGTGCTCAGATAAAGCCTTCAAATAACCTCATGGGCAGCAATGGGGTGGAATGGAAAAGAAGGCCTCAAAGCCCCAAGAGTGGGTAACAACCTAGTGCTCCAGATGGAGGGCTCGATATAAAGAGTGAATACTAAACCAGTTCCTCATGGGCTGAGTAAAGCCGAGAAACTGCATCAAGTTCAAAATCAAGATCAAACCATTACCCCAAAAGTGGAAAAAGAGGAAATAAAAAAATGAAAACTGATATGACCTCGTTCGCATGAAGATAAATAGACGGATATCGTCCCAAATCATCCAGTAAATCTGCAACTGTTATGCTAATAGCTAGAAGCTCCCTACGAGTAGTAGAAGAAGGAGGGACATGATCCTCAATCGGAAAATCCTCCTCCACGTCTATAACCTCCGTCATATCCATCTGAATGGGACGAATCACTGACTCGGTCAACCGATGAGGCTACCAGGCGGAATGAGGCAAAGGGACGTCAGAAGCCCTCCTCCTAACACCTGAAGAAACCTGACGAGAACTACTTAGTCTATCTGGGTCCATAACCTGAATAAAATATCTAAATTACCTCAGAAAAGGTGAGGTACACATCAAAATTAAAGTCATTAAATTTAAATCATTGCATCATTCATAGCCCATGTGAAAATATGCATTAGTTTAACATACTTCCCCAGTAGAGTTAAAATTATATGCCTATTAAATGCCCAGACTCGTGAAAAAATTTCTCCAGAGTCTCCTTTGTAAAACGGACTATCCGTATGCACATAGGTATGACTAGGTGGCCATTCAGTAGCACACCAACCCAAAATCATGAGCATTTCATATATATGAAAAACATCAAAATCAAGCTCACCATGGCAGCTAAATCACCATGTGCATTTTTATTTGAAAATCTAGGCTCATTTGTCCTCAAATAGGATGAATAAACCTGCCAAAACGGGTGCAAAATGACTGTCCCGAAAATGAAAATTGTTCACACCGGAATGTTCAGCATAGTAAAATACACGTACTTACTAGGTCTGTTTATTTTTATTAAGTCATCTATGCATACATATTTGATACATTGCATTTAAACTCATATTGCATGAAAATAAACGTTCTAACTGTCAAAAACTTAAAAAGAAAGGATGTAAATATTACCAGAGTTGTGCAAAATGTTTGTAGGGTGACGGATTTCATGAAAAGCAGCCCGAACTAAGTAGATCTGAGAGAGAAATTTTGGATTTTTAGTTTCTTTCAAGTTGAAAATGATTTCTTAAAAGGCCAGGGGGTATAAATCCACCTGCGGTCTTCCGTGAATCTACCTGCGGCAGTCGTAGGTATACCTGCAGTAACTTAGGGTGGGTCCTAACCCCTCTAGTTCGATTAAATTTGAGTCACAGCGGAGTCCCCTAAGGCCAAAAAGTCGAATCAACAAAAAAGGTTCTACGCGATTGAGCAGAAAGGGCATTAAACCCTGAAACAGGGCATCATACTTCGAAGTCTGAAATTTTTTGTAAACCGTTGGTAACAGCTCCAGCGTAGCATCGGGGAAATGTCCAATAATGAAAACCGTTTAGACAAAGATCTGAGTACTTGACAGTGTCAACCGTTGGCGACAACTCTAGCGTAGCATTGGGAAAGGTCTGGTGGTATAAGCCATTGAGAATTACTTCAGCGGAGATCAGAGTACCTGATATTGCAAACCATTGGTGATAACCTTAGCGCAGCATCGGGAAAGGCCGATGGTGTAAACTATTGAAAAACTATTTATGCCAATATCAGCGGATTTGACATTACAAGTGTAATACCCGAGAAATTTCATATATTATTAAATGAATATATTAATGGAGAATGAATATTTATTTTAATATAAATGATTATGTAAGTTAACTCAATTATATTGAATTGAATAATTATAATAATTGAGAATATATGGAGTTTGCGATAAACTCGTTGAATGCCTTCTGTGGCACGGTGATGAGAAACAATAATGGTTATATAAATTAATAAAGGAATTACTGCGTGAACAATTATTCATATATTAATTGTTAATTAATTATTATTATAAGAAATGAAATTTTAGTGGTGATTAATAATGTGTTGATTATTATTATTGCAAGTGATAAAATAATATTAAACCACTTGTTTATAAATATACTGAGATTTATATTTGTTAATGTGATAATTAATCATATGATTAATAATTAAGTATTATTAATAATTACATTAATCGATGAGAAATGGATTAATTAATATTATGTTAATTAATAGATAAGATGAATAATTTATTTATTTGACATTATAAAACAAATAAGTAAGTTATTAATATAATAAGACTATATTGATTGTTATGTACGAGCATGCAATAATTAATAATATAAAGTATATGGAATACAACTATATTATATAGTGTGGTGCAACATTTATGTGACTATATATATATATATATATATATATATATATATATATATATATATATATATATATATATATATATATAAATGGACCATGTATTAAGATTGATTGAAGTATATAAGCTACGTAATGCTTATGTGACAATAGGTATGTAAGTATACAATAAAATAGTACATCATGAATATATGTAGTAAACAATTATAGTTGATGATTACTTCAAAATATAATTGAATAATAGAATTTAATAATAAATGAGACAATGTAATGTGGTGATATCTGATAAAATTATATCTGATATTAACAAAATGTACATGAATTATATGTTAAATATATGTATCCCTACTTGCTACATTGTAATAGTTGTTACCTATTAAAAATGCATTGTGATTCAAATTATAACATAAGTATATGTTATGTATGTATAATAGTTTAATTGTGGAGTGTTACAAATGCTGAGATACCATTCCTTGTCCCATATTGATAGACACAAACCTTGTACACGTGAATAGCATTATGAAGTCTAAGGCCTATATTCCTCAAACTCAGCAAAGCCATAGCAATCATCAATAGGGGAGTGGGAATAATAATTTGATTCACCAACTAATTACCTACCATTCCATAACCTTCATGCAATTCTTCAATCCATGGGTTTAATTTAGTGGGAGATTGTAATATCTTTGTATTGGTTTTACTATATATATAGCCCCTTCTCTTCACATTTTTCTTTGCTGAGATTTTGCTTAAGTTGAATTGAGAGTATACATACATTAGTAATATCAGTAGAGGGAGAAGTGTGAATTAGCAGCAAGCCCAATTGCATTGTAGAGGTATAATCCCAAATTCCATGTTCTTCATTTCTTCTTCACTGTCAAATTGCAAGTCTTGATTATGCCAAATTAGATAATGATTGGATTTTTGAACACTTATGTAGTTGCTATATAGACTTACAAGTATAATAGAAGTACTATGTGGCTGTGTTAAACTGATTTCATGAAAGAAATTTGGCATTTGGCCTGGAAACCTGCCAAAGTAGGCTGTTCCTGGTTCGAATTGCACACGGCGCAGCTGCGCCGGGTTTATACCCAGGCGCAGCGCAGCTGCGCAGGCCCCCTGCATCAGTTGGTTGCATCTAGCTTGTTTTCTGCTATGTGTTAGTCAATTGGTATGGCTTAAAACAACATGCTAGCTTGTGTAACATATATATATGAATATAATGAGGCAATGTAAGCATGTTTTATTATATTAGCATGCATGGTTAACAAAAAGCATATAGTTTCCGAAATGAACTTAGAGTTTCAAAATGGATATCGACTTGTTTTATCCGTTTTAGACATTCTGACTTTTCAGACATGTTTGTATGACCTAGAAATACATGAAATGTATGTTCACTTGCGTAGGTAAGTTTTATAACGAAATACGAACATGAAAACCTCATTAGTAACGGAAATGTAAGTTTTTACAAATGAATTTTTGACATGTATGTACCATATATGAGTTCTGTTTTTTCAAGCATGTGTATATGGCCTTGAAATGCATGAAAGGCATGTTGACTTGCTTATATATGTTTCATAGTATGACATGAGCATGTGGACTTCATTTGTGAACTTTACTAAATGAAAGTGTAAGTTTGAAACGTAAATCTTGACATGATATATCGAAACCTAGATTTTGAAAATTATGAACACATGTGATAGTACTTTTAGACTCACTCATGTATCATACATGTATATATACCATGATTAGTTGTCGTGATTCAAGTTTAGCGTAAACAAAGTATACTTTCAAACTAATAACATTGATAGTTGCATGTATGCGATATGAATATTAATGAGTAAGCCTAATACAAGTTATATGATTACCTTATGTGTTTAAAAGGCGAGCATGTTAGACTTTGTGACTTTAAAAACTTAAATGAACTTAAGTTATTAAGAGTATTAACTTAGAACCTATATTATGTAAATTGAACGTGAAAAGGTTGAACGAGCATGAAAGTATCCTTTGATATGTATACATGCTAAGTGATATCATGTGTTATGTGATACTTGAATCCGATTTTGACGGTTAACTTATAGCAAGACTATAATAGAGTCTGTTTGCTAATTGTTGTGGTCTCACATGATAGTAATAATGTATGAATATGTTTAACTTGAAAAGAGGAACGTTAGGGATAAAGGACAATAAAGGTTACACTAGTATGATACTATATATATAACTGTGTAGCTATGCTAAGAATTAGCTTGTGTATTGATCGTAAGTCCAAGATAAGACATGAAGCTATAATATATGACTAATGGATTTCATATATATACGTAACTATATTACGATAGGGATTCGAAATTGTTGATTTGCTTTTTGTGGATAAACTACGCATAAGGAAAGTATCCAATCTTTGTGTTTACGTTATTCGAGGAACGTTGTAAGCAAGTTTTCGTAAACCCGTTCTTATATTATTTGCAAGTATCCGAACCTTACTTTTATTGTGCAAGTTCTCTAACTTGAACTCTTATTTCATTAAGTCTTATGAAAGTTATTATTAATGTTGAATTTGGTATTGTTCTTGAATATTGTGAAAGTGTCTATGCCATTGATTCGACTAGACTATATGCATGTTTATAAAACTGTCCAAACCTATTGACTGGTGCGAAAATCTTGAAAACTGAGTTGAACAACCCTTATGGTAAGGGGAGTATATGTAATACCCGAGAATTTCCTAATATTATTAAATGAATATATTAATGGAAATGAGAATTTATTAGAATATAAATGATTTTGTGTTATGAGAATGATTAATTCAATTATATTAAATTGAATAATTATAATAATTGAGAAATTAATGGAGTTTGCGATAAACTCGTTGATAGCCTTGTGTGGCACAATGACGTAATATAAGAATGATTATATTAATTTAAGCGAACAATTAATTTATATTAATTGTTATCATAGAATATTAATTAATTATTATGGAATATTAATGGTGATTAATTTAATAATATGTGATTATTATTATTGCAAGAAATATAATAATAATAAGCAATGTATGATATTTAATCATATAAATTAATAATCAATGAGGAATGGATTAATTAATATTATTATTAATTAATCAATGAAATGAATAATTTATTTATTTGACATTATGAATAATAAAATAAATAAGTAAGTTATTAATATAATAAGATTATATTGAATGTTATGTGCAAATGTGCAAGAATTAAATATAAAGTATATGGAATACGACTATATTATATAGTGTAGAGAAACACTTAGGTGTGACCATGTAAGTATACATAAACTATGTTATATAGTGCAATGTGAATACATTACACATAGAGACCATGTATTAGGATTGATTGAAATATATAAGCTACATGTTTATGCTTGAGTGACAATAAATATGTGGGTATACATTGTATAATATATCATGAACATATTGTAAACTATTAGTTTTAATAAAGGAGACAGTGTAATGTGATAACATCCGATTAGATTATATCCGGTATTAACAAAATGTACATGGATTATATGTGTCAATTTACACTTACTACATTATGTGAATTATTGTGACATTTCAATTAAAGACCTAAGTGTCTAAATATGTGTGTATATATAACCTAAGTATTAACACTAGTTTGTTTACAAATTGGAAATGCTGAGATTTCTATGCCTTGTCCTATATTAATAGACACAAACCTTGTACACGTGAAATGCATCATGAAGCTAGCCTACTCTCTTCTCTCAAACTCAGCATTCTAGCAAATCATGATATGGGGAGTGGGCACAACAGTGCTTTTCAACCACTCTACCAACTCTTCCTTAGCTGATATACAAAGCTTCAATCTATTGGTTCAATTTAATAGACAATTGCATTGTCTATGTAAGGATTCTTCTATAAATAGCAGCCATGTTTCTTCGTTTTCAATTTGCTGAGAGTTTGCATAAGTGGTGAGTGAAAGCAATATACATATATCAGTAGGAGAAGTTGGATTAGTAGCAAACTCTATTTGAATCCTAGCAGAGGTATAATCCCTCTTCCTTTGTTCTTCATTTTCGTTTTCTGTTTCTGAAGTTTCCTTCAAATTCTTGATTATGCCAAATTGGTTCATAATTGGTTTGTAGAACCCTTATATTATGGTTATATGAACATACATACATGATGGAGCCACTATATAGCTTTCTTGACCTTCATTTCCATTTTTGCTCTGCAATTTCTGTAAAATTCAAATTCGTTAATTTGGTTGGAGTTCATGAAATTGGAAATTGATAAATGGCGATTGACTGTTATAGAAGCATATATATATATATATATATATATATATATATATATATATATATATATATATATATATATATATATATATTTGTGTTAGTAAGATAAAGAAGGCTAATAGCATCTGGATATTTTGAAATCGATGAAATAGGAGGTTTTGGGTCGGTTCTACAGAAACTGTCCCCACGCCGCAGCGCCATTGTTCGCGCCGCAGCTCTACTAGCGCCGCAGCGTCAGCTTGATGCTGAGGTTACCGCGCCGCAGCGCCACAGTGCCAGCTTGCTGCTGTTGTTGACGCGTTGTAGCGCCGCTGTGCAGGCAAGCCCAGAAATGACTGTCTTAAAAATTTGTTTGGCCAGTCCGAGAGCAGTGAAATTATAATTCATACTAAGTAAATGTAACATGATTTGTGGAGTCCCTCTTATGCAATATATGTTTCCATAGTTTACTTAACACAAAAAGAGAACCCATGATTTTGAAAACACAAGCGTTGAACATGGACTCTAACATGTTATAGTAGGATTCTAGGTTCTGATTTTTTGAGCATGTTATATGGCCTTGAAATGCGTGTCAAACATGTTAACATATGAATCTAGATAGCATGAGCATGTTAGGCCTTATTAGTGAGCTTTACTAATGAGAATACAAGTTTTAAACGTGCACCTTGACATGTTAACTTGAAGTTTAAATTCTAAAGTTTATGAACGTGTTGGATAATACTATTGACTTCATTAACGTCATGTATATATACATACCATGCTAGATGTCATGATTAAAATTTAGCGTAAACAGAGCATGTTTTCAACTAATAACTGTAATAGTTATATGTATGAAATGTGAATACTCATAAGTATGTATATGAATACCTTATGTGTTTTAAAGAGCGAGCATGATAGGCCTTATGAATTCCATAACCTTGAATGGCTTAAAATTATTGAAAGTATTGACTTAGAATCTATTGTATGTATGATTAGAACGAGGAAAGGTTGTATACACTTAAAAGTATCCTTTAACATGTATATATGCTATATGATATCCTATGTCGTTACTTGAATCCGATTGACGGTTAACTCACAATAATGCTGTAAAGTGCTAGAAAGGTTATATTTGCTAATTATTGCGATCTTATATGATATGAGAATGTGTTTAAACTCAAAAGGAGGAACGTCAAGGGTAGAAATTAAATAACTGTGTAGCTAGGATAAAACTTAGCTTATGTGTTGATCATATATTCGAAGATAAAATGTGGAGTTAAATTATATGGCTAATGAATATCATATATATACGTAATTGTATTACGATAGGAATTCGAATGTGTTGGCTAGCTTTACGTGAGTAAACTACGCTAAAGGCAAGTATCCTAACCGACGCATTTACTTTATGCAAGGAAATCTATGATTGTGCAAGTTTCCTAACTTACACTCTTTTACTGTACAAGTATTCTATCTTTGTATATTGCGAACTAGTTTCCTACTTTGAATTGAATTAGCATACTTGAATTCTTATTTCATTAAAGCTATTATTCATGTTGAACTTAGTATTGTTCTTGAATATTGTCAAAGTGTCTATGCCATTTCATTCGGCTAGACTTATGCTATTGAAAATCGACCCAAACTAATTGATTGGTGCGGGATCTTGTATTTGACTGAGAAGAACAACCTTCTTTGAAGGGAATATATAATTGTCGGAGAACCGACGTGCACACTTGAGTATGATTGATTATTATGCATAGCGATGGTGCTTTAGGCTGATCACCTGTTGTACCTGTTTTGTTTGATTTTCAGTTTATTGTTGTTAATTCTAGTAGAAGTTCATAGTCCTTAGTGACTGCTCAGTATTCAGTTATCTTGAAATCTTGAATTGATTTATTATTGAATCACATTGATATTATTCTGGCCTTAGCGACTATTATTGAAAACTGTTGATATTCTTGTTATCCTTGAATTATCAAACCTTGTTATACCCTTTCGAGAATTAAGAATTATATCACTTACCCCTATTATATATTACTTGTTGGGCAATTTGTGCTCATTCTTGCTTTCCCTAAAATATTTCAGTTAAGGTAGAGCATGGCGAACCTTCAGGCATTGATAAGGGCAAGGGCAAGGCTACCAACTAGCTTGTGTCTTTTATGTTTTCAAATATTTTAATATTGTATTAAGATGATGTAGTAAGACTGGATTTGATTATGTTTAAGCTTAAGTTAGATTATGTAATAAGTCGATAATTGATATTATTATGTAATCTATTAAGTACTGTAGGTTGCGAGACTTGGGGGAATAATTATAATAAATCATTGTAAATTATTCTAGAATAGATTTTTCGCTGTGATTGTGTGATATTTAGTTATTATTATTGTGATGTATTACCATGAGCACGTGATGAACCGAATTCGAGAGACCAAGTGGCGGTCACGGATTTGGGGGCGTCACAGGTTGGTATCAAAGCTGTAGTTATAAACCTTAGGAATGAGTGTCCTTAGACTATAACTTAGGCGAACTTAGATGTTGGAAAGGACATAAAACTCACATAGAGTTTTCCCTTGAGCAAGACTTAGCGTGTTATGAAATGTAACTTCATTCTATACAATGAACTTATGTTTTATTTAACATTCTAATGGAATTGCTGTTTGTTTGTCTTGTGTTTATGATTGTAGGATGACAAACACAGGTGTACCTAGTAGAGTGGCAGAGGAGGAGCCCAGGGATATACATGTAGTATACGAGGCACCCCTAAAGGCTACACCAGTGCAGGCTGTTGCACCGTTCGAGTCTGACGACGAGGACGATATTGAGATAGAGTCTGATCCAGAGGAGGAGCCGATGGAGGACGAGCCGATGGAGGATGAGCCAGTAGAGGACTCTGATGAGGCTGCTGTAGAGGAGCAGATGCTAGGAGAGTATGAGGAGCGGATCCTCGAGTTAGACTGCAGGGTCCAAGAGCTGGAAGCAGAGGCCCAAGAGAGAGAGTCCGAGTTCCAGAAACTGAGGGACGAGGACCACCAGAGGAAGCTGGCCATGCAGGAGTTAGAGGTGGAGATCGCCTATCGTAAGGAGGCAGGGATCCAGATGGGGACTCTGTTTCACAGGTCAGTGGCTAGGAATATATATTTGGCAGAGAAGCTAGAATAGGTTGAGCAGAGGGAGCTGAGTGAGAAGACAGAGAAGGAAGCACTCCGCACTCAGTTGGAATTAGAGGTGATGGATAGGATACACTTCGAGGAGAAGTGGGGGCCTGCCCATGAGAGAGCAGATGACCTGGAAGATGAGGTCAAATGTAAGAAGAGGAAAACGAACAAGATGGGGTACATGTTCCGTTCGACATTTGAGAGAGTGCTTGATGGTATGCACCACTACCCGGCAGAGCAGGGACAGACCCTACACACTATGAGCCGAGAGCTGGTTGCTTATATAGCTCAGATGGAGTACAAGAGCGCAGTAGAGCGCGGGATGATGTGATGAGATTCCCTTAGATAGTCTAATGGTATTCTCTTTATGTATTGTATATACTATGTTGTAATCCCGATCTTTTGTGTAAGATGTGGGATAATGATGTAAACCCCGAGTTAGCTTATGTTAGAGGGGTAGTATGGTAGTGGGTTGGTATATTCCCAGTCTTTTGTGATATTAAGGGATATATGTGATAACATTTATAGCAATATGCTAGGGAAATCAAGTAACGAAACGATTTGGCATATGAATATAAATGAAGTTTATTTCAGAAATGTGTTACAAATTTTTTTCTTTTAATATTAAAAGAAATACTTAAGTAATATACTTGAATAATAATAAAATGAAAACTTGTGATGTAGATAATGCCGCCCAGACGTAGATTGACTGCACCTGAGGAGTCAGTGAACAATGAGAGAGAACTAGTAGACCCGATCCAGAAACTGGTAGACCTGTTAGGAGAGGCATTAAGGGGAAGGAACAATGAACCCGTTCGCCCTCAAGTTGTTCCAGTAACAACCTTTAAAGACTTTAAGAGTGTAGGACCCCCAGAGTTTGAGGGAACTACCGACCCAATCGTAGCACAAACGTGGATCAAGGAGATCGAAAAAGATTTCACTTAGCTAGAGTAGGCTAAGATCAGAAGACGGTGTTTGCCACGTACATGATGAGGGGAGAAGCAAACTACTGGTGGGAGGCTAATCAACAAAGAGCTAGAGAAGGGATAATAGCTTGGGATAAGTTTAAGACGCTGTTCTTCGAGAATTACTTCCCGAAGAGTATGAAGAATCGGATGGAGGTGAAGTTCTTAGAACTAAAATAAGAGGAAATGGCGGTGATGCAATACGCGGCTAGGTTTAACGAACTAGCGCGATTTGCGGAGCACCAAGTTGGTGATAAGGAGAGAAAGGCTAGACGCTTCGAACAAGGGTTGAAGCCATGGCTGTTCAATAAGGTATCAATTCTTCAAATTGATTCCTTTGCAATATTACTGGAAAAGGCAATCATTGCGGAAGGTGGCAGTGAGGCCTTAATTCTGTATAACAAAGAGATAAAAAGAAAAGAATGCTGGAGGAGAGAATCATACTGGAGGAAGCAGCAGTGGAGGAAGTAATTTGGGAAAGAGAAAATGGGAGAATAAAAACAACAACAACAAAAACAACAATAATTAATTAGGGAATTTTCGTGGAGGTTTCAAGAATAGGGCTGAAGGATGCCCAAAGTGTGGAAAGAATCACCAGGGTGAGTGCTGGAAGGGACGTGGCACTTGCTACAACTGCGGACAGGAAGGGCACATCTCGCCCAACTGGCCGAAACCAAAGAAGATACAAGGATGCTTTACGTGTGGCTCGACGGAGCATCGACTTAAGGACTGCCCAAGAAGGGAAGTGGCGGGAGTAGCCATCAGCCAGGAGGCAACAAGCTGATGATCGGCGGGCCGGCACAATCCAACTGCCCAGCCGCCAGAACCTTTAACATGACCATCCAGGACGCCGTGGCTGCAAAGGACGTGGTGTCAGGTATAATCCCAATCAATGATATAAATGCTTATGTATTATTTGATTCGGGTGGCACCTGTTCTTTTATATCTGAAGAATTTGCTAGTAAACTTAGTACACCTCGAGAACGATTAGAAAATCCTTTGATCACAGAAGTTGCTAATAAGGAAGTGATCCCTGAAGAATACGTTTATCGAAATTATCGCGTAAACATTAGAGAACATGAACTGAGCGTAGACTTGATTCCTATTAGATTGAGAGAATTTGACGTAATACTGAGAATGGATTGGTTGTATAACCATGCTGCGATTATTGACTGTCATAACAAGTGTGTGAACCTTCAGACTCCGAATAAGTCTAAGGTAGTGATTTATGGTAGCTCATCGCTTAAGCAATCGTGTTGCGTTACAATGATGCAGGCCAAGAAATTGTTAAGGAAATGATGTGTAGGTTATTTAGCTTACATCGTTGATACTCAAAAAAAGGGAGTAGAAATTAAGGATATATATCCGTAGTTAATGAATTTCAAGATGTGTTTCCGGACGATCTGCCTGGTCTTCTGCCAGACAGAGAAATCGAATTCGTAATAGACTTAGCACCGGGAACGGCACCAATTTCGAAAGCTCCATATCGTATGGCGCCAGTAGAAATAAAGGAATTGATGATACAATTACAAGAATTATTAGATAAGGGTTACATTCGACCTAGTGTTTCTCCTTTGGGAGCACCAGTACTATTCGTTAAGAAGAAGGACGGATCGATGAGGCTCTGTATCGATTATCGATAATTGAATAGAGTAACGATTAAGAACCGATATCTGCTACCAAGAATAGACGACCTATTTGATCAACTGAAGGGAGCAAAGTGTTTCTCGAAAATTAACCTACGAACAGGATATAATCAGCTGAAAGTGATGGATGAGGACATACCAAAGACTGCGTTTCGAACCCGTTATGGACACTACGAGTTTTTGGTAATGTCATTCGGATTGACTAATGCTCCGGTATCATTTATGGACTTGATGAATCGAGTTTTCAAGCCATAATTGGATAAATTTGTAGTGGTTTTTATCGACGACATTTTAATATACTCGAAGACAGAGGAAGAACACGTCGAACATCTGAAGATTGTCTTGGAGGCACTAAGGAAGGAGAAGATGTATGCAAAATTTTCTAAGTGTGAATTTTGGATGGAGAAGGTTTGATTCTTAGGACACGTGGTGGATAAGAATGGAATCGCTGTAGACCCTGCGAAGGTAGAAGCAGTGAGTAATTGGGAACAACCAAGAACACCGACGGAGGTGAGAAGCTTTTTAGGGTTAGCTGGGTACTATCAAAGATTCATCCAAGATTTTTCCAAGATAGCAACCCTGTTAACCAATTTGACTAGAAAGATGGTGAAATTTGTATGGACCGACAAATGTGAGGAGAGTTTTCAGGAGTTGAAGAAGAGATTGAGCGAAGCACCTGTATTATCATTACCAAATGACGCGGGAAATTTTGTGGTGTATAGTGATGCATCGCACAAGGGACTTGGCTGTGTGCTTATGCAGCACGGCAAGGTCATTGCGTATGCATCACGATAATTAAAGGATTACAAAAAACGATACCCTACTCACGACTTAGAGTTAGCGGCAGTCATTTTTGCGTTAAAGATATGGAGGCATTATCTATACGGAGAGAAATGTGAGATATACACGGACCACAAAAGTCTAAAATATATCTTCACACAGAAGGAGTTAAACATGCGGCAGAGAAGGTGGTTAGAATTAATCAAAGACTATGACTGCGATATTCTTTATCACCCGGGATAGGCAAACGTGGTTGCCGACGCTCTGAGTAGGAAAGGAAGGGAAAAGTTATTTAATTTAACGACTCAGAAAGAATTGATAAGAGAGATGGAGAAATTGAAGATAGAAGTGAAAGGACCAGAAAAGTCTGGTGAGAAGTTATTTGCAATGGAAGCTCATCTGACGTTGTTGGATAGAGTGAAGGAAGCCTAGGAAAAGGATGAAGAGTGTGAGACAATTCGAAAGAGGATCATAGAGAATGAGGAAGAGAAATTTTGAATGGATAAAGACGGTATCTTAAGATTCGAAGGAAGAGTGTGGGTACTAGCGGTAACCGAATTAAGGGAAGAGATTTTGCACGAGCCACATAATACGATATATTCCATTCATTCGGGAGGCACTAAGATGTACCGAGATTTAAAGCAAAATTTTTGGTGGCCCAATTTGAAACGTGAAGTCGCAGAGTGCGTCAGTAGATGTTTGACTTGCCAACGCGTTAAAGCAGAGCATCAACGGCCGAGTGGTTTACTACAACCGTTAGAAATACTAGAGTGGAAATGGGAGCATATTACGATGGACTTCGTGGTAGGACTTCCAGTTACACAGAAAGGTTATGATGCCATTTGGGTTATCGTGGCTCGACTAACAAAGACAACACATTTTCTACCAATCAAGATCCGCTACAGTTTGAATCAGTTAGCGAGCCTATACGTAAAAAAATTTGTCTCACGACATGGAGTGCCGTTGTCAATTGTCTCTGATCGAGATCCCCGCTTCACGTCTAATATTCGGAAGAGTTTTTAAGAAAGAATGGGAACACAGTTGAGGTTGAGTACTGCTTACCATCCTCAGACCGACGAACAGAGTGAGCGAACGATACAAACGCTGGAGGACATGCTTAGGACTAGCGTGATGGATTTTAAGGGAAATTTGGACGACCACCTACCCTTAGTCGAATTTGCGTATAATAATAGTTACCATGTGAGTATCGGCATGCCACCGTACGAAGTTCTTTACGGAAGAAAGTGCAGAAAGCCATTATGTTGGGACGAAGTCGGAGAGCGACGAATACTAGGACCAGAGCTAGTACAACAAATTGCAGACGTGGTGACAGTGATAAGAGCCAGACTTGTAGCAGCTCAAGATCGCCAGAAGAAATACGTAGATTTGCATCGGCAGAACCGAGACTATAAAGTCGGCAGTTTTATTTTCTTGAAGGTATCTCTATGGAAGGGAAAAATTCATTTCGGCAAGAAAGGAAAATTGAGTCCAAGATTCATAGGACCGTTCGAGATACTGAAGCGATTGGGCGAAGTGGCATACAAAGTTGCGTTACCACCCTAGTTGGAGCACATCCACAACGTGTTCCACATTTCTGTGTTGCGACCGTACAAGGCCGACTACAAGCACGTGATTTCTTAGGAACCCATTCAAGTGGAGAAGAACTTGGCGTATGAAGAAATTCCTGTCCAGATATTAGATAGGAAAGAGCAAACCTTAAGAAATAAAGTTATTTCGTCAGTAAAAGTACTTTGGCGTAACCACGATGTCGAGGAGGCAACGTGGGAGTTAGAATATAGGATGATGAGGGATTATCCCCATTTTTTTGTGTAACTTTGTAGCAATTCCGGGACGAAATTTTTATAAAGGGGGGAGGATGTAATACCCGAGAATTTCCTAATATTATTAAATGAATATATTAATGAAAATGAGAATTTATTAGAATATAAATGATTTTGTGTTATGAGAATGATTAATTCAATTATATTAAATTGAATAATTATAATAATTGAGAAATTGATGGAGTTTGCGATAAACTCGTTGATAGCCTTGTGTGGCACAGTGACGTAATATAAGAATGATTATATTAATTTAATGAACAATTAATCTATATTAATTGTTATCGTAGAATATTAATTAATTGTTGTGGAATATTAATGGTGATTAATTTAATAATATGTGATTATTATTATTGGAAGAAATATAATAATAATAAGCAATGTATGATATTTAATCATATAAATTAATAATCAATGAGGAATGGATTAATTAATATTATTATTAATTAATCAATGAAATGAATAATTTATTTATTTGACATTATGAATAATAAAATAAATAAGTAAGTTATTAATATAATAAGATTATATTGAATGTTATGTGCAAATGTGCAAGAATTAAATATAAAGTATATGGAATACGACTATATTATATAGTGTAGAGAAACACTTAGGTGTGACCATGTAAGTATACATAAACTATGTTATATAGTGCAATGTGAATACATTACACATAGAGACCATGTATTAAGATTGATTGAAATATATAAGCTACATGTTTATGCTTGAGTGACAATAAATATGTGGGTATACATTGTATAATATATCATGAACATATTGTAAACTATTAGTTTTAATAAAGGAGACAGTGTAATGTGATAACATCCGAATAGATTATATCCGGTATTAACAAAATATACATGGATTATATGTGTCAATTTACATTTACTACATTATGTGAATTATTGTGACATTTCAATTAAAGACCTAAGTGTCTAAATATGTGTGTATATATAACCTAAGTATTAACACTAGTTTGTTTACAAATTGGAAATGCTGAGATTTCTATGCCTTGTCCCATATTAATAGACACAAACCTTATACACGTGAAATGCATCATGAAGCTAGCCTACTCTCTTCTCTCAAACTCAGCATTCTAGCAAATCATGATATGGGGAGTGGGCACAACAGTGTTCTTCAACCACTCTACCAACTCTTCCTTAGCTGATATACAAAGCTTCAATCTATTGGTTCAATTTAATGGACAATTGCATTGTCTATGTAAGGATTCTTCTATAAATAGCAGCCATGTTTCTTCGTTTTCAATTTGCTGAGAGTTTGCATAAGTGGTGAGTGAAAGCAATATACATATATCAGTAGGAGAAGTTGGATTAGTAGCAAACTCTATTTGAATCCTAGCAGAGATATAATCCCTCTTCCTTTGTTCTTCATTTTCGTTTTCTGTTTCTGAAGTTTCCTTCAAATTCTTGATTATGCCAAATTGGTTCATAATTGGTTTGCAGAACCCTTATATTGTTGTTATATGAACATACATACATGATGGAACCACTATATAGCTTTCTTGACCTTCATTTCCATTTTTGCTCTGCAATTTCTGTAAAAATCAAATTCGTGAATTTGGTTGAAGTTCATGAAATTGGGAATTGATAAATGGCGATTGACTGTTATATAAGCATATATATATATATTTGTGTTAGTAAGATAAAGAAGGCTAATAGCATCTGGGTATGTTGAAATCGATGAAATAGGAGGTTTTGGGTCGGTTCTACAGAAATTGTCCCCACGCCGCAGCGCCATTGTCCGCGCCGCATCGCCATTGTCCGCGCCGCAGCTCTACTAGCGTCGCAGCGTCAGCTTGATGTTGATGTTACCGCGCCGCAGCGCCAGCTTGCTGCTGTTATTGCCACGCTGCAGCGCCGCTATGCTGGCAAGCCCAGAAATGACTGTCTTAAAAATTTGTTTGGCCAGTCCGAGAGCAGTGAAATTATAATTCATACTAAGTAAATGTAACATGATTTATGGAGTCCCTCTTATGCAATATATGTTTCCATAGTTTACTTAACATAAAAAGAGAACCCATGATTTTGAAAACACAAGCGTTGAACATGGACTCTAACATATTATAGTAGGATTCTAGGTTCTGATTTTTCGAGCATGTTATATGGCCTTGAAATGCATGTCAAACATGTTAACATATGAATCTAGATAGCATGAGCATGTTAGGCCTTATTAGTGAGCTTTACTATTGAGAATACAAGTTTTAAACGTGCACCTTGACATGTTAACTTGAAGTTTAAATTCTAAAGTTTATGAACGTGTTGGATAATACTATTGACTTCATTAACGTCATGCATATATACATACCATGCTAGATGTCATGATTAAAATTTAGCGTAAACAGAGCATGTTTTCAACTAATAATTGTAATAGTTATATGTATGAAATGTGAATACTCATAAGTATGTATATGAATACCTTATGTGTTTTAAAGAGCGAGCATGATAGGCCTTATGAATTCCATGACCTTGAATGGCTTAAAATTATTGAAAGTATTGACTTAGAATCTATTGCATGTATGATTGGAACGAGGAAAGGTTGTATACACTTAAAAGTATCCTTTAACATGTATATATGCTATATGATATCCTATGTCGTTATTTGAATCCGATTGACGGTTAACTCACAATAATGCTGTAAAGTGCTAGAAAGGTTATATTTGCTAATTATTGCGATCTTATATGATATGAGAATGTGTTTAAACTCAAAAGGAGGAACGTCAAGGGTAGAAATTAAATAACTGTGTAGCTAGGCTAAAACTTAGCTTATGTGTTGATCATATATTCAAAGATAAAATGTGGAGTTAAATTATATGGCTAATGAATATCATATATATACGTAATTGTATTACGATAGGAATTCGAATGTGTTGGCTAGCTTTACGTGAGTAAACTACGCTAAAGGCAAGTATCCTAACCGACGCATTTACTTTATGCAAGGAAATCTATGATTGTGCAAGTTTCCTAACTTACACTCTTTTACTGTACAAGTATTCTATCTTTGTATATTGCGAACTAGTTTCCTACTTTGAATTGAATTAGCATACTTGAATTCTTATTTCATTAAAGCTATTATTCATGTTGAACTTAGTATTGTTCTTGAATATTGTCAAAGTGTCTATGCCATTTCATTCGGCTAGACTTATGCTATTGAAAATCGACCCAAACTAATTGATTGGTGCGGGATCTTGTATTTGACTGAGAAAAACAACCTTCTTTGAAGGGAATATATAATTGTCGGAGAACCGACGTGCACACTTGAGTATGATTGATTATTATGCATAGCGATGGTGCTTTAGGCTGATCACATGTTGTACCTGTTTTGTTTGATTTTCAGTTTATTGTTGTTAATTCTAGTAGAAGTTCATAGTCCTTAGTGACTGCTCAGTATTCAATTATCTTGAAATCTTGAATTGATTTATTATTGAATCACATTGATATTATTCTGGCCTTAGCGACTATTATTGAAAACTGTTGATATTCTTGTTATCCTTGAATTATCAAACCTTGTTATACCCTTTCGAGAATTAAGAATTATATCACTTACCCCTATTATATATTACTTGTTGGGCAATTTGTGCTCATTCTTGCTTTCCCTAAAATATTTCAGTTAAGGTAGAGCATGGCGAACCTTCAGGCATTGATAAGGGCAAGGGCAAGGCTACCAACTAGCTTGTGTCTTTTATGTTTTCAAATATTTTAATATTGTATTAAGATGATGTAGTAAGACTGGATTTGATTATGTTTAAGCTTAAGTTAGATTATGTAATAAGTCGATAATTGATATTATTATGTAATCTATTAAGTACTGTAGGTTGCGAGACTTGGGGGAATAATTATAATAAATCATTGTAAATTATTCTAGAATAGATTTTTCGCTGTGATTGTGTGATATTTAGTTATTATTATTGTGATGTATTACCATGAGCACGTGATGAACCGAATTCGAGAGACCAAGTGGCGGTCACGGATTTGGGGGCGTCACAGGTTGGTATCAAAGCTGTAGTTATAAACCTTAGGAATGAGTGTCCATAGACTATAACTTAGGCGAACTTAGATGTTGGAAAGGACATAAAACTCACATAGAGTTTTCCCTTGAGCAAGACTTAGCGTGTTATGAAATGTAACTTCATTCTATACAATGAACTTATGTTTTATTTAACATTCTAATGGAATTGCTGTTTGTTTGTCTTGTGTTTATGATTGTAGGATGACAAACACAGGTGTACCTAGTAGAGTGGCAGAGGAGGAGCCCAGGGATATACATGTAGTATACGAGGCACCCCTAAAGGCTACACCAGTGCAGGCTGTTGCACCGTTCGAGTCTGACGACGAGGATGATATTGAGATAGAGTCTGATCCAGAGGAGGAGCCGATGGAGGACGAGCCGATGGAGGATGAGCCAGTAGAGGACTCTGATGAGGCTGCTGTAGAGGAGCAGATGCTAGGAGAGTATGAGGAGAGAATCCTCGAGTTAGACTGCAGGGTCCAGGAGCTGGAAGTAGAGGCCCAAGAGAGAGAGTCCGAGTTCCAGAAACTGAGGGACGAGGACCACCAGAGGAAGCTGGCCATGCAGGAGTTAGAGGTGGAGATCGCCTATCGTAAGGAGGCAGGGATCCAGATGGGGACTCTGTTTCACAGGTCAGTGGCTAGGAATATATATTTGGCAGAGAAGCTAGGATAGGTTGAGCAGAGGGAGCTGAGTGAGAAGACAGAGAAGGAAGCACTCCGCACTCAGTTGGAATTAGAGGTGATGGATAGGATACACTTCGAGGAGAAGTGGGGGCCTGCCCATGAGAGAGCAGATGACCTGGAAGATGAGGTCAAATGTAAGAAGAGGAAAACGAACAAGATGGGGTACATGTTCCGTTCGACATTTGAGAGAGTGCTTGATGGTATGCACCACTACCCGGCAGAGCAGGGACAGACCCTACACACTATGAGCCGAGAGCTGGTTGCTTATATAGCGCAGATGGAGTACAAGAGCGCAGTAGAGCGCGGGATGATGTGATGAGATTCCCTTAGATAGTCTAATGGTATTCTCTTTATGTATTGTATATACTATGTTGTAATCCCGATCTTTTGTGTAAGATGTGGGATAATGATGTAAACCCCGAGTTAGCTTATGTTAGAGGGGTAGTATGGTAGTGGGTTGGTATATTCCCAGTCTTTTGTGATATTAAGGGATATATGTGATAACATTTATAGCAATATGCTAGGGAAATCAAGTAACGAAACGATTTGGCATATGAATATAAATGAAGTTTATTTCAGAAATGTGTTACAAATTTTTTTCTTTTAATATTAAAAGAAATACTTAAGTAATATACTTGAATAATAATAAAATGAAAACTTGTGATGTAGATAATGCCGCCCAGACGTAGATTGACAGCACCGGAGGAGTCAGTGAACAATGAGAGAGAACAAGTAGACCCGATCCAGAAACTGGTAGACCTGTTAGGAGAGGCATTAAGGGGAAGGAACAATGAACCCGTTCGCCCTCAAGTTGTTCCAGTAACAACCTTTAAAGACTTTAAGAGTGTAGGACCCCCAGAGTTTGAGGGAACTACCGACCCAATCGTAGCACAAACGTGGATCAAGGAGATCGAAAAAGATTTCACTTAGCTAGAGTAGGCTAAGATCAGAAGACGGTGTTTGCCACGTACATGATGAGGGGAGAAGCAAACTACTGGTGGGAGGCTAATCAACAAAGAGCTAGAGAAGGGATAATAGCTTGGGATAAGTTTAAGACGCTGTTCTTCGAGAATTACTTCCCGAAGAGTATGAAGAATCGGATGGAGGTGAAGTTCTTAGAACTAAAATAAGAGGAAATGGCGGTGATGCAATACGCGGCTAGGTTTAACGAACTAGCGCGATTTGCGGAGCACCAAGTTGGTGATAAGGAGAGAAAGGCTAGACGCTTCGAACAAGGGTTGAAGCCATGGCTGTTCAATAAGGTATCAATTCTTCAAATTGATTCCTTTGCAATATTACTGGAAAAGGCAATCATTGCGGAAGGTGGCAGTGAGGCCTTAATTCTGTATAACAAAGAGATAAAAAGAAAAGAATGCTGGAGGAGAGAATCATACTGGAGGAAGCAGCAGTGGAGGAAGTAATTTGGGAAAGAGAAAATGGGAGAATAAAAACAACAACAACAAAAACAACAATAATTAATTAGGGAATTTTCGTGGAGGTTTCAAGAATAGGGCTGAAGGATGCCCAAAGTGTGGAAAGAATCACCAGGGTGAGTGCTGGAAGGGACGTGGCACTTGCTACAACTGCGGACAGGAAGGGCACATCTCGCCCAACTGTCCGAAACCAAAGAAGATACAAGGATGCTTTACGTGTGGCTCGACGGAGCATCGACTTAAGGACTGCCCAAGAAGGGAAGTGGCGGGAGTAGCAATCAGCCAGGAGGCAACAAGCTGATGATCGGCGGGCCGGCACAATCCAACTGCCCAGCCGCCAGAACCTTTAACATGACCATCCAGGACGCCGTGGCTGCAAAGGACGTGGTGTCAGGTATAATCCCAATCAATGATATAAATGCTTATGTATTATTTGATTCGGGTGGCACCTGTTCTTTTATATCTGAAGAATTTGCTAGTAAACTTAGTACACCTCGAGAACGATTAGAAAATCCTTTGATCACAGAAGTTGCTAATAAGGAAGTGATCCCTGAAGAATACGTTTATCGAAATTATCGCGTAAACATTAGAGAACATGAACTGAGCGTAGACTTGATTCCTATTAGATTGAGAGAATTTGACGTAATACTGAGAATGGATTGGTTGTATAACCATGCTGCGATTATTGACTGTCATAACAAGTGTGTGAACCTTCAGACTCCGAATAAGTCTAAGGTAGTGATTTATGGTAGCTCATCGCTTAAGCAATCGTGTTGCGTTACAATGATGCAGGCCAAGAAATTGTTAAGGAAATGATGTGTAGGTTATTTAGCTTACATCGTTGATACTCAAAAAAAGGGAGTAGAAATTAAGGATATATATCCGTAGTTAATGAATTTCAAGATGTGTTTCCGGACGATCTGCCTGGTCTTCTGCCAGACAGAGAAATCGAATTCGTAATAGACTTAGCACCGGGAACGGCACCAATTTCGAAAGCTCCATATCGTATGGCGCCAGTAGAAATAAAGGAATTGATGATACAATTACAAGAATTATTAGATAAGGGTTACATTCGACCTAGTGTTTCTCCTTTGGGAGCACCAGTACTATTCGTTAAGAAGAAGGACGGATCGATGAGGCTCTGTATCGATTATCGATAATTGAATAGAGTAACGATTAAGAACCGATATCTGCTACCAAG
Source organism: Panax stipuleanatus (assembly GCA_020205555.1). Taxonomy (NCBI): domain Eukaryota; kingdom Viridiplantae; phylum Streptophyta; class Magnoliopsida; order Apiales; family Araliaceae; genus Panax; species Panax stipuleanatus. The sequence goes on from CM035124.1 coordinate 52,572,655, forward strand.
AATAGACGACCTATTTGATCAACTGAAGGGAGCAAAGTGTTTCTCGAAAATTAACCTACGAACAGGATATAATCAGCTGAAAGTGATGGATGAGGACATACCAAAGACTGCGTTTCGAACCCGTTATGGACACTACGAGTTTTTGGTAATGTCATTCGGATTGACTAATGCTCCGGTATCATTTATGGACTTGATGAATCGAGTTTTCAAGCCATAATTGGATAAATTTGTAGTGGTTTTTATCGACGACATTTTAATATACTCGAAGACAGAGGAAGAACACGTCGAACATCTGAAGATTGTCTTGGAGGCACTAAGGAAGGAGAAGATGTATGCAAAATTTTCTAAGTGTGAATTTTGGATGGAGAAGGTTTGATTCTTAGGACACGTGGTGGATAAGAATGGAATCGCTGTAGACCCTGCGAAGGTAGAAGCAGTGAGTAATTGGGAACAACCAAGAACACCGACGGAGGTGAGAAGCTTTTTAGGGTTAGCTGGGTACTATCAAAGATTCATCCAAGATTTTTCCAAGATAGCAACCCTGTTAACCAATTTGACTAGAAAGATGGTGAAATTTGTATGGACCGACAAATGTGAGGAGAGTTTTCAGGAGTTGAAGAAGAGATTGAGCGAAGCACCTGTATTATCATTACCAAATGACGCGGGAAATTTTGTGGTGTATAGTGATGCATCGCACAAGGGACTTGGCTGTGTGCTTATGCAGCACGGCAAGGTCATTGCGTATGCATCACGATAATTAAAGGATTACAAAAAACGATACCCTACTCACGACTTAGAGTTAGCGGCAGTCATTTTTGCGTTAAAGATATGGAGGCATTATCTATACGGAGAGAAATGTGAGATATACACGGACCACAAAAGTCTAAAATATATCTTCACACAGAAGGAGTTAAACATGCGGTAGAGAAGGTGGTTAGAATTAATCAAAGACTATGACTGCGATATTCTTTATCACCCGAGATAGGCAAACGTGGTTGCCGACGCTCTGAGTAGGAAAGGAAGGGAAAAGTTGTTTAATTTAACGACTCAGAAAGAATTGATAAGAGAGATGGAGAAATTGGAGATAGAAGTGAAAGGACCAGAAAAGTCTGGTGAGAAGTTATTTGCAATGGAAGCTCATCTGACGTTGTTGGATAGAGTGAAGGAAGCCTAGGAAAAGGATGAAGAGTGTGAGACAATTCGAAAGAGGATCATAGAGAATGAGGAAGAGAAATTTTGAATGGATAAAGACGGTATCTTAAGATTCGAAGGAAGAGTGTGGGTACTAGCGGTAACCGAATTAAGGGAAGAGATTTTGCACGAGCCACATAATACGATATATTCCATTCATTCGGGAGGCACTAAGATGTACCGAGATTTAAAGCAAAATTTTTGGTGGCCCAATTTGAAACGTGAAGTCGCAGAGTGCGTCAGTAGATGTTTGACTTGCCAACGCGTTAAAGCAGAGTATCAACGGCCGAGTGGTTTACTACAACCGTTAGAAATACTAGAGTGGAAATGGGAGCATATTACGATGGACTTCGTGGTAGGACTTCCAGTTACACAGAAAGGTTATGATGCCATTTGGGTTATCGTGGCTCGACTAACAAAGACAACACATTTTCTACCAATCAAGATCCGCTACAGTTTGAATCAGTTAGCGAGCCTATACGTAAAAAAATTTGTCTCACGACATGGAGTGCCGTTGTCAATTGTCTCTGATCGAGATCCCCGCTTCACGTCTAATATTCGGAAGAGTTTTTAAGAAAGAATGGGAACACAGTTGAGGTTGAGTACTGCTTACCATCCTCAGACCGACGAACAGAGTGAGCGAACGATACAAACGCTGGAGGACATGCTTAGGACTAGCGTGATGGATTTTAAGGGAAATTTGGACGACCACCTACCCTTAGTCGAATTTGCGTATAATAATAGTTACCATGTGAGTATCGGCATGCCACCGTACGAAGTTCTTTACGGAAGAAAGTGCAGAAAGCCATTATGTTGGGACGAAGTCGGAGAGCGACGAATACTAGGACCAGAGCTAGTACAACAAATTGCAGACGTGGTGACAGTGATAAGAGCCAGACTTGTAGCAGCTCAAGATCGCCAGAAGAAATACGTAGATTTGCATCGGCAGAACCGAGACTATAAAGTCGGCAGTTTTATTTTCTTGAAGGTATCTCTTTGGAAGGGAAAAATTCATTTCGGCAAGAAAGGAAAATTGAGTCCAAGATTCATAGGACCGTTCGAGATACTGAAGCGATTGGGCGAAGTGGCATACAAAGTTGCGTTACCACCCTAGTTGGAGCACATCCACAACGTGTTCCACATTTATGTGTTGCGACCGTACAAGGCCGACTACAAGCACGTGATTTCTTAGGAACCCATTCAAGTGGAGAAGAACTTGGCGTATGAAGAAATTCCTGTCCAGATATTAGATAGGAAAGAGCAAACCTTAAGAAATAAAGTTATTTCGTCAGTAAAAGTACTTTGGCGTAACCACGATGTCGAGGAGGCAACGTGGGAGTTAGAATATAGGATGATGAGGGATTATCCCCATTTTTTTGTGTAACTTTGTAGCAATTCCGGGACGAAATTTTTATAAAGGGGGGAGGATGTAATACCCGAGAATTTCCTAATATTATTAAATGAATATATTAATAAAAATGAGAATTTATTAGAATATAAATGATTTTGTGTTACGAGAATGATTAATTCAATTATATTAAATTGAATAATTATAATAATTGAGAAATTGATGGAGTTTGCGATAAACTCGTTGATAGCCTTGTGTGGCACAGTGACGTAATATAAGAATGATTATATTAATTTAAGTGAACAATTAATCTATATTAATTGTTATCGTAGAATATTAATTAATTGTTGTGGAATATTAATGGTGATTAATTTAATAATATGTGATTATTATTATTGGAAGAAATATAATAATAATAAGCAATGTATGATATTTAATCATATAAATTAATAATCAATGAGGAATGGATTAATTAATATTATTATTAATTAATCAATGAAATGAATAATTTATTTATTTGACATTATGAATAATAAAATAAATAAGTAAGTTATTAATATAATAAGATTATATTGAATGTTATGTGCAAATGTGCAAGAATTAAATATAAAGTATATGGAATACGACTATATTATATAGTGTAGAGAAACACTTAGGTGTGACCATGTAAGTATACATAAACTATGTTATATAGTGCAATGTGAATACATTACACATAGAGACCATGTATTAAGATTGATTGAAATATATAAGCTACATGTTTATGCTTGAGTGACAATAAATATGTGGGTATACATTGTATAATATATCATGAACATATTGTAAACTATTAGTTTTAATAAAGGAGACAGTGTAATGTGATAACATCCGAATAGATTATATCCGGTATTAACAAAATATACATGGATTATATGTGTCAATTTACATTTACTACATTATGTGAATTATTGTGACATTTCAATTAAAGACCTAAGTGTCTAAATATGTGTGTATATATAACCTAAGTATTAACACTAGTTTGTTTACAAATTGGAAATGCTGAGATTTCTATGCCTTGTCCCATATTAATAGACACAAACCTTATACACGTGAAATGCATCATGAAGCTAGCCTACTCTCTTCTCTCAAACTCAGCATTCTAGCAAATCATGATATGGGGAGTGGGCACAACAGTGTTCTTCAACCACTCTACCAACTCTTCCTTAGCTGATATACAAAGCTTCAATCTATTGGTTCAATTTAATGGACAATTGCATTGTCTATGTAAGGATTCTTCTATAAATAGCAGCCATGTTTCTTCGTTTTCAATTTGCTGAGAGTTTGCATAAGTGGTGAGTGAAAGCAATATACATATATCAGTAGGAGAAGTTGGATTAGTAGCAAACTCTATTTGAATCCTAGCAGAGGTATAATCCCTCTTCCTTTGTTCTTCATTTTCGTTTTCTGTTTCTGAAGTTTCCTTCAAATTCTTGATTATGCCAAATTGGTTCATAATTGGTTTGCAGAACCCTTATATTGTTGTTATATGAACATACATACATGATGGAACCACTATATAGCTTTCTTGACCTTCATTTCCATTTTTGCTCTGCAATTTCTGTAAAAATCAAATTCGTGAATTTGGTTGAAGTTCATGAAATTGGGAATTGATAAATGGCGATTGACTGTTATATAAGCATATATATATATTTGTGTTAGTAAGATAAAGAAGGCTAATAGCATCTGGGTATGTTGAAATCGATGAAATAGGAGGTTTTGGGTCGGTTCTACAGAAATTGTCCCCACGCCGCAGCGCCATTGTCCGCGCCGCATCGCCATTGTCCGCGCCGCAGCTCTACTAGCGTCGCAGCGTCAGCTTGATGTTGATGTTACCGCGCCGCAGCGCCAGCTTGCTGCTGTTATTGCCACGCTGCAGCGCCGCTATGCAGGCAAGCCCAGAAATGACTGTCTTAAAAATTTGTTTGGCCAGTCCGAGAGCAGTGAAATTATAATTCATACTAAGTAAATGTAACATGATTTATGGAGTCCCTCTTATGCAATATATGTTTCCATAGTTTACTTAACATAAAAAGAGAACCCATGATTTTGAAAACACAAGCGTTGAACATGGACTCTAACATATTATAGTAGGATTCTAGGTTCTGATTTTTCGAGCATGTTATATGGCCTTGAAATGCATGTCAAACATGTTAACATATGAATCTAGATAGCATGAGCATGTTAGGCCTTATTAGTGAGCTTTACTATTGAGAATACAAGTTTTAAACGTGCACCTTGACATGTTAACTTGAAGTTTAAATTCTAAAGTTTATGAACGTGTTGGATAATACTATTGACTTCATTAACGTCATGCATATATACATACCATGCTAGATGTCATGATTAAAATTTAGCGTAAACAGAGCATGTTTTCAACTAATAATTGTAATAGTTATATGTATGAAATGTGAATACTCATAAGTATGTATATGAATACCTTATGTGTTTTAAAGAGCGAGCATGATAGGCCTTATGAATTCCATGACCTTGAATGGCTTAAAATTATTGAAAGTATTGACTTAGAATCTATTGCATGTATGATTGGAACGAGGAAAGGTTGTATACACTTAAAAGTATCCTTTAACATGTATATATGCTATATGATATCCTATGTCGTTATTTGAATCCGATTGACGGTTAACTCACAATAATGCTGTAAAGTGCTAGAAAGGTTATATTTGCTAATTATTGCGATCTTATATGATATGAGAATGTGTTTAAACTCAAAAGGAGGAACGTCAAGGGTAGAAATTAAATAACTGTGTAGCTAGGCTAAAACTTAGCTTATGTGTTGATCATATATTCAAAGATAAAATGTGGAGTTAAATTATATGGCTAATGAATATCATATATATACGTAATTGTATTACGATAGGAATTCGAATGTGTTGGCTAGCTTTACGTGAGTAAACTACGCTAAAGGCAAGTATCCTAACCGACGCATTTACTTTATGCAAGGAAATCTATGATTGTGCAAGTTTCCTAACTTACACTCTTTTACTGTACAAGTATTCTATCTTTGTATATTGCGAACTAGTTTCCTACTTTGAATTGAATTAGCATACTTGAATTCTTATTTCATTAAAGCTATTATTCATGTTGAACTTAGTATTGTTCTTGAATATTGTCAAAGTGTCTATGCCATTTCATTCGGCTAGACTTATGCTATTGAAAATCGACCCAAACTAATTGATTGGTGCGGGATCTTGTATTTGACTGAGAAAAACAACCTTCTTTGAAGGGAATATATAATTGTCGGAGAACCGACGTGCACACTTGAGTATGATTGATTATTATGCATAGCGATGGTGCTTTAGGCTGATCACCTGTTGTACCTGTTTTGTTTGATTTTCAGTTTATTGTTGTTAATTCTAGTAGAAGTTCATAGTCCTTAGTGACTGCTCAGTATTCAATTATCTTGAAATCTTGAATTGATTTATTATTGAATCACATTGATATTATTCTGGCCTTAGCGACTATTATTGAAAACTGTTGATATTCTTGTTATCCTTGAATTATCAAACCTTGTTATACCCTTTCGAGAATTAAGAATTATATCACTTACCCCTATTATATATTACTTGTTGGGCAATTTGTGCTCATTCTTGCTTTCCCTAAAATATTTCAGTTAAGGTAGAGCATGGCGAACCTTCAGGCATTGATAAGGGCAAGGGCAAGGCTACCAACTAGCTTGTGTCTTTTATGTTTTCAAATATTTTAATATTGTATTAAGATGATGTAGTAAGACTGGATTTGATTATGTTTAAGCTTAAGTTAGATTATGTAATAAGTCGATAATTGATATTATTATGTAATCTATTAAGTACTGTAGGTTGCGAGACTTGGGGGAATAATTATAATAAATCATTGTAAATTATTCTAGAATAGATTTTTCGCTGTGATTGTGTGATATTTAGTTATTATTATTGTGATGTATTACCATGAGCACGTGATGAACCGAATTCGAGAGACCAAGTGGCGGTCACGGATTTGGGGGCGTCACAGGTTGGTATCAAAGCTGTAGTTATAAACCTTAGGAATGAGTGTCCATAGACTATAACTTAGGCGAACTTAGATGTTGGAAAGGACATAAAACTCACATAGAGTTTTCCCTTGAGCAAGACTTAGCGTGTTATGAAATGTAACTTCATTCTATACAATGAACTTATGTTTTATTTAACATTCTAATGGAATTGCTGTTTGTTTGTCTTGTGTTTATGATTGTAGGATGACAAACACAGGTGTACCTAGTAGAGTGGCAGAGGAGGAGCCCAGGGATATACATGTAGTATACGAGGCACCCCTAAAGGCTACACCAGTGCAGGCTGTTGCACCGTTCGAGTCTGACGACGAGGATGATATTGAGATAGAGTCTGATCCAGAGGAGGAGCCGATGGAGGACGAGCCGATGGAGGATGAGCCAGTAGAGGACTCTGATGAGGCTGCTGTAGAGGAGCAGATGCTAGGAGAGTATGAGGAGAGAATCCTCTAGTTAGACTGCAGGGTCCAGGAGCTGGAAGCAGAGGCCCAAGAGAGAGAGTCCGAGTTCCAGAAACTGAGGGACGAGGACCACCAGAGGAAGCTGGCCATGCAGGAGTTAGAGGTGGAGATCGCCTATCGTAAGGAGGCAGGGATCCAGATGGGGACTCTGTTTCACAGGTCAGTGGCAAGGAATATATATTTGGCAGAGAAGCTAGGATAGGTTGAGCAGAGGGAGCTGAGTGAGAAGACAGAGAAGGAAGCACTCCGCACTCAGTTGGAATTAGAGGTGATGGATAGGATACACTTCGAGGAGAAGTGGGGGCCTGCCCATGAGAGAGCAGATGACCTGGAAGATGAGGTCAAATGTAAGAAGAGGAAAACGAACAAGATGGGGTACATGTTCCGTTCGACATTTGAGAGAGTGCTTGATGGTATGCACCACTACCCGGCAGAGCAGGGACAGACCCTACACACTATGAGCCGAGAGCTGGTTGCTTATATAGCGCAGATGGAGTACAAGAGCGCAGTAGAGCGCGGGATGATGTGATGAGATTCCCTTAGATAGTCTAATGGTATTCTCTTTATGTATTGTATATACTATGTTGTAATCCCGATCTTTTGTGTAAGATGTGGGATAATGATGTAAACCCCGAGTTAGCTTATGTTAGAGGGGTAGTATGGTAGTGGGTTGGTATATTCCCAGTCTTTTGTGATATTAAGGGATATATGTGATAACATTTATAGCAATATGCTAGGGAAATCAAGTAACGAAACGATTTGGCATATGAATATAAATGAAGTTTATTTCAGAAATGTGTTACAAATTTTTTTCTTTTAATATTAAAAGAAATACTTAAGTAATATACTTGAATAATAATAAAATGAAAACTTGTGATGTAGATAATGCCGCCCAGACGTAGATTGACAGCACCTGAGGAGTCAGTGAACAATGAGAGAGAACAAGTAGACCCGATCCAGAAACTGGTAGACCTGTTAGGAGAGGCATTAAGGGGAAGGAACAATGAACCCGTTCGCCCTCAAGTTGTTCCAGTAACAACCTTTAAAGACTTTAAGAGTGTAGGACCCCCAGAGTTTGAGGGAACTACCGACCCAATCGTAGCACAAACGTGGATCAAGGAGATCGAAAAAGATTTCACTTAGCTAGAGTAGGCTAAGATCAGAAGACGGTGTTTGCCACGTACATGATGAGGGGAGAAGCAAACTACTGGTGGGAGGCTAATCAACAAAGAGCTAGAGAAGGGATAATAGCTTGGGATAAGTTTAAGACGCTGTTCTTCGAGAATTACTTCCCGAAGAGTATGAAGAATCGGATGGAGGTGAAGTTCTTAGAACTAAAATAAGAGGAAATGGCGGTGATGCAATACGCGGCTAGGTTTAACGAACTAGCGCGATTTGCGGAGCACCAAGTTGGTGATAAGGAGAGAAAGGCTAGACGCTTCGAACAAGGGTTGAAGCCATGGCTGTTCAATAAGGTATCAATTCTTCAAATTGATTCCTTTGCAATATTACTGGAAAAGGCAATCATTGCGGAAGGTGGCAGTGAGGCCTTAATTCTGTATAACAAAGAGATAAAAAGAAAAGAATGCTGGAGGAGAGAATCATACTGGAGGAAGCAGCAGTGGAGGAAGTAATTTGGGAAAGAGAAAATGGGAGAATAAAAACAACAACAACAAAAACAACAATAATTAATTAGGGAATTTTCGTGGAGGTTTCAAGAATAGGGCTGAAGGATGCCCAAAGTGTGGAAAGAATCACCAGGGTGAGTGCTGGAAGGGACGTGGCACTTGCTACAACTGCGGACAGGAAGGGCACATCTCGCCCAACTGTCCGAAACCAAAGAAGATACAAGGATGCTTTACGTGTGGCTCGACGGAGCATCGACTTAAGGACTGCCCAAGAAGGGAAGTGGCGGGAGTAGCAATCAGCCAGGAGGCAACAAGCTGATGATCGGCGGGCCGGCACAATCCAACTGCCCAGCCGCCAGAACCTTTAACATGACCATCCAGGACGCCGTGGCTGCAAAGGACGTGGTGTCAGGTATAATCCCAATCAATGATATAAATGCTTATGTATTATTTGATTCGGGTGGCACCTGTTCTTTTATATCTGAAGAATTTGCTAGTAAACTTAGTACACCTCGAGAACGATTAGAAAATCCTTTGATCACAGAAGTTGCTAATAAGGAAGTGATCCCTGAAGAATACGTTTATCGAAATTATCGCGTAAACATTAGAGAACATGAACTGAGCGTAGACTTGATTCCTATTAGATTGAGAGAATTTGACGTAATACTGAGAATGGATTGGTTGTATAACCATGCTGCGATTATTGACTGTCATAACAAGTGTGTGAACCTTCAGACTCCGAATAAGTCTAAGGTAGTGATTTATGGTAGCTCATCGCTTAAGCAATCGTGTTGCGTTACAATGATGCAGGCCAAGAAATTGTTAAGGAAATGATGTGTAGGTTATTTAGCTTACATCGTTGATACTCAAAAAAAGGGAGTAGAAATTAAGGATATATATCCGTAGTTAATGAATTTCAAGATGTGTTTCCGGACGATCTGCCTGGTCTTCTGCCAGACAGAGAAATCGAATTCGTAATAGACTTAGCACCGGGAACGGCACCAATTTCGAAAGCTCCATATCGTATGGCGCCAGTAGAAATAAAGGAATTGATGATACAATTACAAGAATTATTAGATAAGGGTTACATTCGACCTAGTGTTTCTCCTTTGGGAGCACCAGTACTATTCGTTAAGAAGAAGGACGGATCGATGAGGCTCTGTATCGATTATCGATAATTGAATAGAGTAACGATTAAGAACCGATATCTGCTACCAAGAATAGACGACCTATTTGATCAACTGAAGGGAGCAAAGTGTTTCTCGAAAATTAACCTACGAACAGGATATAATCAGCTGAAAGTGATGGATGAGGACATACCAAAGACTGCGTTTCGAACCCGTTATGGACACTACGAGTTTTTGGTAATGTCATTCGGATTGACTAATGCTCCGGTATCATTTATGGACTTGATGAATCGAGTTTTCAAGCCATAATTGGATAAATTTGTAGTGGTTTTTATCGACGACATTTTAATATACTCGAAGACAGAGGAAGAACACGTCGAACATCTGAAGATTGTCTTGGAGGCACTAAGGAAGGAGAAGATGTATGCAAAATTTTCTAAGTGTGAATTTTGGATGGAGAAGGTTTGATTCTTAGGACACGTGGTGGATAAGAATGGAATCGCTGTAGACCCTGCGAAGGTAGAAGCAGTGAGTAATTGGGAACAACCAAGAACACCGACGGAGGTGAGAAGCTTTTTAGGGTTAGCTGGGTACTATCAAAGATTCATCCAAGATTTTTCCAAGATAGCAACCCTGTTAACCAATTTGACTAGAAAGATGGTGAAATTTGTATGGACCGACAAATGTGAGGAGAGTTTTCAGGAGTTGAAGAAGAGATTGAGCGAAGCACCTGTATTATCATTACCAAATGACGCGGGAAATTTTGTGGTGTATAGTGATGCATCGCACAAGGGACTTGGCTGTGTGCTTATGCAGCACGGCAAGGTCATTGCGTATGCATCACGATAATTAAAGGATTACAAAAAACGATACCCTACTCACGACTTAGAGTTAGCGGCAGTCATTTTTGCGTTAAAGATATGGAGGCATTATCTATACGGAGAGAAATGTGAGATATACACGGACCACAAAAGTCTAAAATATATCTTCACACAGAAGGAGTTAAACATGCGGTAGAGAAGGTGGTTAGAATTAATCAAAGACTATGACTGCGATATTCTTTATCACCCGAGATAGGCAAACGTGGTTGCCGACGCTCTGAGTAGGAAAGGAAGGGAAAAGTTGTTTAATTTAACGACTCAGAAAGAATTGATAAGAGAGATGGAGAAATTGGAGATAGAAGTGAAAGGACCAGAAAAGTCTGGTGAGAAGTTATTTGCAATGGAAGCTCATCTGACGTTGTTGGATAGAGTGAAGGAAGCCTAGGAAAAGGATGAAGAGTGTGAGACAATTCGAAAGAGGATCATAGAGAATGAGGAAGAGAAATTTTGAATGGATAAAGACGGTATCTTAAGATTCGAAGGAAGAGTGTGGGTACTAGCGGTAACCGAATTAAGGGAAGAGATTTTGCACGAGCCACATAATACGATATATTCCATTCATTCGGGAGGCACTAAGATGTACCGAGATTTAAAGCAAAATTTTTGGTGGCCCAATTTGAAACGTGAAGTCGCAGAGTGCGTCAGTAGATGTTTGACTTGCCAACGCGTTAAAGCAGAGCATCAACGGCCGAGTGGTTTACTACAACCGTTAGAAATACTAGAGTGGAAATGGGAGCATATTACGATGGACTTCGTGGTAGGACTTCCAGTTACACAGAAAGGTTATGATGCCATTTGGGTTATCGTGGCTCGACTAACAAAGACAACACATTTTCTACCAATCAAGATCCGCTACAGTTTGAATCAGTTAGCGAGCCTATACGTAAAAAAATTTGTCTCACGACATGGAGTGCCGTTGTCAATTGTCTCTGATCGAGATCCCCGCTTCACGTCTAATATTCGGAAGAGTTTTTAAGAAAGAATGGGAACACAGTTGAGGTTGAGTACTGCTTACCATCCTCAGACCGACGAACAGAGTGAGCGAACGATACAAACGCTGGAGGACATGCTTAGGACTAGCGTGATGGATTTTAAGGGAAATTTGGACGACCACCTACCCTTAGTCGAATTTGCGTATAATAATAGTTACCATGTGAGTATCGGCATGCCACCGTACGAAGTTCTTTACGGAAGAAAGTGCAGAAAGCCATTATGTTGGGACGAAGTCGGAGAGCGACGAATACTAGGACCAGAGCTAGTACAACAAATTGCAGACGTGGTGACAGTGATAAGAGCCAGACTTGTAGCAGCTCAAGATCGCCAGAAGAAATACGTAGATTTGCATCGGCAGAACCGAGACTATAAAGTCGGCAGTTTTATTTTCTTGAAGGTATCTCTATGGAAGGGAAAAATTCATTTCGGCAAGAAAGGAAAATTGAGTCCAAGATTCATAGGACCGTTCGAGATACTGAAGCGATTGGGCGAAGTGGCATACAAAGTTGCGTTACCACCCTAGTTGGAGCACATCCACAACGTGTTCCACATTTATGTGTTGCGACCGTACAAGGCCGACTACAAGCACGTGATTTCTTAGGAACCCATTCAAGTGGAGAAGAACTTGGCGTATGAAGAAATTCCTGTCCAGATATTAGATAGGAAAGAGCAAACCTTAAGAAATAAAGTTATTTCGTCAGTAAAAGTACTTTGGCGTAACCACGATGTCGAGGAGGCAACGTGGGAGTTAGAATATAGGATGATGAGGGATTATCCCCATTTTTTTGTGTAACTTTGTAGCAATTCCGGGACGAAATTTTTATAAAGGGGGGAGGATGTAATACCCGAGAATTTCCTAATATTATTAAATGAATATATTAATAAAAATGAGAATTTATTAGAATATAAATGATTTTGTGTTACGAGAATGATTAATTCAATTATATTAAATTGAATAATTATAATAATTGAGAAATTGATGGAGTTTGCGATAAACTCGTTGATAGCCTTGTGTGGCACAGTGACGTAATATAAGAATGATTATATTAATTTAAGTGAACAATTAATCTATATTAATTGTTATCGTAGAATATTAATTAATTGTTGTGGAATATTAATGGTGATTAATTTAATAATATGTGATTATTATTATTGGAAGAAATATAATAATAATAAGCAATGTATGATATTTAATCATATAAATTAATAATCAATGAGGAATGGATTAATTAATATTATTATTAATTAATCAATGAAATGAATAATTTATTTATTTGACATTATGAATAATAAAATAAATAAGTAAGTTATTAATATAATAAGATTATATTGAATGTTATGTGCAAATGTGCAAGAATTAAATATAAAGTATATGGAATACGACTATATTATATAGTGTAGAGAAACACTTAGGTGTGACCATGTAAGTATACATAAACTATGTTATATAGTGCAATGTGAATACATTACACATAGAGACCATGTATTAAGATTGATTGAAATATATAAGCTACATGTTTATGCTTGAGTGACAATAAATATGTGGGTATACATTGTATAATATATCATGAACATATTGTAAACTATTAGTTTTAATAAAGGAGACAGTGTAATGTGATAACATCCGAATAGATTATATCCGGTATTAACAAAATATACATGGATTATATATGTCAATTTACATTTACTACATTATGTGAATTATTGTGACATTTCAATTAAAGACCTAAGTGTCTAAATATGTGTGTATATATAACCTAAGTATTAACACTAGTTTGTTTACAAATTGGAAATGCTGAGATTTCTATGCCTTGTCCCATATTAATAGACACAAACCTTATACACGTGAAATGCATCATGAAGCTAGCCTACTCTCTTCTCTCAAACTCAGCATTCTAGCAAATCATGATATGGGGAGTGGGCACAACAGTGTTCTTCAACCACTCTACCAACTCTTCCTTAGCTGATATACAAAGCTTCAATCTATTGGTTCAATTTAATGGACAATTGCATTGTCTATGTAAGGATTCTTCTATAAATAGCAGCCATGTTTCTTCGTTTTCAATTTGCTGAGAGTTTGCATAAGTGGTGAGTGAAAGCAATATACATATATCAGTAGGAGAAGTTGGATTAGTAGCAAACTCTATTTGAATCCTAGCAGAGGTATAATCCCTCTTCCTTTGTTCTTCATTTTCGTTTTCTGTTTCTGAAGTTTCCTTCAAATTCTTGATTATGCCAAATTGGTTCATAATTGGTTTGCAGAACCCTTATATTGTTGTTATATGAACATACATACATGATGGAACCACTATATAGCTTTCTTGACCTTCATTTCCATTTTTGCTCTGCAATTTCTGTAAAAATCAAATTCGTGAATTTGGTTGAAGTTCATGAAATTGGGAATTGATAAATGGCGATTGACTGTTATATAAGCATATATATATATTTGTGTTAGTAAGATAAAGAAGGCTAATAGCATCTGGGTATGTTGAAATCGATGAAATAGGAGGTTTTGGGTCGGTTCTACAGAAATTGTCCCCACGCCGCAGCGCCATTGTCCGCGCCGCATCGCCATTGTCCGCGCCGCAGCTCTACTAGCGTCGCAGCGTCAGCTTGATGTTGATGTTACCGCGCCGCAGCGCCAGCTTGCTGCTGTTATTGCCACGCTGCAGCGCCGCTATGCAGGCAAGCCCAGAAATGACTGTCTTAAAAATTTGTTTGGCCAGTCCGAGAGCAGTGAAATTATAATTCATACTAAGTAAATGTAACATGATTTATGGAGTCCCTCTTATGCAATATATGTTTCCATAGTTTACTTAACATAAAAAGAGAACCCATGATTTTGAAAACACAAGCGTTGAACATGGACTCTAACATATTATAGTAGGATTCTAGGTTCTGATTTTTCGAGCATGTTATATGGCCTTGAAATGCATGTCAAACATGTTAACATATGAATCTAGATAGCATGAGCATGTTAGGCCTTATTAGTGAGCTTTACTATTGAGAATACAAGTTTTAAACGTGCACCTTGACATGTTAACTTGAAGTTTAAATTCTAAAGTTTATGAACGTGTTGGATAATACTATTGACTTCATTAACGTCATGCATATATACATACCATGCTAGATGTCATGATTAAAATTTAGCGTAAACAGAGCATGTTTTCAACTAATAATTGTAATAGTTATATGTATGAAATGTGAATACTCATAAGTATGTATATGAATACCTTATGTGTTTTAAAGAGCGAGCATGATAGGCCTTATGAATTCCATGACCTTGAATGGCTTAAAATTATTGAAAGTATTGACTTAGAATCTATTGCATGTATGATTGGAACGAGGAAAGGTTGTATACACTTAAAAGTATCCTTTAACATGTATATATGCTATATGATATCCTATGTCGTTATTTGAATCCGATTGACGGTTAACTCACAATAATGCTGTAAAGTGCTAGAAAGGTTATATTTGCTAATTATTGCGATCTTATATGATATGAGAATGTGTTTAAACTCAAAAGGAGGAACGTCAAGGGTAGAAATTAAATAACTGTGTAGCTAGGCTAAAACTTAGCTTATGTGTTGATCATATATTCAAAGATAAAATGTGGAGTTAAATTATATGGCTAATGAATATCATATATATACGTAATTGTATTACGATAGGAATTCGAATGTGTTGGCTAGCTTTACGTGAGTAAACTACGCTAAAGGCAAGTATCCTAACCGACGCATTTACTTTATGCAAGGAAATCTATGATTGTGCAAGTTTCCTAACTTACACTCTTTTACTGTACAAGTATTCTATCTTTGTATATTGCGAACTAGTTTCCTACTTAATCGTTTGAATTGAATTAGCATACTTGAATTCTTATTTCATTAAAGCTATTATTCATGTTAAACTTAGTATTGTTCTTGAATATTGTCAAAGTGTCTATGCCATTTGATTCGGCTAGACTTATGCTATTGAAAAGCGACCCAAACTAATTAATTGGTGCGGGATCTTGTATTTGACTGAGAAGAACAACCTTCTTTGAATGGAATATATAATTGTCGGAGAACCGACGTGCACACTTGAGTATGATTGATTTTTATGCATAACGATGGTGCTTTAGGCTGATCACCTGTTGTACCTGTTTTTGTTGGATTTTCAGTTTATTACTGTTAATTCTAGTAGAAGTTCATAGTCCTTAGTGACTGCTCAGTATTTCGTTATCTTGAAATCTTGAATTGATTTATTATTAAATCACATTGATATTATTCTGTCCTTAGCGACTATTATTGAAAACTGTTGATATTCTTGTTATCCTTGAATTATCAAACCTTGTTATACCCTTTCGAGAATTAAGAATTATATCACTTACCCTTATTGTGTATTACTTGCTGGGCAATTTGTGCTCATTCTTGCTTTCCCTAAAATATTTCAGTTAAGGCAGAGCATGGCAAACCTTCAGGCATTGATAAGGGCAAGGGCAAGGTTACCATCTAGCTTGTGTCTTTTATGTTTTCAAATATTTTAATATTGTATTAAGATGATGTAGTAAGACTGGATTTGATTATATTTAAGCTTAAGTTAGATTATGTAATAAGTCGATAATTGATATTATTATGTAATCTATTAAGTACTGTAGGTTGCGAGACTTGGGGGAATAATTATAATAAATCTTTGTAAATTATTCTAGAATAGATTTTTCGCTGTGATTGTGTGATATTTAGTTATTATTATTGTGATGTATTACCATGAGCACGTGATGAACCAAATTCGAGAGACCAAGTGGCGGTCACGAATTTGGGGGCGTCACAGTGTATATTGTTGGAAGCCCCACACACGCGTGAATATTACTGTAGTGTTATGCATAACATAGAGTATTGTAGACTGATCATCTATCGTACTTATTTCTTTTGGATTATCAGTTTAATATTGATAATTCTAATAGATGTGTGATAGTCCTTAGTGACTGCTCAGTATAAATTGTTTTATCCAGTTGGATACGTTGATAGCCTTTGAACTCATATATATCTGTTGATCTATATTGAATTTCATATTCCAAAGGTTTGATTCAAGAATTGTTGATATTCGTTGTTCATATTCTGAAACTCTGAATTATCTTAGAGATTATACTTTGATATTTCAAACTCGTGATATAATACTCATCACCCTTATTGTATATTACTTGCTGAGCAATTTGTGCTCATTCTTGCTTTTCCTAAAACTTTTCAATGAAGGCAGAGCGGGGGCGAACCTTCGAGTGTTGATAAGGGCAAGGGTAAGGCTACCAACTAGCTTGTTCCTTTATGTTTTAAATATTTTAATGATTATATTAAGACTATCTTTGGACTATGTTTAAGCTTAAGTTAGGCTATGTAATAAGTCGTTATTTGATATTATTATGTAATCTATTAAGTACTGTAGGTGCGAGACTTGGGGGGAATATTTATAATAAATGATTGTAAATTATTCTAGATTAGATCTTCCGCTGTGAATGTGTGATTTTAGTTATTATTGTATTACCATGAGCACGTGATGAACCGAATTCGAGTAACCCTGTGGCGGTCCGAATTTGGGGGCGTCACAGGTTGGTATCAGAGCTGTAGTTATAAACCTTAGGAGCGAGTGTCCTTAGATTATAACCTAGAAGAACTTAGAAGTTAGAAAGGGATATAACTCACATAGAGTTTTCCCTATAGCGAGACTTAGTGTGTTATGAAATGTAACTTCATTCTATATAATGAACTTATGTTTTATTTAACATTCTAATGGAGTTGCTGTTTGTTTGTCTTGTGTTTATGATTGTAGGATGGCAAACACAGGAGTACCTAGTAGAGTGGCCGAGGAGGACCCTAGAGATATACTTGTAGTATACGAGGCACCTTTAGAGGCTGTGCTAGTGTAGGAAGTTGAACCATCCGAGTCTGATGACGAGGATGAGATCGAGGTGGAGTTTGATCCTGAGGAGGACGATCCTGTTGAGGACGAGTCTGTAGAGGAGAAGCTTATGAAGGACTCCTACGAGCCTAACCTAGAGGAGCATATGCTGGGAGAGTACGAGGAGCATATTCTGGAGTTGGACTGCAGAGTCCAGGAGCTGGAGGCCGAGGCCGAGGAAAGAGAGTCTGAGTTCCAAAAGCTGAGGGACGAGGACCACCAGAGGAAGTTGGCTATGCAGGAGTTAGAGGTGGAGATTGCTTACCTTAGGGAGGCAGGGATCCAGATGGGAACCTTATTGTACAGGTCAGTGGAGAGAAATGTAGATCTGGCTGGAAAGCTGGAAGAAGTAGAACAGAGGGAACTAAGTGAGAAGACTGAGAAGGAAGCCCTCCGTACTCAGCTAGAGTTGGAGGTGATGGATAGGATACACTTTGAGGAGAAGTGGGAAGCGGCCAATGAGAGAGCTGACGACCTAGAGGATGAGGTCAGATGCAAGAAGAGGAAGATGAACATAATGGGGTACGTGTTTCGTTCGGCATTTGAGAGGGCGATTGATGGTGTGTACCACTACCCGACGGAGCAGGGACAAACCCTACATACTATGAGTCGAGAGCTGATGGCGTATATAGCACAGATAGAGTATAAGAGTGTTGTGGACCGTGGGATGATGAGATGAGACTTTTAGTCAGTCTAGTTGTAGTATTTAATTTATGTGATGTATATACTATGTTGTAATCCCAATTTTTTGTGTAAAGTATGGGATAGTGATGTAAACCCCGTATAAGCTTTTGCTAGAGGGTTAGTATGGTAGCAGGTTGGTATATTCCCGTCTTTTGTGATATTAGGGGATATATGTGATAACATTTATAGAAATATGCTAGGGGAAAATCATGTAATGAAATGATTTGGCATATGAATATAAATGAAGCTTATTTCATAAATGTGTTATAAAATTTTATGCCTTTAGTATTAAAAGAAATACTTAAGTAATATAACTGAGTAATAATAAAAGGAAAATTTGTGATGAAGATCCCATTCAAAACCTAGTTGATCTGTTAGGAGAAGCTTTTAGGGGGTGGAACAATGAACCTATTTGTCCAAACCCTCAGGCTGTGCCAGTAACAACCTTCAAAGACTTTAGAAGCGTAGGACCCCCAGAGTTCGAGGGAACTACTGACCCTGTAATTGCACAAACCTGGATCAAGGAGATTGAGAAGGCTTTCACTATAGCTAGTGTAGGCGAAGACCAGAAAAAGGTATTTGCTACGTACATGATGAGAGGCGAAGCGAACTATTGGTGGGAGGCGAATCAACAGAGAGCTGGAGAACGGACGATAATATGGGATAGATTTGAGACGCTGTTCTTCGAGCACTACTTCCCGAAGAACATGAAGAACCAAATGGAGGCAAAATTCTTAGAGTTAAAATAAGGTGACATGACGGTGGTGCAGTACGCAGCTAAGATTAATGAACTAGCGCGATTTGCAGAACACCAAGTTGGAGATGAGGAAAGGATGTCAAGATGATTCGAACAAGGGCTGAAGCCGTGGTTGTTCAATAAGGTATCAGTTCTTCAAATCGATTCTTTTGCAACACTGCTGGGGAAGGCTATTATCGCCAAATGAGGAAGTGAAGCTTTGAGCTTGTACAAGAAAGAGAAGAAAGGAAAGAACGCTGGAGGAGAGAACCGTACTGGAGGAAGCACATTGGAGGAAGTAATTTGGGAAAGAGAAAATGGGAGAATAACAACAACAACAACAAACAAGGTGGGAGTCACAAAGGGAGTGTTAAGAAAGGGAGTGAGACTTGTAATAAGTGCCAGAGAAGTCATCAGGGTGAGTGCTGGAAAGGAAAGAGCACGTGTTATAATTGCGGTCAGGAGGGGCACATATTGCCAAATTGCCCAAAACCGAAGAAAATCAGGGGATGCTTTACATGTGGCTCAACTGAGCATCGAATTAAGGATTGTCCGAAGAAGGGAAGTGGCGGATGTAGTAGCCAAGAAGGAGGGAACAAACTAATGATCAGTGGACCGGCACAGTCTAACCGCCCAACCGCCAGAACTTTTAACATAACCGTCCAGGACGCAATGGCTGTGAAGGACGTGGTGTCAGGTATAATCCCAATCAATGATATAAATGCTTATGTATTATTTGATTCGGGTGCCACCTATTTTTTTGTATCTGAAGAATTTGCTAGTAAACTTATCACACCCCGAGAACAATTAGAAAGTCCCTTGAACTTAGAAGTTGCGAATAAGGAAGTAATCCCTATAGAATACATTTATCGAAATTGTCACACAAACAATAGAGAACTTGAATTGAGCATAGTCTTGATTATAATTAGATTGGGAGAATTTGACGTATTACTGGGAATGGATTGGTTGTATAACCATGCTACAATAATTGACTGTCAGAATAAATGTGTTAACCTTTAGACTCCGAGTAAGTCTAAGGTAGTGTTTTATGGTAGCTCATCGTTTAAGCAATCGTGTTGCATTACGATGATGCAGGCCAAGAAATTATTAAGGAAAGGATGTGTAGGTTATTTAGCTTACATTGTAGATACTCGAAAAAAGGGAGTAGAAATTAAGGATATATCCGTAGTGAATGAATTTCGAGATGTATTTTTGGACGATCTGCCTGGTCTTCTGCCAGATAGAGAAATTGAATTTGTAATAAACTTAGCACTAGGAACAACACCAATTTTGAAAGCTCCATGTCGTATGGCGCCAGTAGAAATGAAGGAATTGATGATACAACTACAAGAGTTATTAGATAAGGGTTACATTCGACCGAGTGTGTCTCCTTGGGCAGCACCAATGTTATTCGTGAAGAAAAAGGATGGATCGTTGAGGCTCTGTATCGATTATCGAGAATTGAACAGAGTAACAATCAAGAACAGATATTCACTACCAAGGATAGATAACTTATTTGATCAGCTGAAAGGAGCGAAGTGTTTTTTGAAGATAGACCTATGGACAGGATATCACCAACCGAAGGTACGGGATGGGGACATACCAAAGACTGCGTTTCGAACCTATTATGGACATTACGAGTTTTTGGTAATGTCATTCGAATTGACTAATGCTCTGATAGCATTTATGGACTTGATGAACCGAGTTTTCAAGCCATACTTGGATAAATTTATAGTAGTTTTCATCGATGATATTTTGATCTACTCGAAGACAGAGGAAGAGCACGCCGAATGTCTGAAGATTGTTTTAGAGGCGCTAAGAAAGAAGAAGATGTATGCTAAATTTTCTAAGTGTGAATTTTGGATTGAGAAGGTTCAATGCTTAGGTCACGTGGTGGATAAGAATGGAATCTCAGTGGACCCTGCAAAGGTCGAGGCAGTAAGTAATTGGGAGCAATCGAGAACACCGACGGAGGTGAGAAGTTTCTTAGGGTTAGCTGGGTACTATCAAAGATTCATCCAGGCTTTTTCTAAGATAGCAACCCCGTTGACCAATCTTACGAGGAAGACGGTGAAATTTGTATGGACCGACAAATGCGAAGAGAGTTTTCAGGAGTTGAAGAAGAGATTGAGCGAAGCGCCTATGTTATCATTACCAGATGATGCGGGAAATTTTGTGGTATATAGTGACGCATCGCACAAGGGACTTGGTTGTGTGCTCATGCAACACGGCAAGGTCATTGTGTATGCATCCCGACTGTTGAAGGATTACAAAAAACGATACCCTACTCACGACTTAAAGTTAGCGGCAGTAGTTTTTGCGTTAAAGATTTGGAGGCATTATTTGTACGGAGAAAAATGTGAGATATACACGGACCATAAAAGTCTGAAATATTTCTTCACAAAGAAGGAGTTGAACATGCGTCAGAGGAGGTGGTTAGAATTGATCAAAGACTATGACTGTGATATTCTTTATCACCCGAGTAAGGCAAACGTGGTTGCCGACGCTCTGAGCAGAAAAGGAAGGGAGAAATTGTTTCATTTGACTACTCAGGAGGAATTGGTAAAAGAAATGGAAAGATTAGAGATAGAGTTAAGAGGACCAGAAAGGTCTGAAGAGAAGTTGTTTGTAATGGAAGCTCGTTCGACATTGTTGGATAGAGTAAAGGAATCACAAGAGAAGGATAAAGAGTGCGAGAAAATCAGAAAGAGGATCGCAGAAAATGAAGAAGAAAGATTTCGAATGGATAAAGATGGTATTCTGAGATTTGAATGAAGAGTGTGGGTACCAGCGGTAACCGAGTTGGGGGAAGAGATTTTGCACGAGGTACACAATATGACGTATTCAGTTCATCCGGGAGGCACTAAGATGTACCGAGATTTGAGGCAACACTTTTGGTGGCCCAATCTAAAACGGGAAGTCGCAGAGTGCGTTAGTAGGTGTTTGACTTTCCAACGCATTAAAGCAGAGCATCAACGGCCGAGTGGTTTACTACAACCGTTCAAAATACAAGAGTGAAAATGGGAACATATTACGATGGACTTCGTGGTAGGACTTACAGTCACACAGAAAGGATATGATGCCATTTAGGTTATCGTGGATTGACTTACAAAGACCGCACATTTTCTACTAATCAAGATCCGCTATAGTTTGAACCTGTTAGCAAGTGTGTACGTAAAGGAGATTGTTTCACGACATGGAGTGCCGGTGTCAATTGTCTCTTATCGAGATCCGCGCTTCACGTTAAACTTTTGGAAAAGCTTGCAAGAGAGGATGGGAACACAGTTGAGGTTGAGTACAGCTTATCATCCTCAGACAGACGGACAGAGTGAGAGAACTATACAAATGCTGGAGGACATGCTTAGGACTTGCGTGATGGACTTTAAGGGAAATTGGGACGACCACCTATCCTTAGTCGAATTTGCGTATAATAATAGTTACCATGCGAGTATCATAATGCCATCGTACGAAGCTCTTTACGAGAGAAAGTGCAGAACGCCATTGTGTTAGGACGAAGTCTGAGAGCGACGAAAACTCGGACTAGAGCTAGTACAACAAACCGCAGATGTGGTGGCATTGATAAGAGCCAGACTAGTAGCAGCTCAAGATTGCCAAAAAAAGTACGCAGATTTGCATTGTCAGGACCGAGACTTTAAGTCGGCAGTTTCATATTCTTGAAGGTATCTCCATAGAAGGGAAAGATCCGTTTCGGCAAGAAGGGAAAACTGAGTCCCGGATTCATAGAACCGTTCGAGATACTGAAACGAGTGGGCGAAGTGGCATACAAAGTTGCATTACCACCCGAGTTGGAGCACATCCATAACGTGTTCCACATTTCTGTGTTACGTCCGTACAAGGCCGACTACAAGCACGTGATTTCTTATGAGCCCATTCAAGTGGAGAAGAACTTGGCGTATGAAGAAATTTCTGTCCAAATACTAGATAGGAAAGAGCAAACTTTGAGAAATAAAATTATTTCATTTGTAAAAGTACTTTGGCGTAACCACGATGTCGAGGAGGCTACGTGGGAGTTAGAAGATATGATGATGAGGGATTATCCCCGTCTATTTGTGTAACCTTGTAGCAATTCCGAGGGTGGAATTTTTATAAAGCGGGGAGGATGTAATACCCGAGAAATTCCATATATTATTAAATGAATATATTAATGGAGAATGAATATTTATTTGAATATAAATGATTTTGTGAGTTAACTCAATTATATTGAATTGAATAATTATAATAATTTAGAATATATGGAGTTTACGATAAACTCGTTGAATGCCTTGTGTGGAACGATGATGAGAAAGAATAATGGTTATATAAATTAATAAAGGAATTACTGCGTGAACAATTATTCATATATTAATTGTTAATTAATTATTATTATAAGAAATGGAATTTTAGTGGTGATTAATAATGTGTTGATTATTATTATTGCAAGTGATAAAATAATAATAATCCACTTTTTTATAAATATACTGAGATTTGTATTTGTTAATGTGATAATTAATCCTATGATTAATAATTAAGTATTATTAATACTTACATTAATCGATGAGGAATGGATTAATTAATATTATGTTAATTAATCGATAAGATGAATAATTTATTTATTTGACATTATAAAACAAATAAGTAAGTTATTAATATAATAAGATTATATTGATTGTTATGTACGAGCATGCAATAATTAATAATATAAAGTATATGGAATACAACTATATTATATAGTGTGGTGCAACATTTATGTGACTATATATATATATATATATATATATATATATATATATATATATGGACCATGTATTAAGATTGATTAAAGTATATAAGCAACATAATGCTTATGTGACAATAGGTATGTGAGTATACAATAAAATAGTACATCATGAATATATGTAGTAAACAATTATAGTTGATGATTACTTCAAAATATAATTGAATAATAGAATTTAATAATAAAAGAGACAATGTAATGTGGTGATATCTGATAAAATTATATCTGTTATTAACAAAATGTACATGGATTATATATTAAATATATGTGTCCCTACTTGCTACATTATAATATTTGTTACCTATTAAAAATGCATTGTGATTCAAATTATAACATAAGTATATGTTATGAATGTATAATAGTTTAAGTGTGGAGTGTTACAAATGCTGAGATACCATTCCTTGTCCCATATTGATAGACACAAACCTTGTACACGTGAATAGCATTATGAAGTATAAGGCCTATATTCCTCAAACTCAGCATAGCCATAGCAATCATCAATGGGGGAGTGGGAATAATGATTTGATTCACCAACTAATTACCTACCATTCCATAACCTTCATGCAATTCTTCAATCCGTAGGTTTAATTTAGTGGGAGATTGCAATATCTGTGTATTAGTTTTACTATATATATAGCCCCTTCTCTTCACATTTTTCTTTGTTGAGATTTTGCTTAAGTTGAATTGAGAGCATACATACATTAGTAATATCAGTAGAGGGTGAAGTGTGAATTAGCAACAAGCCCAATTGCATTGCAGAGGTATAATCCCAAATTCCATGTTCTTCATTTCTTGTTCACTGTCAAATTGCAAGTCTTGATTATGCCAAATTAGATGATGATTGGATTTTTGAACACTTATGTAGTTGCTATATAGACTAGTAAGTATAATAGAAGTACTATGTGGCTGTGTTAAACTGATTTCATGAAAGAAATTTGGCATTTGGCCTGGAAACCTGCCGAAGCAGGCTGTTCCTGGTTCGAATTGCACACGGCGCAGCTGCGCCGGGTTTATACCCAGGCGCAGCGCAGCTGCGCAGGCCCCCTACATCAGTTGGTTGCATCCTGCTTGTTTTCTGCTATGTGTTAGTCAATTGGTATGGCTTAAAATAGCATTCTAGCTTGTGTAACATATATATATATATGAATATAATGAGGCAATGTAAGCACGTTTTATTATATTAGCATGCATGGTTAACGAAAAGCATATGGTTTCCGAAATGAACTTAGAGTTTCAAAATGGACATCGACTTGTTTTATCCGTTTTAGACATTCTAACTTTTCAGACATGTTTGTATGACCTTGAAATACATGAAATGTATGTTCACTTGCGTAGGTAAGTTTCATAACGAAATACGAACATGCAAACCTCATTAGTAATGGAAATGTAAGTTTTTACAAACGAACTTTTGACATGTATGTACCATATATGAGTTCTGATTTTTCAAGCATGTGTATATGGCCTTGAAATGCAAGAAAGGCATGTTGACTTGCTTATATATGTTTCATAGTATGACATTAGCATGTGGACTTCATTTGTGAACTTTACTAAATGAAAGTGTAAGTTTGAAACGTAAATCTTGACATGATATATCGAAGCCTAGATTTTGAAAATTATGAACACATGTGATAGTACTTTTAGACTCACTCATGTATCATACATGTATATATACCATGATTAGGTGTTGTGATTCAAGTTTAGCGTAAACAAAGTATACTTTAAAACTAATTACAATGATATTTGCATGTATGCGATATGAATATTAATGAGTATGCCTAATACAAGTTGTATGATTACCTTATGTGTTTAAAAGGCGAGCATGTTAGACTTTGTGACTTTAAAACCTTGAATGGACTTAAGTTATTAAGAGTATTAACTTAGAACCTATATTATGTAAATTGAACGTGAAAAGGTTGAACAAGCATGAAAGTATCCTTTGATATGTATACATGCTAAGTGATATCATGTGTTATGTGATACTTGAATCTGATTTTGACGGTTAACTTATAGCAAGACTATAATAGAGTATGTTTGCTAATTGTTGTGGTCTCACATGATAGTAATAATGTATGAAGATGTTTAACTTGAAAAGAGGAACGTTAGGGATAAAGGACAATAAAGGTTATACTAGTATGATACTATATATATAACTGTGTAGCTATGCCAAGACTTAGCTTGTGTGTTGATCGTATGTCCAAGATAAGACATGAAGCTATAATATATGACTAATGCATATCATATATATACGTAACTATATTACGATAGGGATTCAAAAGTGTTGATTTGATTTTTGTGGATAAACTATGCATAAGGCAAGTATCCTATCTTTGTGTTTACGTTATTCGAGGAACATTGTAAACAAGTTTCCTTAAACTCATTCTTGTATTATTTGCAAGTATCCGAACCTTACGTTTGTTGTGCAAGTTCTCTAACTTGAACTCTTATTTCATTAAGTCTTATGAAAGTTATTATTCATGTTGAACTTGGTATTGTTCTTGAATATTGTGAAAATGTCTATGCCATTGATTCGGCTAGACTATATGCATGTTTATAAAAATGTCCAAACCAATTGACTAGTGCCAAAATCTTGAAAATTGAGTTGAACAACCCTTATGGTAAGGGGAGTGTATATTGTTAGAAGCCCAAACACACGCGTGAATATTACTATGGTGTTATGCCTAACATAGAGTATTGTAGACTGATCATCTATCGTACTTATTTCTTTTGGGTTATCAGTTTAATATTGATGATTTTAGTAGATGTTCGATAGTCCTTAGTGACTGCTCAGTATAAATTGTTTTATCTAGTTGGATACGTTGATAGCCTTTGAACTCAGATATATCTATTAATCTATATTGAATTTCATATTCCAAAGAATTGATTCGAGAATTGTTGATATTCATTGTTCATATTCTGAAACTCTGAATTATCTTAGAGATTATACTTTGATATTTCAAACTCGTGATATAATACTCATCACCTTTATTGTATATTACTTGCTGAGCAATTTGTGCTCATTCTTGCTTTCCCTAAAACTTTTCAGTGACGGCAAAGCATGGCGAACCTTCGAGTGTTGATAAGGGCAAGGGCAAGGCTACCAACTAGCTTGTTCCTTTATATTTTAAATATTTTAATGATTGTATTAAGACTGTCTTCGGACTATGTTTAAACCTAAGTTAGACTATGTAATAAGTCGTTATTTGGTATTATTATGTAATCTATTAAGTACTATAGGTTGCGAGACTTGGGGGAATAATTATAATAAATCATTGTAAATTATTCTAGATTAGATATTCCGCTGTGAATGTGTGATTTTAGTTATTATTGTATTACCATGAGCACGTGATGAACCGAATTCGAGTGACCATGTGGCGATCCGAATTTAGGGGCGCCACAACAAGTCACTGGCATCAACCTAGCATGACATCCGGAACACCTGGCAAGAACGATTGTGGGGAAGGACCGATGATGGAATCTGTTATACAAGAAATCTCCAGTTGAGACATCAAAGCAAAAAGTTTTGACGATGATAGACCGTTGTAAACTACCATTCGAGTAGGCATCGAGGAGGTTCAGTGATGGTCAACCTTAGAAACTTCCGTTCGAGTAGGCATCAAATCAGTTCAGATATATCGTTGTAAACTACCGTTCGAGTAGGCATCGAGGAGGTTCTGTGATGGTCAACCCTGCAAACTACCGTTCGAGTAGTCATCAAATCAGTTCAAATAGACCATTGTAAACTACCGTTTGAGTAGGCATCGAGGAGGTTCAGTGATGGTCAACCATACAAACTACCAGTCGAGTAGGCATCAAATTAGTTCAGATAGACTGTTATAAACTACCGTTCGAGTAGGCATCGAGGAGGTTCGGTGATGGTCAACACTATAAACTACCGTTCGTGAAGGCATCAAATCAGTTCAGATAAACCGTTGTAAACTACCATTCGAGTAGGCATCGAGGAGGTTCGATGATGGTCAAACTGTTTGTAAAGTACCTTTCGAGTGGACATCAAAGATCCTATCCTCGGTAGGAATGTCGGCATCAACCGAATTAAAATTCAAACTGTTGGTGACAGCCACAGCGTAGCATCAGGAAGTATCCGATGATATAAACAGGTGCAAGTTATCATCAGAAATATTAGGACCCACTGAGGTTACTCGTGAACAGAGAAATATCCCCAGCCGAGGTAAAGTCATAAAGCGTATTTGGAAGAGAGAGCGTTGGCGACAACCCCAAAATCAAATTCAAAAAGGTACAATGGTATCAGCCATGAAAGTCATCCCTAGCATAAAATAGAGAATGGCAGTTAATCCAACCTATGGCAGCTAACCACACAGAGGCATATAACATTCATAACATATCATACCATGCATTGCATTGTATTACATTTGCATTTATCCTATTTCTAGTGTGTAGCAATCTTTATCATGTTCATTCTATTGCATTGCATAAACATGATAAAGAGGGACATCTGTAGACACTCAAAATTTTGCATTCCTGTTACTAACCTTGCAGGAGGGCAAAAGTATCTTTTCACACACTAGAGACAACCCTGGAGGATTAAATCATCAAACCGGACCCCAAGATATAGCATCGGGAAATCATCAAACCAGATCCCCGGAGACAACACCAGTAAATCATCATACTAGACCCGCGGAGATGGCACCGGGAAATCATCAAATCAATCTCCCCAGAGACAGCCCTAGGAATCATCAAATCAACTTCAGTGACAGCCCTGAAGATAGACAAAAGTCAACAGCAGTCGAATCCAAGAGACAACCCCGAGAAAGACAGCTGCAACCATGTTAAGCCCGGAACTAACCCAGAAGGGCAAAAGAGTAATTTTGCCAACTCAACATCAGATCAGATCAAATTACTGTAAAGAAGGTCACACAGAACCATTGTCGACGTCGAGAAAATTCTTTGGCATATCTTCCTCTCCCTAATGTGTTTCTACCCTTGTTATCTTCTGTTTGATTTGAAGGGTGAATTTTTAGGAAAAGGCCGACATACAATGTCGACAATTTGAAAAGTTTGATTTTACAGAGTCGCCAGTTGGTATGTTTGAAATAGTTATACCAACTCAATCGAGTTTTGTTTGAAAAGTTTGTAAGTAGGCCGAATTACTGGACTGTGTTTGACTTGGCCTTAGAAACCGAGATTAATAGAGGTAGGGGGCTTGATTAAGCGGGGGGAAGGTGTTAGGCACCCCCCGACTTTTGTGAAACACGGTTACTGAGTCTTTTCAATTTTCTTTTTATTTGTAATGTGTGTGTGTGTGTGTGTGCTTGCAGTAATTGGGCCTACGTGCTTTATTTGAAAGTAGAGTTGTGCTTCGTTGGACCTATATACCAAGGGTTTGATTTAATAAAAAGTCCATTTTTAGACAAGATATGAAAATGACGTTTTGGAAGATGGTTTTTAAACCCTTTCGCTTGCATAGAAATTGAAGCCTTTTCAATACTTTAATTTTTTTCTGCCTTCGGCTGATTTAGATTTTATTATCGAGATGCGAAGTATCCTAGACCAAATAATATATATACAAGTGTCGGGCTCCTTATGGGCATGAAAGCTATCGAACTGACCCGAGCGCTACAAACCATAATTTACTATACTGAGACCTTAAATTCGGATAACTATTTTAAGGTTCATCTGATTTACATTTACAAAAGGACAGGCAAGCTATATTTACAATGTAAAGTTATCCACCTTGGGAATTGGATCTAAATCCATGTGGTTAATAGTAAATCCCGTGATTCCTAGGCTCACAGAATATTATTAAAAAGTCTGTACAACAGAGATATTGACATGAAAATGCAAATTAAAATCTAGACGTCGCAAGATAAATAATTCATCAGTTAAATCCTTGCATGCGCGTAGCCAAAGCTTCCCGCTTCCTCTAGATACGGATCTAGGGTCGCGTGGTAGCTTTAATATTTACAAAACTAAAAACAAGCTAGATTTAAATAAATCTTGGCCATTCTAGCTCAACGGTTCCAGTTTGACAACTTTTGAATCGGCTAAAAGTTAGAGATGACTAGATTTAGATGAATCTATTCCACAAACTTTACATTAGAACAGATTCATATCAAATGAATAGTTAAAACATATATTTAATCACATTGAATGAATAATATATATATATATATATATATATATATATATATTAAAGCGAGTAAAAGCCACGAATTAGCAATCCAGGCTAACAAAGCTAGTATATATATATATATGAAAGTAGTAAAAAACCACAGATTTATAATCCAGGCATGACTGAATTGAATGTTAATATATATATATATAGTTAGTTATATTTATAATAAAGCTGAAAAGGCCACATATTAACAATCCATGCCAAACAAGTTAGTATATTTATATATATATATATATATATATATATTAAAGCTATAAAAAGCCACGTATTAGTAATCCAGGCTGCGAAAGAAATTAAAAACGTATATATATAGACTTGTATATACATAAAAGTAAGCTAGAAATACCACAGATTTGAAATCCAGGAAAAATCAGAAGCTATAAATATATATATATATATATATATATATATATATATATATATTGAAATGTTCTTCAATTGATTTGGAGAAAACAAGAATATCATCAATGTAAACAATGATGAAATCACTAAATGGATTCAAAATTTCATTAAGAATATTCTGAAATTCACTAGGAGCATTCTTGAGTCTGAATGGTTGAACAATCCATTCGTAATGACCAAAAGGATATATATATATATATATATATATATATATATATATATGATAAAGCAGTAAAAAGCTTCAGATTATAAAAAAATCTTACAGTGTGTAGCGCTAAAGGCTTTTTAAACCACTTGGAGGGCTTCAAAACTCCGTTTCTACTGGTTGAAATTTGATATGTATCTATATATATGTATACAAACATATTTGAAGAATAAAATTGAGGTTTAGAGCACTATTGGTAGGGCTAAGAGTCGAAATGGGCAGATTTCTTTTCTTTTCTTCTTCTTTCTTCTCTTTTTTCTCTTGGTGGGGGGTCTTATATATAGACCAGATGGCCACGGGTCTACTCGTAGCAGTCGCGGGTCTACCTGCGGCTCCTTGAGTGGGTCCCGATCTTGTTGGTCCTATTGTCTCAAAGTACATGCACTCCGACCAACACGATATCTACTTCGAAGCTTCATAACTTTCAATCCGGGAGTTCGATTGAGGCGTGATATACCTTTTCGGAAATCCCTTTCTGAGAGCTACACAATGACATGGATTTCGACCTTTTTTGAATCCGGGAAGATGGGTCCATGACCTGATCTTCGAGTCTTTGTTGTCCGTTTGTTGAGCTATCTTGTGCTGTTTTCACTCGGGATTGACGTTATGGTTCTACATGACCTTCATGGCATTGATTTGGCTTGATTTTGAGTTAATTTAATGTTAAGTTGGTAAAATGACCATTTTTCCCTTCTGGGGGTTGTCTCCAGGATTGACAGGGTTTTAGACTGTTTCTCGGGGTTGTTTCTGAGGTGTGATCCCAGCCGACTCTGTTCTTCCTCAGGTTCATCTTTGAGGTTGACTTGAAATCGCAGGACTATCTCTGGGGATGATTTTATACTTTGAGACTATTTTTGAAGGTTGATTTGATCTCCCGGTGTTGTCGCTGGGGTTTGGCTTGATCTCAAGGTGTTGTTGCCGGGGTTGACTTGATCTCCTAGGGTTGACTTGATCTCTCGGTGTTGCCGTCGGGGTTAGACTTGGTCTCCCGGGGTTATTGCTGGGGTTTGGGTTGATCTCTCGGTGTTATTTTCGAGGTTTACATTGGTCTACCGGTGTTGTTGCCGCGGTTGAATATGATGATTTAAACTTCCAAGGTTGTCTCTGGAAGGTAAAAGACTGTTTTGCTCTCCTGCAGGGTTAGTAACAGGAATGCAAAATTTCAAGTTTCTACAGATGCCCCTCTTTATCATGTTTATGCAATGCAATGGAATGAACAGGATAAAGACTGCTAGACACTAGAAATATGACACATGCAAATGTAATGCAATGCATGATATGCTATGTCATTCATGCTATATACTTTTGTGGTGTTAGTTGCCACGATGTTCCACCACTGACTGCTCCCGTTATTTCTGCTGGGGATGGAGTTATCCATGATGGTTTTCACTGAACTCTCTTGATGTTTACTCGAATGGTAGTTTGCAAAGCTTTCCTCACCAAACTTTCTCGATGCCTACTCGAACGGTAGTTTACAATGTCCGTCGGTGCTATCAAGACTGATTCTATGACATGTTGTAGAGATGTTTTCAAGATCTCTGAGGGGGAGATTCTTCCTTGGCTGACGCCATTGAATATTTCTGAAATCGACGTTGGTGTTGTCACCAACATTCTCTATCTTTAGATACGCTTTCTGACTCTTCCTCCTCTGGGGATGTTCCTCTTATACCGAGTGACCTCATTGGAAATTTTTGATGCATATCCTGATGATAGCTTTCAACAGTTTACATCATCGGATCCTTCCTGACGCTACATTGGGGTTGTTGCCAAAAGTTTGGATTGTTGTTCGGTTGATGCCGACGTTCCTGTCGGGGATAGAATTCTCACTATCTACTCGAACAATAGTTGACAATAATTTGACCATCATCGAACATCCTCGATTCCTACCCGATTGATAGTTTACAACCGTCGACTGAACTAATTTGAAGCCTACTCGAACGGTAGTTTGCAACGTTTAACCATTATCAAACCTCCTCGGTGCCTACTCCAACGGTAGTTTACAACGGTCGATTTAACTAACTTGAAGCCTCGGATGGAGATTTGTATAACATATTCCATCATCGGTTCTCTCTAGGGAAAAATTTCTCCATGATTTTCATCATCGGATCATTCCCGATGCGTCGCTGGATTTTTTTCCAACAGTTTGCAATGTTAGATCTATCTGATCTCGATGTTACAAATATCAACGGCTTTCATCACTGGCTCTCTCCCGATGTTACGCTGGAGTTGTCGCCAATGGTTTACAATATCTGATACTCTGATCTTCGTTAGAGCAGTTATCAACGGCTTTCATCATCGATTCTCTCTCGATGCTACGCTAGAGTTGTCGCCAATGATTTGCAACATCCGACAATCTGATCTTCGTTAAAGCAGTTCTCAACGGCTTTCATCACCGGATCTTTCCCGATGCTATGCTGGAGTTGTCGCCAATGGTTTTCAATGTCAGACCTATCTAATCTCGATATGGGGTATCCTTATAATAAGTCATACACTCGGACAAATATGGATACTTTGACGCATTCAAAACCCACTATTCACAATGCCAGACCTTCCCGATGCTTTGATAGAGGCAGTTTTTAGCAATTTTCATCATCGACATTCCAAAAACCACATCAGGGTTCATACCAATGGCTTACATGAAGATTTTTTTTCGTCAGGAGTTTGACGCTCAGAATCAAGGTTTCAAGCCTGTTCTGCTTAATCGCGTAGCACTTTTTTCCCTGATTTGACTTTTCAGCTTCAGGGAACTTCGCTTTAACTTTGTTTAGACCAAACTGGAGGGGGTGGGACCCACCCTAGGGTGCTGCAGGTAGAGGTGCGGCTCCCTACGGGTCTATATGAGTTCCCTCGTGGCTTTCATAAGTTATTTTCAAGTTGAACTATATAGAAAATCCAAAAATTCCTCTTCAGATCTACTGAGTTTGGGCTACTTTTTATAAAATCTGTCATTGTACAAATGTTCTGCACAACTCTGGTAACATTTACATATTTTCTTTTCAAGTTTTGATCTTGAGAACGTTAGATTTCATATAGAATGCTTCTAAACACAATATAGTGAATCTGCATGCTTATATGACTTGATAAAAATTTTTAGACTTAGTAAATGTGTATGTTTTACCATAATGAATCTTTTGATATGAAAAAAATTGATTTTTGAGACAGTCATTTTGCGCCCTTTTTAGCCAGTTTACTTGTCCTATTTGAGGACAAATGAGCTTGGATTTTCAACTAAAAATACACATGGTAATTTAGCTGCCATAGGGAGTTTGATTTTGATATTTTTTCATATATATGAAATGTTCATGATTTTGGGTAGGTGTGCTACTGAATGGCCACCTAGTCATGCCTATGTACATGTGGATATTCCATTTTACATAGGAGACTTGCAAAAAAAATTCAAAAGCCTGAGCATTTAATGAACATGCAATTTTAACTCTACTAGAGATGTACGTTAACTAATGCATGCTTTAGGACTTAAAGTATATATAAAACAATGATTTAATTTTAATAAGCAGTAAGTTTGAGGCTTACCACACCCTTTTTGAGGTGATATGGAGATTTTGTCCTGGTTATGGATTTATATAGACCAAGCAGTTCTAGCAGGGTCTCTGCATGTGTGAGGCGGTGGAGAGCGTTTGATGTTCGCCAGCCTCGTCAAGCCCGACCGCCTCGACTGTTAACTGAGTCAGTGATTCGTCCGATCCAGGCTGAGAGTCCAGATGATGTGGACGACGAGGAGGATGTCCCCTTTGTGGATCCCTCTCTAGCTCCTGCTCTGCGTAGGGAGCTTCCAGCCATCGTTGTGATAATTTTAGAGCTTTTGGACTATTTAAGACGCCATCCTTTGATTTACCTTCATGCCAATGAGGTGACTGAAGTTTTCATTCTAGACTTTTCTTTTCTTTTTTTGTCATTTCAGGACAAAGGTTTAATCTGGATTTGCAATTTGTTGCAGGTTATCGGCTTTACTCAGCTTAGGAGGAACTAGTTTAACGTCCATTCTTTGTATCATACTCTATATCTGGAGTACCAGGTCATCGTTAACACTTGGGGTTTCGAGGCCTTCTTCTTTATTCCTCCTCGTCGTTGCCCTTGGGGTTATCTGCGTGCTTTATTTGAGCGCTGGTTCCACCAGACTCAGTCACTCCATCTGCTGGACTGTGAGGCTATGATGACACCAATGGATTGGCGGTTCATCACAAGGGAATGGTTTATATGGGTGCCAGTGCCTTTGGTGGCTGACATTTCTCCTGCTGTCATTCGATCCCTCTTGAGAGTTCCTGCGATGGCCATCAAGGGTCGGACAGTCCATTCAGGGCCTTTGAGTGTTAATTCCCAGAGC
The DNA here is from genome assembly GCA_020205555.1 of Panax stipuleanatus. NCBI lineage: Eukaryota > Viridiplantae > Streptophyta > Magnoliopsida > Apiales > Araliaceae > Panax > Panax stipuleanatus. The sequence continues at coordinate 52,607,587 of CM035124.1, forward strand.
GGGGCTTTGACTGAGCCTTTGCCTGATGATCAGAGGGTTAGGGACCACATTCTTCGGCAACTATTCTTGGTGATCATCATCGATTATTTCATAGCGAACAACTCCTCGACGGTGTTTTTTGCTTTGGTTAGCGCAACTCGAGATGTGGAGCACATCAAGGATTTTGACTAGTGTACCTTCACCTTTGCCTATTTTCTACAAGGGTTGCGCCTACGCTCTGAGGGCGTGACAGAGGCTTGGCTGGGGTTTTATCCCTTTCTGCTGGTGAGTAATTTCTCTTTCACCATTCAATTTCCCTCATTTTGTGTTTATCAATCTTTATCACTGAGGATATTTGATTTTTTGCACTTCCAGTTTTGGGCATATGAGAGGCTTCCTTGCCTACTCCCGACCACTACTTTGGGCTTGGAGATATATCCGTATGGACGGCGTTGGAATCATTCTACTTTGACGGAGGTCCCTGTAGCAGAAGGGTTCACCCATTCTCATTTGTAGTTAGAGCTATTGACCGCCGACTCCATCACGTAGGTTCCTTATACCCCGAATTATGTGACACTTGGATTCGAGGATGGATTCCAGACCGGATTAGAGTTTACATTGGTCACTAGTCGAATTCCCCTTTTGACCGATGAAGGCTGTGAGTTCTATTTGGGAGAGCGAGCTATCAGGAGCGTCATAGGAGAGATCCGCATTCCATTCCCTCCTCTTGCTAAGCATTATTGGCCTTTATCTCAGCCAGTCATAGATATCCGCTTGGTGGGCTTGGATGGCTTTACCCTATCAGAAGGTCCTCACAGTCAGGAGGCCTTTTATCGCTAGTGGAGTCCTCTCACTATTGGGGCTTATACTCGTGCCACCCAGTTCATGGCAAACATGGTGTCTGGGTCTATTATGATGACAGACTGGATAGCTTGCTTTAGAGAGCCTACTCATTTGGAGCAGATTTTTGGTTTGACCCAGCGGTTGGAGCGGGCATAATTTTTTATCGGGCACCTTGGCAGGGATCGTTCAAAAGCAGATTCGTTTAATCCTTCAAGCTCCGGAGCTGGCCCCTTAGGAGGTCCATATGCTGGACGTTATGCAGGTGCAGATCCTCCTCTTTATCAACCAGACATGCCTTCTGGCAGAGATTCAGTGACTTAGGAGGAGTTACGTCAAGTTGATCGTCTAGATGCAGATATCATAGACTTATTTTAATAGATTTCTCGTTATATCTTTTGATAGGACTCTGTTAGATATTGGGCAGCTGTGCCCCATTTCTCGTTATCTCTTTTGATGGGCCTCTGTTAGTTATTGGGCGATTGTGCCCCATTTCCCTATACTTTTTTATTTTGGCATTTTAGTGGCAGACAGAGATGATGCTTTTCAGCAGACAGTGTATTTAGAAATGCATGATATTTCCTATCTATTGCATCCTATTGTCATTTATCATTATCATCTATCATGATGCATGCATTATATCATGGATTTGCATTCAGATAGGTGAGTTTAGAATTAACCCCTGGATGGTCTCATGATACGGTTCTAAAGATGTCTTCATCTACCGTTAGCCGTATTGAGAACCTGTCACCTTCATTGATAGCATCTTCTTTGAGATCCTGGTATGACAATTTGCCTCCCACCGATAGGGCGACATTTGATAAGATGTTGGGGCATTCTATGGCCATCTTGGCTTTCCAGGTCCCACTACGCTTTGTGGACAGCAAGTTATCCTGTTGGATACCTGAGCGACAGGTTTTCAGATTTGGCATCCGTGAGCTAACTCTTACGTTGGAGGAGTATAAGCGCATCACTGGTTTGCCATTGAACCGACCTTGTGCTAGGATTTCCCTTAGTGATATGAGACGACAGTTCATGACTGGTTTGAGGAGCAGAGTCATCACAGATGAGATTACTTTGGGGCATATGGTGTTCCTGGACTTCATGATTGATCGATTTGGCCGTCTAGACAGCTATGCACGATACTCAAGTGACTTTATCATCACTGGAGGTGAGTGGCAGGTTGTACGTGTAGATATCTTATTGATGTACGTCACAACCTACCTGTATATGCCACTGTATATGGATCACTTGGATATCGGATTGATCACAGTGGTCCGTGCGGTTATACCAGGTTGTACTATCCTCCCCATGATATTAGCAAAGATCTTGAGGTCGGTTACATTCTGTCGTACCCATCATGTGGGGTTCTTCATGGCTAGTGTCATTTTATTGTACGTAAGGTTCATGACACACTTGAGACCCATTGGCACTTTCAGACATTATGGGTGTAGATACTCAAATTTTCCTTTCCCTGTTACTAACACTATAAGAGGGCAAAATTATATTTTCAAATCAACCCCATTCTCCAATCGGGTCGTCAGATCAACCCTGATCATAATATCGGGCCACCAAATCAACCCCGATCTCCAATCGGGTCGTCAGATCAACCCTGATCTCAATATCGGACCATCAAATCAATTTCGATCTCTAATAGGGCCGTCAGATCAACCTCGATCTCAATATCGAGCCGTCAGATCAATCCCGATCTCAATATCGGGGCATCAAATCAACCTCGATCTCTAATTGGGATGTCAGATCAACCCTGATCTCAATATCGGACCATCAAATCAACACCGATCTAAATATCGAGCCGTCAGATCAACCCCGATCCCAATATCGGGCTATCAAATCAACCCCGATCTCCTATTGGGCCATCAGATCAACCCCGATCTCAATATCAGGTCATCAAATCAACCCCGATCTCAATATCGGGCCATCAAATCAACCCCGATCTCCAATTGAGCTATCAGATCAACCCCGATCTCAATATCGGGCCATCAGATCAACCACGATCTCAATATCGGGTCATTAGGTTAGCCCCGGTCTCAACCCAGGAAATATAGGTCATCCCCGGTCTTAACACGGGAAGTTAAGGCAACTTCAGGAACAAACCTGAAGCTCCACAACACCTCCAGGAGAAATCCTGGAATGACCAAATCAACTTTAGAGACAACATTGAGGACAAATAGACTTGAATGGGATCTAATTCTTGGAAACAACTCCCGGAAGTCAACCAAAGGCTATGACGACACTAAGGGCAACCCCGGGAGTGGCAAAATGGTCATTTTACCAACCCTAAGCTGATTCGGTCAAATTCAAGCCAAATTGATGCCACCAAGGTCAGAACAAACCATAACTATGATCCCGAGTGCAAACAACACAAGACAACACAACGGATAAATTACGGGGAATTGAAGACCTGGTTATGAACCCATCTTGTAGGACAAAGAAAATGTATAATCCCAAGTCATTGTGACACTCTCGATGAGGGCTTTTCGAAAAGGTATAGCATGCCTCAAACGGACGCTCCGATCAAAAGTTAGAAAGTTTTGACTTCGACCTCGCGTTGCTCAAAGTGCGCATACTTCGAGATGACTCAATTGGACACGTGGGCCCCACCAGGGGAACCGCACCTCTACCTATGGTAGCAGCAGGTAGAGCTGAGGCTCCCTGGCCTATATATATGAGGTGACCCCCCTCATTTACAAGAATTCTGAAACGCAGCGAACCTCTGCCCGTTTGATTTTCTGAATTTTTCACCTCTTCCAAACCCAAATTTTTTTCACTCTAACACGTTGATATACCCACATACTACCGCATATCATAAAATAACCGATAGATTTGGACATTTAGGGCCTATAATTTAGCAAAAAGCCTGTGTAGCAGTCCATTGTGATAATTTTTACGATCAGCAAGTTTATATTACTTCTTCATACTTTTATACACTTGCACGTTAAGTTTCGTTTAATAAAAATGTCGGGAACTCAGTTCCGTGGCCGTTTTTGTCAACTTTTTGTACATTTTTGTATATAAACGCATTTTCTGGCATTTCTACAACTCGGATTGACTATCTGTCACTTCCGGCAGCTTCGACATACTTGCATCTTCGTTACTAGCAACTTCGCCGAACTGGGTTATCTTCCCAGTCCGGGTTTGGCTTTTTATTGTGTTTATTTAACTATTTATATACGAACTTTTCAATTCTGTCAAGCCTAGATGTCAAATATGTATTAGTTTACTGCTTTTATATATATTTATGCATATATAAGTAGCCTTCACCACAACTGGATTCTCTTCCCAGACTTGGTTGACTACATTTTTGTCTATATATATATATTTATATATTTCAGTCTGGCTTGGATTATTCTATGGCTTATTTACTGCTTTTGCACCCTTCACCATTACTGGGTTATCTTCCTAGTCCCTGGTTGACTACTTTTCTGTACATTTACATTTTTGTTCAGCCTGGATTATTCTGTGGCCTTTTTACTACTTTTATATATAACTATGCATATATAAGCAGCCTTCACCACCACTGGGTTCCCTTCCCAGTCTTGGTTGACTACGTTTCTGTACATTTACATTTCTATTTGGCCTGGATTATTCTATGACCTTTTTACTACTTATATATATAAATATGCATATATAAGCAGCCTTCACCACCATTAGGTTCTCTTCCCAGTCTTGGTTGACTACTTTTCTGTTTATATATATATATATATATATATATATATATATATATATATATATATATTTCAATTTCAGTCCGAGCACCGGTGTGAAAATCCATCGCCCTTTACAGCTCTTGTATATAATTGTGTATATATATTGCTTTAAATTGATGCTTTAAATATTCATTTGATATGAATCAGCATTTTTCAGTCACAAAAACAATCTCGCGTCCCTTAGATCGCTATCTAGTGGGAACGAGACGCTTCGGCCAGGTGCGAACAAGGATTTACTGAATGAATCCTTGGTTCTAGAGACATTTGGGATATATATCTATTTCTATACAAATTTGAAATGTGCAGGTTTATTGGCTACTCATATGTGAGCCTAGGAATCGTGGGATTCATGATCCAATCGATCAGAATTTGATTCCCACGATGGACAAACTCCACTTTACGAATGTTTCCTACCAATTTTTTTGTATAATGTACATACACAGACCTTAAAACAGTTATCCGGATTTAAGGTCTCAAAATAGTGAAAATATGGTTTGTCGCGTCAGAGTCTCTCCGATGGCTATCATGCCCATAAGGAGACCGACACTTGTATTTATTTCTGTGGTCGAGGATGCTTCGCAGCCCGACAATCATCATTCAAATGCAAGCCTTAAGGCTAAAAAGATAAAATTGAAAGAAGTGATATGTTTCAATTCCTACGTTAGCGTAAGGGTTTGATAACCAGCTTTCAAAACATCATTTCAATCAAAAGAAAAAGCTTTTGCAAATCAAATTAAACACTTTTACAATCAAAAACTTTGTAAATAAAATCAAACCCTTCGTATATAGGCTCAACGAAGCACTTCCTTGCTTTCAATCGATCAAACATAGGCCCAATTTGAAACAGCAATCACACACGTGTTTCAGTTTTAAGGGAAATATTGAAAAGATGCGGTACCGTGTTTTCACGGGAGTTATAGGGTGCCTAACACCTTCCCCACACATAACCAAGCCCTCGAACTCAAAACTTCGGCTTCAAAGAACAAGTTTCGATAGTGTCCTGTAATTGGTCCTCTTTTAAACAAAACTCGGTTGAGTTGGTACAACCATTTCAAATCTACCAACTGACGACTCTGTAAAACGTTCAAATCGTCGACATGATACATGTTGGCCTTTTCCTAAAAAACCCTTCAAAACCTTTTTTGCAATAAAAAGAGTGAGGGTAGGGATAACTTAGGAAGAGATGAAAGATCTGGGTTGTGACCCGACCCGCGAATTTTTACCCGACGTCAACTGGTGGCGACTCTGCTGGGGACAGTAGAGGGCTTAGGCCGCTTTCAAATCTTTTCAAATATTTCTCTTTCAAAACTATAAATGCGTGAAATTCTGCGTCTCCACATTAATGAATGCGTGAATGCTGCGTCTATGCATTGAATGAATATGAATGAATGCTTTCCTATTTTTTAGTGCTTCACACGAATTGTCATCATATGCATAACAGTGAGGCACGATGAATTTGAATGCATGTTGTGATTCCTCTTACAAAGAGGCAAAACCCGTCAGTGATAAGTAATGTCTCTGGGGATCAGCTAAGTCTCTAGGGCTCATGAAAATGCACCACCCAGATTCGCTCCAGTTGAAAGATCGGATTAATTTTCCCTCTAGTAGATTGCGATGATCTGGGGACCTTCATGTCAAAAAGCCGAGTGAGAGTAACATAAGATAGATCAACCTCTAATTAACCAAATCCAACGGGAAGCTTCTTCCTGCCTTCCTCTTTCAATTCAATGTCTAGTTTTCAATTCCAGTGTAAATACATCTTGTCATCATGTCATCAAAACAATTGACCTCTGTTTTGCAGGATAAAATTAAAAAACACATCATGCATCCTATCCCTACCTACCTCAGGAAATTGACACGCCTACGTTTTGGTGTAGGTGAAAAATTGGTCCTGTCACTGATCTAAGTCTAAGAAAGCACTAAGTCCATTTACGGACATGGCTTCTAGTGCTCAAATAGAATCCACCCCTATCTCTAGGGAGGAGTTTGAAGGACTGAGAAATCAGATAGCTGAACTAGTCGGTTTTCTAAGAGAAGAAAGCAAGTCTTTTAAAGGGAAGCAAGCCCAAATTTATACAAAACCAGGAGCACCTAGTGGTAGTCAAGAGACCGAAAAAGTCGAGACTCAGATTCCTGGACCACAGAACCAGAACACAACCAACAAAACCCCTTAAATCACCCCCCTCAGCAAAGAACAGGAAGCTGGTGACCTTCTCAAGAAAGTACAACAAATGGAAGAAATTCTCCGGTCTATCAAAGGGACTGCGGCATTCGGCATTGTTAATTACTCCGACCTCTGTATATTTTTCGGGGCTCGTTATCCCGAAAAATTTAGAACTCCTAATTTTGAGAAATATGATGGATTGAGGGACACTTATAAACATCTGAAAATATTCATTGGATAACTCATATCCTATGAAGAGGACAAGAAACTTTGAATGCAACTATTCTAGAAAAGTTTGACTGGAGAAGCTAGAGCCTGGTATGCCCGTCTGGGCAACTCTAAGATTCACAGCTGGGAAGAGCTAGCCCATACCTTACTCAGTCAATACAGCTTCCAATCTCAGTTGGCTCCAGACAGATACCAAATAACCATAATCAAGAAAAAGAACACTGAATCATTCAGAGAGTATGCCCAACGATGGAGACGCGCAGCACAAGTCACACCAGCCATGACTGAGTTTATGATAGTCATGACCTTCGACAACCAAGAAGCTCCATATTATGAGAGGGTCCTAGCAGGCATAGGAAAACCATTCTCTGAAATAATCAAACACGATGAAATGGCAGAAATGGGGCTCAAGTCTGGGAAGATAAAAGATCTGACCGCACTAGAAGCTATTTTTTGAACATATCTAGTTCGGAAATTACGGGAGTAATCCCAGAGAGTACACAAAAAGAAAGATGAAGAAGTGTCCTTAGTATTACAAGGACAAAATCCAAGGGGCGAGGCAAACAGTATGCCCATTCAAAAGAGGAACTATACCCCTTTCCAAGCTGTAGCACAGCCTTCAAACCCTCCATTCCAGAAAAATATGGAGAAAATTTCACCCCTCTAGGGGATTCACTCGAGAACGTATTCAAACTTCTGACAACTCAGAAGAAGATTGTATAACTCCTTCCACCAACCAACACTGGTGAACGAAATTTCAACCCAAGCAAGAACTGTGCTTATCATTCTGGATCTCTAGGCCATGACACACAAGACTGTTGGTCTCTCAAGCAGAAGATCCAAGATTTCATCGACAGCGGAGAGATTGTGGTCACAAAGCCTGAGCAACCACATGTGCAGGACAACCCTCTCCCACAACATAAAGAGGAGAATGTCAATATGATCAGCTCCACAAGTGGAGAAGGATCCAAGTACCTCCGTTATGTGGGAGAATCAACTCCATCCAGTAAAAGCACCCCAGACAGTTGGGAGGTCTTAGAAAGAAGGTTCCTGATAGAGCAGGAAATAAATTCTATCAAGGAACAAATCAAACAATTAGCAGAACTGGTTGTCTACCAGCATCAGATCACCAGGAAAATGATCAAACTGGCCAATCGGTCTGACATCGATTATCCTCCCACATCGAAGATTGTTTCCCCGAGGAGTCAATATCAGCCTCATGAGAATGAACCTTGGGCCAACAGGGTGACCAAAGAAGAAAGCGTCCAAACTGGTAGAAAAATCCTATTTCAAAGGAACTTCACCAACCTAAACCAGTCGATGGAAGAAATCCTTCATATGTTAATTAACGAGGGAATAGAAACAGACTTGTTTCCTCCATTGAACCCTCGGGCTAGAAAATTTAAACCTGATTAAATATGTCAGTACCATTCAAATTCACCCGGTCATGATACCGAGGATTGATGGGCACTTCGTAACCTGATTTAAGACATGATTGAAAATGGTGACCAGATAAGAGGAAATCAAATTCTCAATCTCCCAGATAACGACACTCTCTAGATCTCCACTGTATGGAACCAGAACACAGTGGCTGTTATATCTTGTGATAGGGAGTCGACCCTAACACCCTTAGTCCTGCTAGGGAAAGGGGTCAAAGTGGCAAAAAATACTGTGAAGGTGGCCGCACCCGAGCCTTTGATCTTACCGTTCAGACCTCAATACCCAGTTATCAGTTTAAAGCAAGTCCCATAGAACTACGGGAGCGACGGAGGTTCCACCTCAAACAACATTGCCATTGTGCTAAAGGATAATCCATTGTACCTGCCTCATCGGGTGATTAAGCCAGTCATCAAAGCCAAAGCAAAGGTGGCTGAAGAGAAAATTGAAGAGTTCCTCAACAAAATGGGACACAATGAAATCAAGGTGGTGCAAGGCTTGAAAGATGCACCCAAGCAAATGTCCATCCTAGACTTGGTCTTATCCGCAGTGGATCATCGCAACATTTTAATGAAAGTACTAGAAGAAGCCCATCTGCCACATACCGTAGATGCTAATAAATTCTGTCATGTGGTGGAACACATTTTCAAAAATAATGTGATATCTTTCACTGATGATGATATCCTTGCAGAAGGAACAGGCCATCATAAGTCACTACATATAGCTGTGATGTCTTTCGGGTATGTAATCGGAGGGGTACTCATCGATAGAGGATCAGCCCTCAACATATGTCCCTACGATACTTTGGAAAGAAAGAAGATCAACCTAAACTGGATCAAAACCAGTCGTGTGGTCATCCGAGCTTTCGATGGATCGCGATGCCAAGCTATGGGAGGAATAGAACTACCCTTGGAGATTGGTCCACATACTTTCTATGTATCCTTTCAGGTGCTCAATATCGCCTTTGGATATAACTTATTGCTGGGCAGGCCCTGGATCCACATGGTAGGGGCAGTGCCACCCACCCTCCATCAACAGCTCAAATACATTATCAATGGCAACCTAATCACGGTCAATGCTGAACCTGAATACCCTATCTGCATACAGGGAGATATGCCAGTGATCAGCCTGGATGCAAGGATTAAACCTGCAAGTTTTCAAGCCCTGGAGATTAGTGATACGCAATATCTGCCTATCAGGGCACCGGCTCTGAAGCCTAAGGTCTCCACCGAAGTAATGACAGTGGGACAGGAAATGGTATCTCTAGGTTTCCAACATGGAGAAGGGTTAGAAAAGAATCAGCAAGGTATCAAGAGCCCGATACAAATCCCAAGTCAAACTGGGAAAGCCAGATTGGGATATTCATCCGGGTCAAACCACCGGAACCCTCATAAGCATCCCAAAGCTCATGCTTCCACTATACTTTTGCCAAATCTCACTAATGATGGATGGGTAAAACCAATGAGGAAGATCTCTACTGTGGTATCAGCATGCTGTTTCCTCCAATTATCCCTGTCAAGGAAAGAAAAGCCCTCAAGTATGAGGCAGATAGTGAAAAGGGAAAAGAAAAGATCATGTATAAAGGACGAGAGCCATTCGCTAACATGTGGGTCATCACAAACTATGAGGGTATGAATGATGAGATCCCAAACAGCGAAGACGAGGATCAGATTCAAGTTCCTCGCATCAAAAAAGAAAAAAGGGGCAGTTCAAAGAAAAACCCCAGCCCTATTATAAAGGATGTCTTAGTCGTCATCCAAGACGAGACAAATAATCACAAATCCCTGATCCTCTAGGTTCATGAGGATCTGACCTTGGATAACTGGAGCAGTGTCCCTTGCCTCGGTCGAAAAGGGTAAAGGGGCAGAGAGAGTCAATCCGCCCTTTAATCATACTTTCATTTACTGTTTACTTTTGATTGCACAGCTATAGCAACAACTTTGTCATGCTTTGGATAATGCTATGTATATTTAAGAAGTTGTATATATCTAAGATGAAAGCCTTTTTGTTTTTAGGACTCAAGCATTGGATGTGTTTGTCTCTGCTGATGAGATGTCAACCTGTCAAAGTGACTACGACTTTGATGTAGAACTGAACTTTGACTTGATGGATATTGATCAAGAGGAGGAAGATGACTATGCGGTGCCCGAGGATATTAAAGAATGGGTCAAAGACAAACGAAATCAAACCTCGACCAAACTACCACTATCAACATAGGAACCTCCAAAAATATCAAAGAAATCTAGATAGGTTTAGACCTCACACCAGACCAAAAAGTCGGCCTGATCGAACTCATAACAAAGTTCTAGGATGTATTTGCATGGTCATATGAAGACATGATTAGCCTCTCTACTGATATAGTCATCCATCGAATGCCCATTAAAGACGGGTTCAAGCCAGTCAAATAAAAGCTCAGGCAATTGAAACCTGAATGGTGTCTAAAAGTCAAAGAATAAGTTGTGAAACAATTCAAAGCCGGGATTATCATTGTATCAACCTACCCAGAGTGGATTTCAAACATAGTTCCTATACCTAAGCCCGGAGGGAAGGTACAAGTATGTGTGGATTACCGGGACTTGAACAAGGCCTTCTTTAAGGACAACTTCCCGGTACCTTTCATCCACATCCTGATCGACAATACTGCGCAGTATGGCATGTATTCCTTCTTAGATTTCTTTGCTGGTTACCATCAAATCATGGTTGCTGAAGAGGACCGGGAGAAAATAGCTTTCATCACTCCTTGGGGAACCTTCTGCTACAGGCGATTATCCTTCAGCCTCATCAATGCTGGAGCTCCGTATCAGTGAGCCATGATGGCCCTGTTTCATGACATAATGCACAAAGAGATAGGGGTTTATGTGGATGACATCATCATTAAATCCCGGAGGGAGGATGATCACATCGACCATCTCAGGAAGTTGTTCAACAGGTTACGCAAGTACAACCTCAAGCTGAATCCCGCCAAATGTGCTTTTGGCATCAAAGCAGGCAAGCTGTTAGGATTCCTGGTGAGTAATCGAGGCATCGAACTAGACCCTGCCAAGATCAAAGCCATCACTGAGATGCCAGTACCTCGAATAGAGAAGGAGATATGTGGGTTTCTGGAAAGGATCAACTTCATAAGTCGATTCATTTCCCAGCTCACAGCAACCTGTGAGCCCATATTCAAGTTACTAAGGAAGAATTCCTCCACTAAATGGAATGAAAATTGTCAACAAGCCTTCCTTGCCATCAAGAAGCAGCTAATCAAAGCACCAGTATTGGTACCTCCGAGGGATGGAGTTCCCTTGTTCATGTACCTGTCCGTTAATGCCAATGCAATGGGCTGCATGCTAGGACAAAAAGATGACAGTAGCAAAGAAAGAACCATCTACTACATCAGCAAAATATTCAGCAGTGGTGAAAAGAAATACACCCTGATCGAGAAAATATGTTGTGCATTAGCATGGGCCGCCATGAGGTTACAGCATTACCTCTGTTAGATCCCAAAAGCACGTTAGTTATCTAGAAGGGGGGGTTGAATAGATATTTTAAAATTTCTTTGTTTAAAATATTTATTCAGTATTGGTGATATTGACAGCAGTGGAATATATGTTTTATTCCCCTTCAAGATAATGCAGTTAAGGCGAGATAAACAGTTATAGCAGTTATAACAAATATAGCAGTTATAGCAGTTAATGAGAGACAATGAGATACATGGTTTTAATTGGTTCAGAGCCAATGCGACTCCTAAACCACTCTTCTCCTCCACGAGTAGGAAATCCACTAAGGATATCTTCTTACAACTGGAGCACTTAGATCCCTTCAAGGCCAGCAGCCCTGGAACTTCACTTAGTTCACTTTTGAACTTTTCAAGTCCTTTGACTTGGATCTGCTCTTAGTTCACTTCTGAACTCTTCAAGTCCTTTAACTTGGATCTTCACTTAGTTCACTTATGAACTTCTTCAAGTCCTCTGACTTGGTACCTCACTTGGACAGGTAGTTGATAGTTTGAGATGTGATACTCAATTGTAGTTCAGCTTCTATCTTTCAAAGGACTGAGTAGCGAAGAAAGCTTTCTTCAGTATCATAGTGTTGCACGTTAAGTGTTCTTGAGCTTTTTCAGTGTATTCTTTCTTTATGTGTCTTGCTTACTTAGTCTGAATCCTTGTCTGATTTCCTTATAAAAGAGCGATTCAAAAATAGTCGTTTTGAATGCTCCCGTTTCTTCATTTAATGCTTTAGACATTTTCTGTGTAGTGATGTTGACGTCCTGCTTTTCTGCTGCTCTGCCGCCTGGCCTACTGACACAGCAGCCTATATCTATCACGTCCTGCTTTTCTGCAGGCTGCTTTAGTCCTATCCTTAGCTTCTTTAATACGCTTCTTCAATTTGGACAAAGGAAGAATGTGGAAGTATTGGGACTATCACTTTGTCAACGGCTATAAGCCTTTCTTCAATTGTTGCTCTTCCTCCCTTCATCAGAACTTCAACCTTTGATGTTGATTGGAGGAACACTATGATTATGGTTATTGTGACATAATCGTTGTGTGTTGGCTTTGCACAGTGTGATTCAGACTTCTTCGTAGAGCACACTACGATTTCTCTTAAGCTCTCAATAGACTATGATTCCTTGCTTGCTTGTCTTGCAGACTTCACACTTCTGATAGCACTCTGCGATTCCCAACTTGGCTCGGCAGATGCTTTTTAACTTTATAACTCTCAGTGTGGCTTCTAAGGCAAACTATGATTTTTTGATGCTTTCACTTGAGCTCGACGTTTCTTGTCTTGGCCTCTGCAGACTTGATTCTTCGGTAGACTCCTATTTTGAATATCTTCACTTAAGCTCCACGTTTTCTGCCTTAACTTCTGTAGGCTTAAATCTCTTGGCAGACTACTATTCTTATATGGTCGTTCAAGCTCCATGAGTCCTGCCTTGTCTTCTGTAGACTTGAATCCCCTCGACAGACTACGATTCTGAATCTCTTCGTTTAAGCTCCACGATTCTGCCTTGTCTTTCGAATGTTGTCTTTGACAGACTACGATTATGTCAAGACTTTAACTTTTATAGCTCAAATAGATCAACCTAACAAGTTTGATCTTTTCTTCTATACATTCATTTACATAAATGATAAACGTTAAAGCTCAGATCAACCTAACATGTTTGATCTATCATCTAAGCCCTTGTACAATGATTCTCTTAACGACTGTACGCTTAAGCATTTATATTTACTTTCACTATCAAATCTGAATATGCAATTCCCAACAATCTCCCCCTATTTGATGTTGACATAATCAAGGAAATTTAGATCATAGCATCATTTTTCTAAATGCATAATGTTGGAAAGTAAACATGGCTTAGTGTTTCAGTGAGCAGCTAAAATTTCTAGATAATAAGCATAAATTTATTGTTGTTTGAAGAGATCTTACATTCAAGCATAAAAACATCAATACAAAATTAAGTTTAGGCTTATCTCTAATTTCTTTGTCTCTTGCTCCTTGAAGACTCAGCAGCTCTCATCCTTCTGGTTTGCTCATCTCTCCATTCAATGTCTTCTAGCTCATATATGGACTGTGCAAAAGTCATGCGTTATGAGCCAGAGGCTTGACCTTGATGTCTTTGAAGAGGTATTCCCACTAGAGGCTGCTGCAGATACTGATCAGATCGTGGAGTTTGAACATTTGGACTCCTGGAGTTGCCACCCGACGATTGACCAGTATGAGTTTGCCTTTGCCTTTCTTGCTGCAGAGGTGGTGGTTGAATGTGCGTCTGCCTCGGTCTTCCACCACCTCCTTTATCTCCTTGCCCAATCTTCTCCCCCATTATGTCATCATTAAGGGTTCAAATATCTTCTGAGAGCCGTTTGACTCCGTCTACCAGGGCATGCATTTGAGTTCTTTGTTGAGAAATGTCACTGTTTTGTTCAGCAACTAAAGCCTCAGTGACCCTTCTTTGTTGCTGAAGCATTTTCACGGCATCGTTGTTCTGGGAGATTTGAGCAGCACTGCATTCTTGGAATTAGTTCAAAGTGATACGCAGTGCTGAAATCTGTCCTTCCATCAGCTTATTTTGAGTTTACTAATTCTTCTGCATCAGTAACATGGCTTCTTTTTGCTTTTTTGCTTCTGCAAAATGAATAGCATCCCTTGCTTTGAGACTTGCAGCGATTTCCCTAAAAATCTCCCGCAACGATTTGGACAGCTCAGTTTCCAATTGTCCTGGTAGAGTTTGGACTGAGTCGAGGATGTTATCGAATCTGTAGTGAAGTGCAAGGGAGTGTTCTTCAAGGATCTTTTCAGACTCTGACCCTATTTGATTCAATGTTGCAGACAGCTCCTCCTTGGTTGGTATGAGAGCCAATTGATCTAGAATTTGTTGTGTTTTTAGAGGAGGAGGAGTAGCTGTATTGTGTTCATCTCTCCTTGAAAAACATGCGAGAGCAAGAGTTATGTCAAAGTATTCATTGTTGGAGGATGATGGAATGTCTGCTTGGGTTAGATGGTTAGGAGTTTGCTGGATAGGAGTAGTGTTTGGCTCAGATGTATGTGTTTGTGTCTCTTTGAGCTATTCTGGACACTCTACGATTTCTTCTTCGGATTGATCAGTATCCCCAAATTGTAGTGTGTCATCTAGGGATGGTGTTTCACTGATTGAGTTTGCAAGAATTTCCTTGACAACTCGTGTGATGTGCTCAATCATTATTGGATGGTTAACGGGTCGTTCGACGAAGATGAGTTGGTTATTTGGTTCATCAGTCATAGAGTTTTGTGACTCTGTGACTGGAAACTAATTTAGCATTACTTCATCCAAATTTTCCACCACATCTTCTAACACATCATCTTCAACATCCATCATCACAGTATCAGCATACACTACAGTTTCTTCATTTCTTGAGGAGACTGGTTGCTCCCCCTCAACTTTTGCATTCTCTGACTCTTTTGCTCTTAGCAGCTCCCCCTCAACTGCAGCATCTTCTTCCATACTAGCAACCCTCCTGGATTCTATGATTGGTGAAAACTTCTCAATCATAGTAAGTGTAGGCTTGCTTGGTCTATGACTGTGTTTCTTCTTCTTTTGAGCCACAGCACTTCTTTCAGCCATGTCCTCACTTGTTTCCCTCTTCTTCTTCTTCCCCTTCTCTTTCAGAGTCTCCTCTGATGCTTGAGCTGCCTCAGGAGTAATAGCTCTTTCAGTTATTAAGACACTAAACTCCATTTCAGCATCAAGGCATGCTTGAAGTGCATCAGTGGTTGGGTCTTGGGGATCCTCAGCCATTGATACATCTTCATTCATCTTCTTTTTCCCTTTCCTCCTTCTGATCAAGGCTTCAACATTTTCTTCAGTTACTCCTTCTTCTTCTACCTCCCAGGCTTCCTCCCTTACAGCAGATAGAATTGTAGATTTTATTTTTACATTTTCTGCCGAATTTTTCTTCTAGTTTTGAAATAATTGCTGGGTTATAATCTGGTTGGGGACAATGGAGACACCTTCTTCAACCTTAATCTTGTCGCCCAGTGTAGCTTCTAGTATCATACTGATAAATCTCCCATAAGGCATTTTTGCAGTACTCTTGGTCTTCTTGGAGCTTTCCATCCATTTTCCAAACCATTCCATTAGTAGAGCTCCATAGTTGAGTTGAACTATGTACCTGATAGCTGTCATGAGCTTCAGTTGTTTTTCATTAACAGTATCGTGGCCAGAGCCCTTGCAGCATATGCATTTTCCAACAATTTAAGCAAGAAACTCATATTCTTAGGGAAACTCTTTCTTCCTGTAGCCACTCTTTCCTTCAGTTTTGTTGTGTTTCATCTTCTTTAGGCCTTCATGAAAATCGATTCAGTCCAGTGATGGAAGACCTTCATTGATGAACCTTAGGGTAAGGTTTATGCTTTTTGAGTTGAGTCGAATCTGCTCGCCCTTGACTTTGGTGAGGATGGAGTTTCCTTCAACAATCCCATTTGTGTAGAACTCTTTCACCAGCTTTATGAAGACAAGTGTGTCGGTACTTAGGGCATTCTTGAGTCCAGCTTTATTTAGCAGGGAAAGAATTTTGTGCATTTCTAGTCCAGCATCTTCAAATTCGTCAAAGTATAGCCAAAAACCCGAGACAATTCTGGAAGCAGCCATTGTTTTAGATTGATTTTCGTGAAATGAATGAACTTGGCTTAGCTTTCTGAAACTTAAGGTTTCGTTTGAGAGAGAGAAAGATAGTCTTTTAAAATTCAAAGATGAACTGACATATGACAGTTTAAAATAGTTTTAAACACTTCCCTCTATATGTTCAGCGTCGTGGGACACGTGTCGAATTCTGCAGAACTCCACGATTTTAATCCATACGGAAATCTCTGTTCTGTCCTTAGCTCCCCCTTAGCTGGTGTGCCCTTGTGAGAAGACTACGAATGTCTAGATCCACTCCACGATTGTTAAGTTCAATCTTTTGCTCGCTTCTTGATCATTGACTCTACGGCTTTCTGTGATGCCTTCGAAAATGGCAAGCCTTCTAAGTTAAGGTTGCTCAGGAAGGGCCAACCTCTTAGCTTGACACTAAGGATCAGGTTTGTCCCTGAGACGCTTATCAAAAGGGTTGCTTGGCTTGTTGTTGCTATCACAGTGAGCCTTTATGTCTTAACTGGATCAATCCACGATCGTGGTTCCTCTTAGTCATCTGTACGATTTTGACTTAGTCTTCACATCTGCAAGGTTAGCACCATCTAGAGCATAGAATTTATGGTTGCAAATTTAACATACCTAACTCACTTATTAGTTTATTAAATATTGATTCATCTAAGGGTTTTGTAAACACATCAGCAAGTTAATTTTTAGTAGGAATGTATTGCAAGGATATTGTACAATTTTGAACATGATCCCTAATAAAATGATATCTTATTTCTATATGCTTGGTCCTAGAATGCATGACAGGATTATTTATTATTGCTATAGCACTTGTGTTATCACAGTGTATGGGTATAGTTTTGAAATCAAACCCATAATCTGCTAGCTGATTCTTTATCTATAGGATTTGAGCACAACAGCTAGCAACAACAATATATTCAGCTCCTGCTGTTAAAGTTGATAATGAGTTTTGTTTCTTGCTGAACCAAGACACTAGTCTATTGCCTAGTAGTTGACAAGTGCCACTGGTACTTTTTCTATCTATTTTGCATCCTGCAAAGTCAGCATCTGAATATCCTGTCAGTTTAAATGAGGACTCTTTATGATACCATAGACCCAAATAGGGTGTGCCTTTAAGATACCTGAAAATACTTTTCACAGCAATTAAGTGTGATTCCTTAGGATTAGCTTGAAATCTAGCACATATACATGTTGCAAACATTATATCTGGTTTACTGACAGTTAAGTAGAGAAGGGAGCCTATCATACCTCTGTATTAAGTAATATCAATACCTTTACCTTTCTCATCTTTGTCAAGCTTAGTTGCTGGAGCAATTGGTGTTTTCATGGGAGTAGCTGATTCCATGCCATATTTCTTGATTAAGTCTTTCATGTACTTGGCTTAGCTTATGAAAATTCCTTCATCAGTTTGTTTTACTTGTAGTCCAAGGAAGAAGTTCAGCTCACCCATCATGCTCATTTCAAACTTGCTCTGCATAAGCTTGGCAAATCTCTTGCACAGATTTTCATCAGTAGAACCAAAGATAATATCATCTACATATATTTGAACTAGTAAGACTTTATCTTTGTGTTTTCTAAGGAATAGTGTAGTGTCTACTCTGCCTCTAGTGAATCCTTTTTCAATAAAAAAGTTTGTTAGTGTTTCATACCATGCTCTAGGTGCTTGTTTAAGTCCATATAAGGCTTTATCTAATCTATAGACATAATCAGAGAGGGTTGGATTGACAAAACCTGGGGGTTGCTCCACGTAGACTTCTTCTTGAAGTTCACCATTTAGGAATGCACTCTTGACATCCATCTGGAATACTTTGAGCTACATGTGTGCAGCAAATGCAAGGAACATTTTGATAGCTTCAAGTCTGGCCACTGGTGCAATGGTCTCATCATAGTCTATGCCTTCTTCTTGAGAATAACCTTTGGCCACCAGTCTTGCTTTGTTTCTAGTGATCACCCCATCTTCATCCATTTTGTTTCTGAAGACCCATTTGGTGCCGATGACTGGTTGACTCTTTGGTCTTTGAACTAATCTCCAGACTTTGCTTCTTTTAAATTGATTAAGTTCCTCTTGTATGGCTTCAATCCAACTTGCGTCTAGTATGGCATCTTCAATCTTCTTGGGTTCTATTTGAGATAGAAAACTCAAATAGAAGCATTCATTCTGAGTTGCAGATCTTGTTCTTATTCTGGCAGTTGGATCACCAATAATTAAATCTTGAGTGTGATCTCTTGCCCACCTGTTCCCTGTTGGAACATCAGTTCTGGTGCCTTCTTGTTTGAACTCCTCAAGATTGACTTCTGGTTCTTGTTGTTCAGAATCGTCATTTGGTTCAGCTCTCTCTACGATTTCTTCTTCGGACACTACGATTCTTTCTTCAGGAACTATTATCGTAATGTTGGGCTCGACCACTTCATTCGTAGTGTCAGTATCGTCAATCGTAGTGTTTGGTGGTGCAGACTTATCCCAGTCTGTTTCATCGAAGATGATGTGGATTGAGACTTCAACACTTAATGTCTTTTTGTTGAACACTCTATAGGCTTTTCTGTCTGTGGCATAACCAAGGAAGATTCCTTCATCTGACTTAGGTTGTAACTTAGTCAGATATTGCTTTCCATTGTTGATAATGTAGCATGAACATCCGAACACATGGAAGTAACTGACATTTGGTTTTCTTCCTTTCCACAGCTCATAGGGAGTCTTCTTTAGCTTAGAGTGTACAAAAGATCTGTTTTGTGTGTAGCACGCAGTGTTGATGGCTTCTGCCCAAAAGCATCCAGGTAGATGAGATGCTGCAAGTAAAGTTCTTCAAGCTTCTATAAGTGTTTTGTTCTTCCTTTCAGCTACTCCAATTTGTTGAGGAGTTCGTGGTGCTGAGAAGTTGTGACTGATGCTATTGTCTGCACAGAACTGGTCCATTTCTGAGAAGTCAAACTCTCTGCCATGATCACTCCTTATTGCCTTGATAGTTTCTCCTTTTTCATTCATCACCAGCTTGAACATCTTTATCAGTTGGGAGCTTGTCTCATCTTTTGAGTTAAGAAAGAACACCCATGTGTATCTGGTGTAGTCATCCACCACGACAAGTGAGTATCTCTTCCCTCCTAAGCTCACAGTCGAAATTGGCCCAAAGAGATCCATGTGAAGTAACTGTATGGGCATGTCAATTGAGTTGACTGCTTTGCCTTTGAATGAGCTCCTTATTTGCTTTCTAAGCTGACATGCATTGCATGGTCTTTCTTTGATGAAGTTGAACTTGGGTAGTCCTGCTACCAGATCTTTGGAGGCTAGTATAAACATACTCTTGAAGTTGAGATGAGATAATCTTCTATGCCAAAGCCAACTTATTTCTTCAGTGGCTTTAGCAAGGAAGCATACTGTCTCATCAGAACTGAGCTGAGCAAGATTAACAATGTATACATTTCCTTCTCTTGTTCTTGTCAGCTTGATAGAGGATGTCTCCAAGTCTCTGACTTGACATTGATTGTTGAGGAAGGTAACTAGATGGCCTTTATCGTAGAGTTTGCTGATGCTAAGAAGATTGTGTTGTGGACCATCAACATAAGCCACTTTGTTGAAGGACACTACACCATTTCCAACAGAACCATAGCCTCTTGTCTTGCCAGAGCTGTTATCTCCAAAGATAACTGATGGCCCCTCCTTCTCTGTGTAATTTGTCAGGAGTGCTTTATTTTCGGTCATATGCCTTGAGCAACCACTGTCCAGATACCATGTGGTAGTTGTGGTGCTCATTTCCTGCAAACATATTCAGCTTTCATTTTGGTACCCAGACTAGCATGGGTCCTGCAATGTTAGTACCTTTAGGAACCCAAATCTGCTTGGCTTTGGGTCTTCCATGCACAGTATTATGAAAGCATGATGCAATTTTATGATCAAATCTTCCACATGCAAAACATCCAACATGATTTATATTTGTGTGTGTGTGGAAGTTTTCTCCAATTAGATTTGTGTGGATATTTGTTGACTTTACCCTTAAATTGCATCTTCCTTTTCCATGCAGCCCTGGAGTTCATGTTCTGTGCTGAGTGAGTCTCAACACCACGATTCCTTCCAAGTTAATCAGTGGAGTCAGTTTTACTCGACTCGACGATTCGTCGAGGTCGGACAGTGGTGACTGAATTACTCTTCACTTTTTTGAACCCTAAGCCAGCATGAGATCCGTAGTGTTTAGGAACACGTCTTGGTTTAGAAGAGCAAGGTTGCACTGGTTCATCCTTCTGTGTGGACTTAACGAATGTAATACTTCTATTTAAGTTAGAAGCATTACTTACATTAATCTCTTTAGTCTTTCCCACATAGGGTTCTGAGGTTGATTCCCCAAACCCTAAGCTTGTTCTATCAGTGACACTTCTCTGATTGGATATTAGGGAGTCCATGGATGAAGAAGATCTATTCCATGTAGAGATAGTCTTTTCTAGTTCCTCAATCTTAGAGGTTAGATCTGACTCTCTCTGTATAGTCAGTTCATTTGTCTCTCTTAAGATTTTATTCTCTTCTTCAAGTTTAGAGAGAGAGTTAGAATTTAGTAGAGCTACTTCCATCTCTTTCTTAACCTTTTCTTTCTCCTTTTGAAGATCAGTATAATCTTTAGATAGAACTTTTAGCCGCTTCATATGTTGATATAGATCAGTTGACATATCACGAATGCCAGTTCTTAAATCATCAATGTCTATATCAGGAGAGTTAAAGTCAAATACCTTGTCTATGACTGCTTCAGCATCTTTCCTGCTTAGTGCATTTTTGGCCATCAGACATAGGTTGGCTTTCTCAGGTGCTTCATCATCTTCAGACTCAGTGTTAGTTTCATTGTCTAAATCACTCCATGAACTTCCAGCTACAAGCCCTTTGTCTTTCTTCTTATTCTTTCTGTAGCCTTGGAGCTCCTTCTTTTGATTTGACTTTCTCTTCAGCTCTTCCCTGATAGGCTTGTTGCAGTTGGCAATGAAATGCCCAAGCTTTTTGCAGTTATAGCATAGGTCATTGATCTGCTCTTGACTGCTGCTGTTGTTGAACTTCTTAGGTTTGCTGCTTCTGCCTTTGAGCATAAGTCTTTTGAATCTTCTGGCCAGCTTTGCAGCTTCATCATCATCAATGTCATCCTCTTTATCAGAGTCAGACTCATCTTCCACCTGTGCCCTGGAGATCTCTTCCTTTTCTTTGAGAGCAACTCCTTTGTCCTTCCTTCTTCCTTCTGATAGAGTTTCTGCTCGTTGAGTTAGTTCAAGCACATATGTAAGAAGGCTTCCATAGAGCTGTTGAACTGTCATTTCATGTAGATTCTTTGACTCTTTGATTGCAGTGGTCTTAGCATGCCATCTGCTTGGCAAAGACCTCACGAACTTGATGACTAGATCTTTGTTTGGATAGGTCTTTCCATAGGCTCTGAGAGAGTTGAGCAGTGTAGTGAATCTTTTATAACTGGAAGTAACATTCTCTCCTGAGATATGAGCAAACATCTCATACAGTTAAGTCAGTAGAGATTGCTTGTTTTCTCTTACTTCTTCAGTTCCTTCATGCATAATGAGTAATGCTTCCGAGACTTCCTTTGCAGTTTTGCAGTTAACCACGTTCTTGAATAGACTGTCTTCTAAGGACTGGAACAAGATGTTCTTAGCCTTCTTGTCAAGCTGAACATCTTTCTTCTCATTTTCAGTCCATTCAGATTTGACCTTGACCACCATGTTGTCTGGATTTTCTGGAGTTGGTGCAAGCCTTCTTGGAATATAGGGCTCATTCAAAACAGTTTCAAATAGATCATTATCTATTGAATCCATATACGCCTGCATCCGAACTTTCCAGTTTGCGAATTTATCTTTGTTGCACATGGGTGGTTTGCTTCCTCCACATGTCTTGGTTTCGCTTATCAGTTGTGCCAAAGGATCTTCTCAAGCTTGTATGCTTAGATATTAGAACCTGCTCTGATACCAATTTTTAGTTCCCAAAAGCACGTTAGTTATCTAGAAGGGGGGTTGAATAGATATTTTAAAATTTCTTTGTTTAAAATACTTAGTCAGTACTGGTGATACTGACTGCAGCGGAATATATGTTTTGTTCCCCTTCAGGATAATGCAGTTAAGGCTGGATAAATAGTTATAGTAGTTATAACAGATATAGCAGGTATAGCAGTTAACGAGAGACAATGAGACACAGGGTTTTAAGTGGTTCAAAGCCAACGCAACTCCTAATCCACTCTTCTACTCCACGAGTAGAAAATTCACTAAGGATATCTTCTTACAACTAGATCACTTCGATCCCTTCAAGGCCAGCAGCCCTGGAACTTCACTTAGTTCACTTTTGAACTCTTCAAGTCCTTTGACTTGGATCTGCTCTTAGTTCACTTCTTAACTCTTTAAGTCCTTTAACTTGGATCTTCACTTAGTTCACTTCTGAACTTCTTCAAGTCCTCTGACTTGCTACCTCACTTGGATAGGCAGTTGATAGTTTGAGGTGTGCTACTCAGTTGCAGTTTAGCTTCTGTCTTTCAGAGGACAAAGTAGCGAAGCAAGCTTTCTTCAGTATCGTAGTGTTGCTCGTTGAGTGTTCTTAAGCTTTTTCAGTGTATCCTTTCTTTATGTGTCTTGCTTACTTAGTCTGAATCCTTGTCTAAAAGAGACATTAAAAAATAGTCGTTTTGAATGCTCCCGTTTCTTCATTTAATGCTTCATACATTTTTTGTGTAGTGATGTTGACGTCCTGCTTTTCTTCTGCTCTGCCGTTTGGCCTACTGACACAACAGACTGTATCTTTCACTTAACACCTGAAAAGGTGTTTTCTGCAGGCTGCTTTAGTCCTATCCTTAGCTTCTTCAATATGCTTCTTCGATTTGGACTAAGGATGAATATGGAAGTATTGGGACTATCACTTTGTCAACGGCTATAAGCCTTTCTTCATTTGTTGCTCTTCCTCCCTTCATCAGATCTTCAATATTTGATGTTGACTGGAGGAACACTACGATTATGGTCATTGTGACATAATCGTTGTGTATTGGCTTTGCACGGCGTGATTCAGACTTCTTCGTAGAGCACACTACGATTTCTCTTAAGCTCTCGATAGACTATGATTCCTTGCTTGCTTGTCTTGCAGACTTCACACTTCTGATAGCACTCTGCGATTCCCAACTTGGCTCGGCAGATGCTTTTTAACTTTATAACTCTCAGTGTGGCTTCTAAGGCAAACTATGATTTTTTGATGCTTTCACTTGAGCTCGACGTTTCTTGTCTTGGCCTCTGCAGACTTAATTCTTCGGTAGACTCCTATTTTGAATATCTTCACTTAAGCTCCACGTTTTCTGCCTTAACTTCTGTAGGCTTAAATCTCTTGGCAGACTACTATTCTTATATGGTCGTTCAAGCTCCATGAGTCCTGCCTTGTCTTCTGCAGACTTGAATCCCCTCGACAGACTACGATTCTGAATCTCTTCGTTTAAGCTCCACGATTATGCCTTGTCTTTCGAATGTTGACTTTGACAGACTACGATTATGTCAAGACTTTAACTTTTACAGCTCAAATAGATCAACCTAACAAGTTTGATCTTTTCTTCTATACATTCATTTACATAAATGATAAACGTTAAAGCTCAGATCAACCTAACATGTTTGATCTATCATCTAAGTCCTTGTACAATGATTCTCTTAAGGACTGTACACTTAAGCATTTATATTTACTTTTAATATCAAATCTGAATATGCAATTTCCAACAACCTCCATGGGCACACGACCTACCTCATATCCTGCATGGATCCACTCAAATATGTATTCAACAAACCAATGTTGAACTGTCGACTGTCTAAATGGCAGTTGATCCTACAACAGTTCGATATTATCTACGTGACTTAGAAGTCAATCAAGGGTCAAAGCATTGCAGTTCAATTAGCTGAAAAACCTTCAGGAGGGTTCGAGCCCCTGTAGACTTATTTCTCAGATGATGGAATTATGACAATTCAGCAACTACAGCAAGAGAATACAGTCCAACCATAGAAAATGTATTTTGACAGAGAAGTAAACATGGAAGGTGTAGGAGCTGGACAGTCCTTATATCTGGTACAGGAGAAAAATATCATGTGGCTACCAAACTTCAATTTGGCAACACCAACAACATGGTCGAGTATGAAGGCTGTATAATGGGGTTGGAACTAGCCCAATCCATGGTTATCAAACATTTACTGGTCTTTAGAGACTCTGAGTTGGTCATTAGACAATCCACTAGGGCATATCACACCAAGGAACTGCATTTGCTGCCCTATCATCGGCAGGTCGCCAAAATATCCTTGGAGTTTGAAGACATAACCTTCAGCCATATTCCTCGGGGTAGGAATGATTTCACTGATGCATTGACAACGTTGGCTTCATTAATCCTCATATTCGATAGGAGTGGGTTTCCCAACATCAAATTTACAGTTCAGAAAGCCCCGACATACGAGAATTACATTGGAGAAGTATTAGATGAAATACCTCCTGTCAAGAAGCCTTGGTATTAAGACATAAAGAAATATCTACAAGATAAATCTACACCCGCTGGGGCAAGCCAATCCGCGCGAAAGCGGATTCACAAGATGGATATGAAGTTCTATCTAAGTGGAGATGCCCTCTACAAAAGAGATGCTGGAATAGGCTTGTTAAGATGCCTTGATAAAGATCAAGCCCAGAGACTGATGGATGAAGTCCATGGTGGAGTCTGTGGTCCACACATGAGCGGTCATCTGCTGGCCAAGAAGATATTAAGAACCGAGTATTATTGTATCTCTCTCAAAGCTGACTACAACGATCACGTCAGGAGATGCTTTCAATGCCAAGTACATGGAAATGACATGCACGCTCCTCCGAATGAGCTACACAACATAAGTTCGCCATAGCCTTTCTCCATGTGGGGAATGGATGTGATTGGTCGAATAGAACCAAAAGCCAGCAATGGTCATCGATTCATCTTCACCATGATCGATTACTTCACCAAATGGGTTGAAGCAGCTTCTTTTCCTAAAGTCATGAAAAAGGTCATCATTGGTTTCATCAGAAACAATATCGTCTGTCGGTATGGACAACCAGAGGTGATCATATTAGACAACGCCAAGAACCTGAATAATCAATTGATGATAGAATTGTGCAGTAAGTTCCACATCAAGCATCTCAATTCCGTCATTTATCGGCCCAAGATGAATGGTGCTGTCGAAGCGGCCAAGAAGAACATCAAAAAGATCATACAGAAAATGTCCGCCAATCACAAAGAATGGCCTGACCTGCTTCCTCTCACTCTGTTAGCTTACAGGACGTCAATGCGCACCTCTACTTGGGCTACTCCCTATTCATTGGTCTATGGCATGGAAGCAGTCCTCCCCATAGAAGTAGAGATGGAATCCTTGCGAGTATTGATAGATGCTCAGATAGACGAAAACCAGTGGTTGCAAGACCGATACCACCAACTTTACCTGATAGATGAAAAGAGGGCTATAGCCATTTTCCACAGACAGTTATATCAGCAGAGGATTGCTCGATCCTACAATAAGAAGGTCTGAATACGGCAATTCAAAGAAAATGACTTAGTGCTGAAGAAAGTTTTAGCCAATCAAGACGAAGCTAAAGGAAAGTTCTCCCCAAATTGGGAAGGCCCTTTCATTGTCAAAGAGGTGTTGACAGGAGGAGCTATCAGATTATAAGAAGTAGACGGGAATGAATTTTCCCAACTCATCAACTCAGACACCATAAAAAGGTACTATGTCTGAAGCACATGCATACCCGTATTCAGGTCCTACAAATCAAATCAGGTTCGATATTTTCACTAGAAAGCCAGAACTACGAATGACCTGATCTCCCTCAACCCGGGAGTACATAGGTAGCCATTTCTGGTGCGGTAAAAAAAAAATTCAAAATTTATCAAACCAAAATCAAAATCCAAGACAAATACTTTTCAAACCTCTCTCACACAAAAACCAGAACTACAAATGACCAGATCTCCCTCGACCCGGGAGTACGTAGGCAGCCATTTATGGCGCGGTTTGACCTTCAAGAAAAAACAAAAAACCAATAAAAAAACCAGTTCCAAGACACCAAAACCATATAAAGGTTAAGAACTATCAAGCTACCCTGATCAAAAGGCCCATCTGAGATACTCCCTGACATCTCAACTGTCAGTACATCAAGGAGAGGCTCAGGATACATCAACAACAACAAGTTATAAAAGAAGTGGTAATCACACAGCAATGACAATACATCTCCAAACAGGGAAGTGAATCAAAAATATATTTCTCTGATATATAAAACTGTTTGATATATACATAGTATCATGTACATGACAAAAGATGGCTGATCTAGTATGTGCATGAAAAATAAAGCTAGTCTATGGACCCAAGGATAAGCGGGCTAGCAATGCCACCATGGCATCTCTCTCTGAAGGTGGAGGAGCAGCTACAAGTGCAATACCCTCAGCCACTATACGGCTAAAAACCTCCACAGTCATCTGCAGTGTGGCACTGTGGTCATCAATATATGCACTCATCTCGGTAACCAGGCCGTGAGTATAAGATCAAAGAGCAGTACTGTCAGCAATATAGAAATCACGAGAAGCTATAGCCTCATCCCTCTCCGCAAAAGTTGCATCTCTAGCAATCAAAGTATCCTCGATCTCAGCAAAGGCTGCATCTCTGGCTGAGCGGATCTCATCCCTCTCCACAATAGCTGCATCTCTGGCAGATCTGAGCACCTCTCTCTCTCTATCAAGCCAGCATCCTGAGCAACTCAAAGCGCGTCTCTCTCAGCTAAACCTATATTTCTGCCAGACAAGGCGGTCAACATCTATGCTCTAGCTGAATCTCTCTCAAAGGTCATCCTAAATAGCGAGTCTGCCAAAGCCAAATCTGTGCCTGCAGGAATAGTCAGTGGGTCGCTAACCAAAGCAGCTGTTAAACCCATGAATAACTCATCCTTGGTAGGAGACTCAGGATCGTCCATAGGCTCCTCCTCATCTGAATCTACAATAGGAGCTAAAGGAATAAGTTTAGTTGCTGCCATATCTGCCTCCAACCATGCCAGTACTCTTGAGAACGGTTCGGATGGCTACTGGTGAAATCAGGCCTCCCCTTGTGAGTCCAATACTCATATTCTCGAAGCAAGTCGACAGATGACATAGACGAAGCCGACACCCTCTGATCAGCAGACCCCTCAAATCTGTGCAGGCTCTAGAACTGATCAAACTGGCTATTAACAGCCAATGGATGATAAGTAGTCACTCCCCTCAATCCCGCTAGGGACAGGTAATCCATTCCAGGTGCATGGGTGATGAAACTCTATGGGGAGGCTAACCTTGAGCATGGTAAAATCAAGAACGGATGCTCAATATCTAACAAAAATGCCGACCATGTCTCTATATCTGTACACTCCGCTGGCTGAAAGGAGTAGGACATAGCTATATCATGGGAAAAATAATACCTATGATGCTTGAAAGATCCAATTGGTTGGATATGGGACACCATCTATATGTATAGCAAGACCGAACTGCCTCTGTAGAACCCTTCCGGGTGGGTAATACATGGCTGACCGAAGTGTCTCAGCTAATATCATCGGGATGATGGTACTACCCTGTCTAAAGGCCCGGACCACGACTACTAATCCCACATCCAAGTGATCCAAGCGCAACGACATGTAGACGTATGCCACGATGCACATCAGCAGAATATCTACCCTGGCCAGATGCCACGCCTCTGCTGAAATAATAAAATCCCCAACATGTCGATCATAGCTATCAAGCTCCCCAAAATGATCGATCAAGAAGTCAATCGAGATCACACGCCCAGATACAATCTTGTCTGTGACTACCCTCTGGCAAAGACCGAACATCCGCAGGAATGGTCTCTGCATATCACTAACAGCAGTGCGGGCGCACGACAAGTCCTAAGCCAGACCGGTAAGCCGCTCGTACTCCACCAGAGTCGGCGTCAGCTTGTGCTGTCCAAAATGAAAAACCTATCGATCCGATAGCCAGTAAGATAAATACTAAAAATCTATGTGGGTCAGTCAAAAATCCCAGTAGAGTCAAAAATGCAAGTTATTAAATGCTTGGGCTTTTGAAATTTTTTTATCAGAGTCTCCTTCGTAAAATGGACTGTCCACAAGCACACGGGCATGTCTAGGTCGCTATTCAGTAGCACACTTACCCAAAGACAGGAACAGTTCATATTCATGAAACCCAAGGTCAGTTCGGTTCGAGTTGAAACAGAATTTATATGAGCTGCCAAGTCAAATCTGAAGAAAAATCGCTACGCGATTGAGCGGTTTGTCCTAAAATCTTGTGTTTAAGTAGCATAATCTTGACAGAAAGGGAACACTCTGAAAACCCTTAGTATTCATCTCGAAGTCATATATGGGGATCAACAATGAAAACTACGAGAAAATTGCTGGAAAAACTACGCAAAACTGCCAAAAAATTGCCACTTTCAGAGTATTAGGTACAGACCAAGTCCAGTTCATCTGTTAGCTCAACCCCAGCGAAGTATTGGGTACTAATCGAATCCAGTTCAGCCGTTGGTTCTGATAAGTGGTCATTATGACCACTTATTAGGATAGTAACCAGCTTGTTCTTTTACCGAAACTCAAGTACTTTTGTGCTTTTCACGTGTTTTTCTTTTGTTTTGTAGATTTTATGTTTAGTAACACTCTCGGTGCTTTTGAGGACAAAACGATGCAAAGAATGCTAAAAGGATTGATGGCTTGACAATGGAAAGAAGGCAAGCGACCAAATGGGAAGGAAATGCAATCCGGACATCGTTTGGGTGGTTCACATTCATTTCATGTTCTTGGATTGAAACTTGGTTCATATTGTAGAGCATCTTATAAGCTTTTCGGAACATCTTGAATCATCCAAATCGGAGTTCGGAGGCGAGAGTTATGCCCCGTATAGCAACGGACGTCAAACTTCACGGTTTTGGGTGTTCATTGCACAGTTATCACTTGGATCTCAATTTCAGCCTTCATCCATCCATTATTTCTCAATTCTCAAAGAATGAAAGTTGTAGAGCTCTTCGATAGCTTCGATTTGATAGGTGGCAGGCCTCGTAACTCCTCCCGGATAAAAAGTTATGGCCCTTCTACCAGAGAACTCTGCAGCAAAAAAGGCTTGGAGCAGGCGCACGGATTGTAGGGCATTTGGGGCCAGGCCGCGCCAATCTTCAGCTGTGCCAGACTTGACTTTTCAATTACACGGGACTTGGCATTTGATTGGGATATAAGGGGGCTCGTTTGGGGCAAGAAAGAGCATCATATATTGGCCCTAAGCCCTAGCTCCTCTCTTTTCTTCCTTTACCTCTTGTTTAGTCTAGATTAGGAGTAGATTAGAGAGTAGATTAGTGTTAGATTAGGGTTTAGTTAGTTAGTTAGTTTCTAGGGTTAGATTAGGTTTGAAGATTGAAGCAAGTGGATTCCATTGGAGATTCAACAAGGAGCTTGAGCACTCAAATTTGCTATTTTCTATCTTTTGAATCTCTTTGCTTCCTATTTGCAATCTTATGATGTATATTCAACTTGTGATGTATATTGAAGCAAGTGGATTCCATTGGAGACTCAACAAGTTCATATAGTGCATGGAGGTTGTAAATAGTTAAAATTTGTGAAAATTTTAAAAAATTACTTTTGTTTTTGCATTCTGTGTTAGAGCATACTGCATGAATCCAGTTTTCATTTGGTTAGTTATGTATGTTGCCTATGAAGAAACTGAAATCACTTGATTGTTGAACTGATTTGAGACTTAAGCCTGATTTCATGGTCATATATGTAAATCCTTATCTGTCAGATACTGTGTAATCAATGAGTACGATAGAGTAACCACCATGATATGCTAAGTTTAAATGTTTACATTCTTGTCTTCTGGTGGAAAAACTATGTTTTAATAAAAGAGTTTCAGTTTGCATATAATAATAACTAGACTGTTAAAAGCTTAAGTTTGGGGGAAACAGGGGGCATGCATGATTTATGCGGGGAGATGGAGCGTAAAACGCACTCCCTTGCAGAAAAGAAAACAAAAGAAAAGATTAAGAAAAAAAGAAAAAATAGAATAAACACTTCGGCTACGTCGAGTTCTGTGGCCTTTGATATTCGAGCAAGTAAGCCCTCGGGGTGTTTCTACACCCAGCGCCCTAAGGCCGTCTGGTCTGGGAGTCGTTGGTTGAAAGCTCGCTACATGGATATCATTGAAGAACCTAAGAGAACTAGGCATTGCACAGTCGATAGTGTACACGGGAAAGTGCGAATACGCCCTCGTGAGTAATAAAAGCTTAATGAAAACCCCCTGTTGACTCTTAACTCTAGTAATACATGGTTTTAGTTAGAACTTATATGATTTACTATTTTTCTTAGGTTAAAACTTGTTTTTCCCCTAAGAAGTATAGTATGTGAGTTATTTATCTGAATGCATATCTAATGGTTGCTAAGCACACAATGCACAATACATCAGTGCTGACAACTTTGGATTTGTAGAATATGCCTTATGGTCTTATCTTGGGTAGCTTATCTATTCGATTATCACGTGGTTTTCTGAGGCATTGCTTTGAAAGTTCAATATTGACTGGGACTTGGATTTGCATTCATGATAGTGTATATTGTATACATTGTATATACTGCATTGCATCTTTTGTTTAATTTTATTTTGGTTGCTTGAGGGCAAGCAACGGTTAAGTTTGGGGGTATTTGATAAATGGTCTTTATGACCACTTATTCGGATAGTAACCAGCTTGTTATGTTGCCGAAACTCAAGTACTTTTGTGCTTTTCACGTGTTTTTCCTTTGTTTGGTAGATTTTATGTTTAAGAACTTTCTCGGTGCTTTTGAGGCCAAAACGATGCAAAGAATGCTAAAAGGATTGATGGCTTGACAATGGAAAGAAGGCAAGCGACCAAATGGGAAGGAAATGCAATCCAGACATCGTTTGGGTGGTTCACGTTCATTTCATGTTCTTGGATTGAAACTTGGTTCATATTTTAGAGCATCTTATAAGCTTTCTGGAACATCTTAAATCATCCAAATCGGAGTTCGGAGGCGAGAGTTACGCCCCGTATAACAACGGACGTCAAACGTCACGATTTTGGGTGTTCATTGCACAGCTCTCACTTCGAGCTCAATTTCAGCCTTCATCCATCCATTATTTCTCAATACTCAAAGCATGAAAGTTGTAGAGCTCTTCGATAGCTTCGATTTGATAGGTGGCAGGCCTTGTAACTTCTCCCGGATAAAAAGTTATGGCCGTTCTACCAGATGGCTCTACAGCAGAAAATGCTTGGCACGGGCGCGCGGATTGTAGGGCATTTTTGGGCGCTGCCGCGCCAATCTTCAGCTGTGCCAGACTTGACTTTTCAATTGCACGGGACTTGGCTTTTGATTGGGATATAAGGGGGCTCGTTTGGGGCAAGAAAGAGCATCATATATTGGCCCTAAGCCCTAGCTCCTCTCTTTTCTTCCTTTACCTCTTGTTTAGTCTAGATTAGGAGTAGATTATAGAGTAGATTAGTGTTAGATTAGGGTTTAGTTAGTTAGTTAGTTTCTAGGGTTAGATTAGGCTTGAAGATTGAAGCAAGTGGATTCCATTGGAGATTTAACAAGGAGCTTGAGCACTCAGATTTGCTATTTTCTATCTTTTGAATCTCTTTGCTTCCTATTTGCAATCTTATGATGTATATTCAACTTGTGGATGATATGTTTGAGTCATTTATGACTTAGACCTTATTTTGAGGTTCTAATGGAATCTAATGAGTAGTCTATGTTGATTTCTCTTCCATGTTGGTTCTTATTGATTACTATGTGATTGTCTACTGCGATTTACGCTTTCATTGCTTAATTGAGTCATGACCAATTACTGTGATAACCTATGTGGACTTGAAAGACGAAGTGTAGGTTTAGATCTAATCGTAGTGGCGGCCGATTGTACGTTCACATGACATTGGACGTATGATTTATGTTTAGGATAGACATATACCGAAGCGCCGCTCGTAATCAATAAAGAACTTGACCTTCAACCCTAATTATTTGTAAATCACATAGACATATAGTGGTTTAGGTAATGTGGGTGGTCATGTGTGTTCTATCATCTGTGGATTGCACGTGATATGGATTAGGAGCATCGAAAGATGGCCTTCTCTCACTTTTTTGTTCTCGGCTAGCAACTGTAACTATTAATTTGACCTAATTGGAAGTATGTTGACTTAGACGAATCATTAGGGGAAATTGGAATCTCTTATCTTCATTATCTGATTCTACCTTAGGATTGCTTAGTTTAAGTTTAATTCCTTGCCCAGTTAACTTAGCATTAATTCCAACTCTTTATCGCCCGTTTAAATAAGACCGAAATGATTATGTGCTAGTGCTTTGGCGACCTTTTATCCATTAATTCCTCGTGGGAACGATATCTTTACTTACTCTTTATTACTCGTTGGCCGCGTATACTTGCGCGTCAATTGTGTCATCTAATCGGACCAACAGGTTCAGCCCCAATGAAGTATCGGGTACTGACTGAGTCCAATTCAGCTGTTGGCTCAACCCCAGCGAAGTATCAGGTATAGACCTAGTCCAGTTCAGCTTTTGGTTGAACCCCAGTGAAGTATCGGGTACAGACTGGGTTCAATTCAGCCGTTGGTTCAATCCCAGCAAAGTTCAGGTACAGACCGAGTTTAATTCAGCCATCGGCTCAACCCCAGCGAAGTATCGGGTACAAACTGAATCCAGTTCAATCGTTGACTCAACCCCAGCGAAGTCTCAGGTACAGACCGAGTTCAATTAAGCCGTTGGTTCAATCCCAGCAAAGTTCGGGTACAGACCGAGTTCAATTCAGCAGTTGGTTAACCCCGACGAAGTTTTGGGTATAGAACGAGTCCAGTTCAGCCGTTGGTTCAATCCCAACAATGTTTTGGGTACAGACCGAGTCATGTTCAGCCGTTGGTTCAACCCTAATGAAGTTTTGGGTACAAACCAAATCCAGTTCAACCGTTGGTTCAACCCCAGCAACATCTTAGTCGTTGGAGCAACCTCTGCGAAGCATCGGAAGTGATTCGGTGACGGAAACCATATAATAGTCCATCCCTGATGATGGAATCTGTTAAACACATCCTCAAAAGGAGCACCAAGAAGAATTAGTGATTCAACGGCCTATTACAAAATAACGATGTAAACTCTCATCAGGAGGGACATTGAAAGCATCCATTAAGGAGACTCGATAATCGAGAAGTGTCCCCAGCAGAGGAGCCTTTAGAAATGTGCAACAGCACCAGCCGAAGGGAAATCAGCCCTGCAAAGAGTACCGCCGGATAGGGAAACCATTGGTCTCAAACCAAGGTAGCATCAATAGTATCACCGCCATCTACATCAATGAAGCTATCGCAGAGAATGTCATCCCTAGCAGAGAAAGACGAGAACAATCTGTGATAGCTCATCTCTAACAAGCACGTTAGTGGTTCCCCTACCAGTAGTCGTCTGACAATGTCAGCCCTAGGCTATCATGAGTGATGTCATCCCCAGCAGAAAATGACAAAAAACTATTCATGGTAGCCTATTCACATCATCCCCAGCAGAAACTAATGCAATCCATTACTGATAACCCCACCTCCTCAAAGGTATCTGATACTCCTTACATACCATATCCGGCATTGCATACCCGGCATTGCATACCCTTTGCCTTTGCATTTCAATTGTCTAGCAATCTTTATCCTGCTCATTCCATTACATTGCATGAGCATGATAAAGAGGGGCATCTGTACACACTCGAAATTTCCTTTCCCTATTATTAACTCTGTAGGATGGAAAAATTATATTTTCAAATCAACCCCGATCTCCAATCGGGCCGTCAGATCAACCCCAATCTTAATATTGGGCCATCAAATCAACCCCGATCTCTAATCGGGCCGTCAGATCAACCCTGATCTCAATATTAGGCCATCAAATCAACCCCAATCTCAATATTGAGCCATCAAATCAACCCCGATCTCTAATCGGGCCGTCAAATCAACCCCGATCTCAATATCGGGCCATTAAATTAACCCCGATCTCTAATCGGGTCGTCATATCAATCCCAATCTCAATATTGGGCTATCAAATCAATCCTGATCTCTTATTAGGCCATCAGATAAACCTCGATCTTAATATCGAGCCGTCAGATCAACTCCGATCTCAATATCGGGTCATCAGGTCAGCCCCGATCTCAACCTAGGAAATGCAGGTCATCCCCGGTCTCAACCCTGGAAGTCAAGGCAACTTCAGGAACAAACCTAAAGCTCCACAGCACCTCTAAGAGAAAACCTAGAACGACCAAATCAACTTCAGAGATAACATTGAGGATAAACAGACTCGAATGGGATCCAATTCTTGGAAAAAACTCCCGAAAGTCAACCAAAGGCCATGCCGATAATAAGGGCAACCCCGGGAGAGGAAAAATGGTCATTTTACCAACCATAAGCTGATTAGATCAAATTCAAGCCGAATTGATGCCACCAAAGTCAGAACAAACCATAACGATGATCCCGAGTGCAAACAGCGTAAGACTGCTTAACGAACAAATTACGGGGAATCAAAGACCTGGTTATAAACCCATCTTCTTGGACCCAGAAATTTTTTTATCTCATGTCATTGTGACACTCTCGGCGAGGGCATTCCAGAAAGGTATATCACGCCTCAAACAAACGCTCCGATCAAAAGTTAGAAAGTTTCGACTTCGACATCGCGTTGCTCAGAGTGCACGTACTTTGAGATGACTCAACTGGACACGTGGGCCCCACCAGGGGAGCCGTACCTCTACCTGCTATAGCAAAAGGTAGAGCTGAGGCTCCCTGGCCTATATATATGAGGTGACCCCCCTCATTTTCA
This sequence comes from Panax stipuleanatus, assembly GCA_020205555.1. Classification (NCBI taxonomy): domain Eukaryota; kingdom Viridiplantae; phylum Streptophyta; class Magnoliopsida; order Apiales; family Araliaceae; genus Panax; species Panax stipuleanatus. The sequence continues at coordinate 52,642,917 of CM035124.1, forward strand.
AGAATTCCAAAACGCAGTGAACCTCTGCCCATTTGATTTTTTGACTTTTTCACCCATTCCAAACCCAAATATTTTCACTCTAACACGTAGATATACCCACATACTACCACATATCAGAAAATAACTGATAGATTTGGACGTTTAGAGATTACGATTTGGCCAAAAGCCCGTGTAGCTGTCCATTATGAGTATTTTTACGACCAGCAAGTTTATATTACTTCTTCGTACTTTTATACACTTGCACGTTAAGTTTTATTTTTAAAAATACCCGGAACTCAGTTTTGTCGCCGTTTTTGTCAACTTTTTATACATTTTTGCACATAAACGCATTTTCTGGCATTTTTAAAACTCGAATTGACGATCCGTCACTTCTGGCAGCTTCGGCATACTTGCATCTTCGTTACTAGCAACTTCACCAAACTTTCGGGTTTGGCTTTTTATTGTGTTTATTTAACTATTTATATACTAACTTTTCAATTCTGTTAAGCCCGGATATCAAATCTATTGTAGTTTACTACTTTTATATATATTTATGCATATATAAGCAGCCTTCACCACCACTGGGTTCTCTTTCCAGTCTTGGTTGACTACATTTCTGTCTCTATTTATATATTTTAGTCTAGCTTAGATTATTATGTGGCCTTTTTACTGCTTTTGCACCCTTCATCATTATTGGGTTATCTTCCAAGTCCCTGGTTGACTACTTTTTTGTACATTTACATTTCTGTTCGGTATAGATTATTCTGTGGTCTTTTTACTTCTTTTATATATAACTATACATATATAAGCAGCCTTCACCACCACTGGGTTCCCTTCCCAGTCTTGATTGACTACGTTTCTGTACATTTACATTTCTATTCGGCCTGGATTATTCTGTGGCCTTTTTACTGCTTTTATATATAAATATGCATATATAAGCAGCCTTCACCACCACTAGGTTCGCTTCTCAGTCTTGGTTGACTACTTTTCTGTCAATATATATATATATATATATATATATATATATATATATATATATATATATATATATGTATATATATATATATATTTCAATTCTAGTCCGGGCACCGGTGTGAAAACCCATCGCCCTTTACCGCTCTTGTATATATAACTGTGTATATATATTGCTTTACTTGCTCTTTATTAAATTGATGCTTTAAATATTCATTTGATATGAATCAGCATTTTTCAGTCACAAAAGCAACCTCGATTCCCTTAGATCGCTATCTAGTGGGAACGAGACGCTTCGGCCAGGTGGGAACTAGGATTTTCTAAATGAATCCTTAGTTCTGGCTACATTTGGGCTATTTATCTATTTATGTACAAATTTAAATTATGTATGTTTATTGGCTACTCATATGTGAGCCTAGGAATCGTGTGATTCATGATCCAATCGATCAGAATCTGACTCCCGCGATGGACAAACTCCACTTTACGAATGTACCCTGCCAGTTTTTATGTAAAATGTACATACACAGACCTTAAAATGGTTATCCGAATTTAAGGTCTCAACATAGTGAAAATTTATTTTGTCATGTCAGAGTCCCTCCGATGGCTATCATGCCCTTGAGGAGACCGACACTTGTATTTATTTTTGGGGTCGAGGATGCTTCGCAGCCCGACAATCACCATTCAAATGCAAGCCTTAAGGTTAAAATGATAAAATTGAAAGTAGTGATATGTTTCAATTCCTACGTTAGCGTAAGGGTTTGATAACCAGCTTTCAAACACATAATTTAAACCAAAAGAAAAAAAAAACCTTTGCAAATCAAATTAAACACTTTTACAAATCAAAGACTTTTGCAAATCAAATCAAACTCTTCGTATATAGGCTCAACGAAGCACTTCTTTGCTTTCAATCGATCAAACATAGGCACAATTGAAAGTAGTATGCATACAAGCCAATCATGTATGATGATAAAGCATATGCTTTGGAGACAATCTTATTTATTTATTAATAAAAATATTCATTTATTAAAGGCATTTAATTATCTACATGGTGTTGTTTTTATAATATATATAAATAACACATAGTTTTAAGCAATGCTTTTAGAATCATAATGATGATCATGCTAATGAGATCTAATTTCTTAGAAAGCTCTAAAACTAAAATAGTTCCCAATCGTGGGATTACTAAAAAGGGGATTAGTAAATCTGGATAGATTGGTACATATGTTGCTTGCTTATTGGATGAGGATGATTGATCTCATGATCATTTGTGTGGAAATACTAAAGCAAGTATGTAGGTGCTTATTAGAGAATAAGTTCACTGAACGTGACTCGCTATGGAATGCCTAATGGAGTTTTACTCGCCTGTCAATAAGAATTCCTAATGTGATAGTAGTATAAGTGATCCTTGGACTTGAGATCATCATAGTATCTTGTATGTAATGAATTATACTTTGACTTATTCCTTAAAGTCCTTTAGGGTATATAAAAGGGTATGCTTGGGTATAATGAGTTACATATAGAGATAATGAATGATCAATAAAGAATCTATCACCTCTAGTAAAAGAGGAGAAATGTCCTATGTGATTCGTTAAATAACAACTCAAGAATCCTTGGCTAAGGTGGAATGAAATTAGAAAGGAGTTTCTAATTTGCATTAAATGGAGTTGTGCATTTTCTAATCGAAATACATATAATTAAATAAAATAAGACTTGACTGTAAATCCATGTCTTATATTTAATTGGGACATTGTATGGTGGAAGGATTGAATTGTACGTTAACTATATACTCACAGGTTCTTTTATGATTAATGTTAAAATCTGTATTATCTGGAAAGTCGTTGATCGCTAGGGAGGCTTATCTCTATTGTAGAATAAATATTATTTATTTAAATAGATTATTAGTTTAATTTATTTATTTAAATAAGATTAGAATTGTTAATTGATTTATTCACAACCGGTTTAATATAGAGAACCTAAATGGTCACACCATAAAAGGAAGAATAATTATTTAAGAAGGTAATGGCATAATCGTAATAATGCATTAAGTGTAATTAATTTAATCTATGGTGATAGAATAAATTAAATAGCTTAATGTTTATTATTTAATATTTTGGAAATATTAAATATAAATTAATAAGAGGAGTCTTATTAATATTATTACAATTATTATTATTTTAATTTCTAAAGGAGTTTAGTAATTAATTTAATATTAGTACTCTCATTTATTCCTAATAAGATTTGGAGGTAAATGAATTAAATTAATTATTCTCAATGTGGTGGGAAGCCTAAATTAATTAAAGGAGTTTAATTAATTAAATAAAATCCCATATCTAATAGGATTAGAAGGGTTGACCAATATCTATATAAGTGAAATCTTATAATAGATATCAGTTGATGCAATTCCAATGGTTGGAGAGTACTCCTTTTTTATAGAGGGTAGAAAACTAAGGTTTAGCCACACACCCTCCTTCTTGATAATTCATCTTCCTTGGTGGATCACCTCTAGAGGCCAAACACTTGGGTGGCTAGCGTTGATCAAAGGAAGGAATTTAACTCAGAAATTCAAGGAGATCACGAAGAACAAGGAGTTGAACTCATACCTGTGGAAGCTTCGTTCTACAATGGTATGATTTTATAACTTCTTACTTATCGTTTTGAATTAATAATTTGCATAAAGAATGATTCGGGTGATGGTTTTGTATAAATTTTTAAACTCTAATATACCATGCTTCCGCTAATTTTTGCAATTTGATTGCATCACGATTTCGTACAAACCCAACAGTAGCATCAGAGCCAAACCTTTATGCAATTATTAATTTATTTTTAATTTCATATACATATGGGTATGTATTTAGAATAATTTATTGGGCATAATTTTATTGTATAAAATTATTTTTTTAAGAAAAAAAAATGGTATTTTTTATTTGGACGAATCACAATTTTTTTTTGGGCGCTAATCTTGAATTCTGCAAAGAAAAGGCATTGTCTCTTTCTTACTCTTTTAATAAAAGAAGGTGACTTCTTTTTAAAAAATAAACGTGAATTTATATTTTATATATATATATATATATATATATATATATATAACCTGATTCGTTATATATATATATATATATATATATATATATAATATACGGTAATACCAAATATATATATATATATGATATATTTATATATTATATTCTAAATAATTTTATAATTAAAATAAAGAGTTTATTTTAATCTTGAAATTGAATTTCATGCAATTTAAAATTGCCCATTAAATGATACTCATATATATATAGAATGTTTTAATTCATGAGATGGATATTTATTTATTGATATATATGGTGATATGTATGATAATAAATAGGGATTGATTTTGGACTATTTGACCAATGCGATTGGATTTTATTTTAGTTAAATGCTTGAATGAATAAATTTTATTAAATGTGGTCTGCGTACCTCGTCTTCTCTAATTTTTCTTGATGTAAAATTCTATCTCTCTCCTATGTACTTCCCCTTGACTGCTGATCAAAGTTTCTATTTAATTTTAAATAGTTAATGTAATAGAGATAGTTAGAATTTTCTTAAAGAAATTGGAGACCAAGGAGCAAGGAGCGCATGAAGACCCTTTTGTATGGAGTCCGAGTTTAAATGTAATAGTTACATTTAAATTTAAATTCTTACACTCCTAGGTTTGACTTTTTGGTTCACTTGGTGGCTCTAGTGAACCAAACTAGAATAAAAGTCCATAATCAATCTAGGTAAAATATAGTATTCTATATGTGCATGCTAAGTATTATATATATTATATTTTATGCAAACATGCTTCGCATGTTTAATAAAAATTATGCGTATTTTATATATATATGTGCATGGGCGCTAAACAAAATGAGACAAATAACAACAAACCCCTTAAAGAAATAATATTAAGTCCGAAGCGTTCAAAGATATTTGGAATATCGAACGTCGTCCTCTAACATGATAAATTAATAGAGTATTAAATATTTAATATGAGCTTGTTGTGCTATCCATAAGGCGAGTATTGCGTATTTAAGATATTAATTAATCACATTTGATGCTTATCAAGAAAATTGAACAATATAGTCTTGTTGTGCTATCCACAAGGAGGGACATTTTTCTTTTTTGAATTTATGGAAGTGCTAGGCTGGACTTAACTTAAATTATTTTAGTTCGGATGTGCACACACTTGACCATTATGATTTAAGAGGCAAAATAAAAGGAGTTACATGTTGATGTAATTGACAAGTGTTGTCTACCTATTTATTTATATATCGTTTGTTGTGCTATCCACAAGGCTATATACATTTAAAATGGGATCCTTAATCTCACTAGCAAATATTTAATTAGATGTTGTCGAACTATATAAGTGAGGATAATATAGTTTGATGAAAATAGTGGGAGATACCAATTTAAAATAAAGACCTAAATTTATTTTGGTATGCAAAATTAATTAAATGAATGTTTGCTAAAATATTGTCTTTTCACATACAGAAATTTTAAAAATGTCAAAATCACTAATTTCACTGCGTAGCATACTTGATGCTAATAAACTAACCGGACCAAGTTATACGGACCGGTTAAGGAATCTGAGAATAGTTCTCACTGCTGAAAAAATTTCTTATGTCCTAAATTCACCAATCTCTAGATCTGCTCCAGAATTAGCATCTGAGAAAGAAATTGCCAACATTGTAAACTGGCAAAATGACGCATCTGTGGCTCAATGCATCATGCTCGCATCCATGAATAACGAGCTTCAGCGTCAGAATGAAAACATGGATGCTCCTACTATGTTGCTTCACCTCAAGGAGTTGTATGGTGAACAAAGTAGGACTGCTAGATATGAGATATCTAAGGAGCTCTTCCGATCTCGGATGACCAAGGGCAAGGTGAACATAAAGGAACAAAAAAAACCTGATCCATCTAGCAAAGGAATGTGCTTCCATTGCAATGAGTCGGGTCATTGGAAGAGGAATTGCAAGAAGTTTCTGACAGAGAAGAAGCTTGGAGAAGCTTCGACTTCCGATCAAGGTTTGTTCATGATTGAAATTAATTTTTCAGAAAGTCAAAATTTTGCTTGGGTATAGGATACCGGCTGTGGTTCTCACATATGTAATACTGTGAAGGGACTGGTCAGAAGTAGAAAGCTAAACAAGGATGAGGTTGTCCTACGAGTGGGAAATGAAGCAAAGGTTGCTGCATTAGCTGTAGGCACTTATTATTTAGCATAGCCTACGGGCAAGTCCATTTATTTAAATAATTATTATTTTGTTCCGAATATCATTAGAAACATTATTTCAAATTTTGTATTAGATATGGATGGATTTGAAATTATAATAAAGAACAACAGTTGTTCAATTTATAAAAATAATGTTTTATATGGTATTGGAAATCTGCGAAATGGACTTTATATACTTGACTTGCATGAAAATATACTTCAAATAGAACAAACTAAGAAAAGAAAAAGAGATGATATTAATTATACCTATATGTGGCACTATAGACTCGGTCATATCAGTGAAACGAGATTATCCAAGTTGCATAAGGATGGGCTCTTAGAGCTATCTGATTATGAATCATATCCAACTTGTGAAACTTGTCTCATGGGTAAATAACTAAATCTCCTTTTAGTGGAAAAGGAGAAAGATTTATAGAGTTGTTAGCGTTGGTTCACACAGACGTTTGTGGACCTATGACAACGATTGCACAGGGTGGGTATTCTTATTTTATTACTTTCACTGATGATCACTCAAGATTTGGATATGTGTATTTAATGAAATACAAAACAGAATCATTTGAAAAGTTCAAAAAGTTCATAAGTGAAGTAGAGAAACAAACAGAAAAGAGTATTAAGACTCTTTGATCAGATCGAGGTGGAGAATGCTTAAGCGCTGAGTTTCTCAATTGTCTCAAAGAAAATGGTATAATCTCACAATAGACTCCACCAGGTACGCCACAGTTAAATGGAGTATCTGAAAGGATAAATCAAACATTGTTGTATATGGTTCGATCCATGATGAGTTTTACCGATCTTCCAATTTCATTCTGGGGTCATGCCCTAGAAACGGCTCATATCTACTAAATTAGGTTCCCTCAAAATCCGTCCCCAACACTCCATATGACATGTGGATAGGGAGGAAATCTGGTCTTGCATGTTAAGATCTGGGGATGTCCAGCTTATGTGAAAAAAGTTTCAAAATGATAAGCTAGGGACAAGATCTGATAAGTGCACGTTTGTGGGATATCCTAAAGAAAGTTTGGGATACTATTTCTACAATCCTACTAAGCAAAAGGTGTTTGTTGTGAAACACGCTGCCTTCTTAGAAAAATGAGTTTATCCTTGAAGGGGCTAGTGGGAGGAAATTAGATCTTAAAGAAATTCAAGAACCACAAACCACTACAGATCAAGTGGATGAACCTGTCCAAGTTGAGACACCTACTGTACAACACCCTATTCGTAAATATGGAAAGGTACTGAAGATACCTGAGAGGTATGGATTCGTCATAGAGGATGACGATGAGGTACACGTCATGAATGATGATGATCCATTGAATTACGAACATGCTATAAGTAATAAAGACTCAGGGAAATGGTAGATGACCATAAAATCAAATAAATCTTAGAAGCAATGCTCAAGTTCATTTGGATTTTACTTACTGTTGCAGTTTATTATTACTAAATCTGGTAAATTGAACGTGGAGATGCCCTTCCACAAATATATAATATTAGAGGAGAATGTATGTATGATATAGCCAGATAGATTTGTTTTAATAGTTGAAACAAATCATGTATATGAGCTACAACAATCCATTTATGGATTGAAGCAAGCTTCTCATAAATGGAACATTCGTTTTCATGAGACAATCAAAGAGTTTGATTTTATCAAAAACGAGGTTGAACCATGTGTGTATAAGAAGGTTAGTGGGAGCGTTGTCTCATTCTATGTATTATATGTTGATGATATATTACTGATAGGGAATGAAATTCCTATGCTACAATCGATCAAAATAAAGTTGTCTAAACATTCCTCCATGAATGATTTGGGTAGAACATCCCACATTAAGGATATAAATTTGTATTAAAAGATTTAAAAGGATGTTCGGCTTAACCCAAGGAAACGTATATTCATTAGATGCTAAAGGCGTTTAGCATGGAAAACTCCAAAAAGGTGTCTCATGATGATGAGCCATGGAGTGAATCTCTCTAAAATTGTCCTCAGTAAAAGAAAGATCGCATGAGCTACTATCATGTATGCAATGAAATATACGAGACTTGATGTTGATCAGTCATATTCTAGAGAAGATCACTGTGAGACAGTGATAAGCATCTTAAAGTACTTAACTGACACTAAGGATGCCATCATATCATATGATGAGTTTGAATTAAACTAACGTGCAAGACAGACTCAAGTTTTTAGACTGACCAAGACGATAGCAAATCCACTTTAGGTTAAGTCGTTATCTTAAAAGATAGTACAGTGAATTGGAAAGGTTCCAAACAACAAAAGGTTGTTGCTGTAGTGACAAAGACAAAGTATATAACTGTAAGTGAAGCTGCAAGTTGATGTTTCGGATGAAAAGTTTATTACAGAACTAGGAATAGTTCCAAAGTCTCATCTTGAATCTAAATATATGTTGCGGCACTTTGATTTTTGAAATCATTGAAAGAAGAGACATCACCTTAGAGCGTGTAGTCTCTCAAGATAACATTGCAGAACCATTTACTAAAGCTTTAACATAACAGCAGTTTGATCGTCACTTAGAGAAGAAGGGTATGAGATACCATGGCGATTGGCTTTAGTGCAAGTGGGAGATTGAAAGTAGTATGCATACAAGCCAATCATGTGTGATGATAAAGCATATACTTTGGAGACAATCTTATTTATTTATTAATAAAAATATTCATTTATTAAAGGCATTTAATTATCTACATGGTGCTGTTTTTATAATATATATAAATAACCCATAGTTTTAAGCAATGCTTTTAGAATCATAATGATGATCATGCTAATGAGATCTAAATTCTTAGAAAGCTCTAAAACTAGAATAGTTCTCAATCGTGGGATTACTAAAAAGGGGATTAGTAAATCCGGATAGATTGGTACATATGTTGCTTGCTCATTGGATAAGGATGATTGATCTCATGATCATTTATATGGAGACACTAAAGCAAGTATGTAAGTGTTTATTGGAGAATAAGTTCACTGAACGTGACTCGCTATGGAATGCCTAATGGAGTTTTACTCACCTGTCAATAGGAATTCCTATTGTGATAGTAGTACAAGTGATCCTTGGACTAGAGATCATCATAGTATCTTGTATGTAATGAATTATACTTTGACTTATTCCTTAAATCCCTTTAGGGTATATAAAAGAGTATGCTTGGGTATAATGAGTTACATATAGAGATAATGAATGATCTATAAAGAATCTATCACCTCTAGTAAAAGAGGAGAAATGTCCTTTGTGATTCGTTAAATGACAACTCAAGAATCCTTGGCCAAGGTGGAATGAAATTAGAAAGGAGTTTCTAATTTGCATTAAATGGAGTTGTGCATTTTCTAATCGAAATACATATAATTAAATAAAATAAGACTTGACAGTAAATCCATGTCTTATATTTAATTGAGACATTGTATGGTGGAAGGATTGAATTGTACGGTAACTATATACTCACAGGTTCTTTTATAATTAATGTTGAAATCTATATTATCTGGAAAGTCGTTGATCGCTAGAGAGGCTTATCCCTATTGTAGAATAAATATTATTTATTTAAATAGATTATTAGTTTAATTTATTTATTTAAATAAGATTAGAATTGTTCTAATTGATTTATTCACAACCGGTTTAATATGGAGAACCTAACCATAAAGGAAGAATAATTATGTAAGAAGGTAATGGCATAATCGTAATAATGTATTAAGTGTAATTAATTTAATGTATGGTGATAGAATAAATTAAAAAGCTTAATGTTTATTATTTAATATTTTAAAAATATTAAATATAAATTAATAAGAGGAGTCTTATTAATATTATTACAATTATTATTATTTTAATTTCTAAAGGAGTTTAGTAATTAATTTAATATTAGTACTCTTATTTATTCCTAATAAGATTAGGAGGCAAATGAATTAAATGAATTTAATTAATTATTCCCAATGTGGTGGAAAGCCTAAATTAATTAAAGGAGTTTAATTAATTAAATGAAATCCCATGTCTAATAGGATTCGAAGGGTTAACCAATATCTATATAAGTGAAGTCTTATAATAGATATCAGTTGATGCAATTCCAATTGTTGGAGAGTACTCCTTTTCTATAGTGGATAGAGAACTAAGGTTTAGCCAAACACCCTCCTTCTTGATAATTCATCTTACTTGGTGGATCACCTCTAGAGGCCAAACACTTGGGTGGCTAACGTTGATCAAAGGAAGGAATCTAACCCAGAAATTCAAGGAGATCACGAAGAACAAGGAGTTGAACTCGTACCTGTGGAAGTTTCGTTCTACAAGGGTATGATTTTATAACTTCTTATTTATTATTTTAAATTAATAATTTGCATAAAGGATGATCCGGGTGATGGAAATTTTTAAACTCTGATATACAATGCTTTCGCTAATTTTTGCAATTTGATTGTGTCACGATTTCGTACTAACCCAACACCAATTTCAAACAGCATTCACACACACGTTTTAATTTTAAGGGAAATATTGAAAAGATGAGATGTCGTGTTTTCACGGGAGTTGTGGGGTGCCTAACACCTTCCCCACACTTAACCAAGCCCCCGAACTCAAAACTTCAGTTTTAAAGATCAAGTTTCGACAGTGTCCAGCAATTGGGCCTCTTTCAAACAAAACTCGGTTGAGTTGGTACAACCATTTCAAATCTACCAACTGGCGACTCTATAAACGTTCAAATCATCGACATGATACATGTTGGCCTTTTCCCTTCAAAACCTTTTTCGCAATAAAAAGAGTGAAGGTAGAGATAACTTATAAAAAGATGAAAGATTTGGGTTGTGACCCGACCAGCGGATTTTTTCCCGACGTCGACAATGGGTATTATTTCACTTATGAGATAGCCATGTCCTACTCCTTTCAGCCGGCAGAGTATACATATGCGGCATCGTGGTTGGCCTTCCTAATGGCGATCGAGCATCCATCTGCGATCTTGCCCTATTCTGGACTCAGCTCCCCTTAAAGCTTCATTACTCATACAGTTAGCATGGATTATCTACCCTTGGCAGGTTTGAGAGGGGTGACCACATATCATCTATTGGTTGTCCTGAGATAGTTTGATCAATTTCAGGATATTCCCCACTTTGAGGGGGCTTTGGATCAGCGACTATCAACTTCGTCTTTGTCATCAGCTAATTTAACCAGGATTTATAATTGTTGGACTAGTCGTGAGAGGACTGATTTTTTGACTACTCATCCGGGTCGTTCTCTAGAGTATTCTGCATGGCTAGAGGCAGACATTGCATCAGCTGCGGTTGTTCAGTCAGAGTCGAGTACTGATTCTGATGAGGAAGAGCCTATGGAGGACCCTCATTCTCCCACCGAGGATGAGTTATTTGCAGGCTTGACAGCAGCTTTGGTCACTGACCCCCATAGCATTCCTACTGGGACGGATCCATCTCTTATAGATTCGTTAGCTCGGATGACCTTTGAGAGGGATCAAGATAGAGCACTGATGTTGACATCCCTTTCTGGCTGGGATGTGGCTTTTATCGATAGGGACGAGGCTCGAGCTACTCGGGACGCAGCTTTTGTTGAGATAGAGGAGGCTCTAGTTGACCGGGATGCTGCTTTTATTGAGCGGGATGAGGCTCTAGCTACCCGAGATGTTTACATCGCTGATAGTACTGTACTCAGGTCCTATACACATAGCATCATTGCAGATATGAGTGCCTTTATAGATGATCATAGTAGCACCATACAGATGGCTGTGGATCTTCTAGCTCGCATGGAGACCTTAGGACATGAACTTACAGATGCACCTCCATCTTCTGCAAGGGATGCCATATTGGACTTGCTATCCTGTTTATCAGCGGGTTTATAGACTAGCTTTTATTTTCCTGCACAGACTAGGTCAACCAGTTTTGTCATGTACAGGATACATTGTATATATTAAATAGTATTATATGGAAGAGAAATATATTTTGATTCGCTTCCCTTTTGATTATGTATTGTCATTGGTGAGTGATTACCACTTTTTTCATGACTTGCTGTTTGATGTGTCATGAGCTTTTTCTTGATGGGTTGACATTGAGATGTCAAAATGTACCTCATAAGGGCCTGTTGATCAGGGAGGCTTGATAGTATTTGGGTTTTATATGGGTTTCGATGTCTTACGAATGGTTTTTAATAAGGTTTATGTTTTTTTCTTGAAGGTTAGACCGCACAATAAATGGCTGCCTACGTACTCCCGGGTTAAGGGAGATCAGGTCATTCGTAGTTCAGGCTTGGCCTGAATGGTTTGAGAAGTATTTTTTTGGTTTTGAGCTTGATTTGACTGGTTTTTGGATATTTTGTTTGATTTGACCACACCGTAAATGGCTGCCTATGTACTCCTGGGTTGAGGGATATCAGGTCATTTGTAGTTCAGAGTTCTAGTGAAAACCTAAATTAATTGGATTAATTTTTCACAGGACCAGAATGATGGCTTGCAGGTGCTTCAAACATAATACCTCTTCACAATGTGTGAATTGATGAGCTGGGGAAATTCTTTCCCATCCATCTCTTGCAATCTAATGGCTCCTCCTTTTAACACTTCTTTGATAATGAAAGGGCCTTCCCAATTTGGGACAAACTTTCCTTTGGCTTCATCTTGATTGGCAAGGACTTTCTTCATTACCAAGTCATTTTCTTTGAATAGTCGGAGTCAAACTTTGTTGTTGTATGACAGAGCAATCCTTTGCTGATATAATTGCCGTGAAAGATGGTTGTATCCCTTTTTTCATCTATCAGGGATAACTGGTGGTATAGCTCTTGCAACTACTAGTCTTCTTCCATCTGAGCATCTATTAACACCCTTAAGGACTCCATTTCTACTTCTATGGGGAGTACTGCTTCCATGTCATAGACTAATGAGTAGGGGGTAGCCTCAGTAGAAGTACGCATTGACTTTTTGTAGGCTAGCAGAGTCAGAGGCAATAGGTCAGGCCATCCTTTGTGATTGGCGGACATTTTTTGCATGATCTTCTTGATATTTTTATTGGCCTCTTCGACAGCACCATTCATCTTGGGATGATAGATGACGGAATTGAGATGCTTAATTTGAAACTTGTTGCATAATTCTCTCATCATCTGGTTGTTTAAATTTTTGGCATTGTCTGATACGATCACCTCCGGTTGTCCATATCAACAGATTACATTATTTCTGATGAAACCAATGATTACCTCTTTGGTGACTTTGGGAAAGGAGGCAGCCTCAACCCATTTAGTGAATTAATCGTTCATGGTGAAGATGAATCGATGACCATTGCTGGCTTTGGGTTCTATTGGCCCAATCACATCCATTCCCTACATAGAAAAGAGCCAGCGAACTCATGTTATGCAGTTCAGTTGGAGGAGAGTGGATAGCGTTTCCATGGACTTGGCATTGGTAGCATCTTCTAACGTGATCATCAACGTCAGTTTTGAGAGAGATCCAGTAATGATATGTTCTCAATATTTTCTTGGGAAGCAAAGGATCGCTCATGTGTGGACCACAGACTCCACCGTGGACTTTATTCATCAGTCTTTGGGTTTGATCCTTATCCAGGCATCTTAAAAGGCCTATTACAGCATCCCTTTTATAGAGTGCATCTCCGCTTAGATAGAATTTCATAGCCATCTTATGAATCCGCTTCCTTTCAGCTTGACCTACCCCGGTAGGCGTAGATCCATCTCAAAGAAATTCTTTTAGATCTTGGTACAATGGATGTTTGATAGGTGGTAATTCATCTGATATTTCTCCAATGTAATTCCCTTATATCGGGGCCTTTTGGCTTGCAAATTTGATGTCAGGAATTCCTATCCTATATATCAGATATGTGGATCAAGGAAGCCAACGTTGCCAATACATCACTAAAGTCATTCCTACCTCGAGGGATGTGGATGAAAGTTATTTTTTCGAACTCCATGGATATCTTGATAACATGCCGATGATATGGCAGCAAATGCAATTTTTTGGTATGATATGCGCCGGTGGTTTGTTTGATAACCAACTCAGAATCCTCAAAGACTAGTAAATGTTTGATACCCATGGATTGGGCTAGTTTCAACCCCATTATGCAGCCTTCATACTCAGATGTGTTGTTGGTGTTGACAAACTACAACTTGATGGCCACAAGATATTGTTCTCCTGTAAAAGAGAAAAGAACTGCCCTAGCTCCGACAACTTCCATGTTCACTGCTCCATCAAAATACATTTTCCAATATTGGATTGTATTTTCTTTAGGGTTTTGTTGAATTGTTATTATCCCATCATCTGGGCAATAAGTTTCCAAAGGTTCAAAATCCCCTGACTGTGCTTCGGCTAATTGACCCGCAATTCCATGACCTTTGACAGACTTCTGAGTCACATAGATAATGTTGAACTGTTGTAGAATCAACTACCATTTGGGCAATCAGCAATTCAACATGAGTTTGCTGAATACGTACTTTAGTGGATCTATACGGGATATGAGATAGGTCGTGTGCCAATGCAGATAATGTTGTAACCTCATGGTGGCCCATACTAACGCACAACAGGTCTTTTCAATCAAAGTGTACTTCTGCTCGTCGCTACTGAATCTTTTGTTGTGGTAATAAAAAACTCTCTCCTTTCTTCTACCATCTTTCTCCCCCAGCATATAGTCCATTGCATTAGCATTGATTGACAGATACATAAACAAGGGAACCTCATCCCTTGGGGGTACCAAGACAGGTGCTTCGATCAGCTGCTTCTTGATGGAAAGGAAGGCTTTTTGACAATCATCATTCCATTTCATGGAGGAATTCTTCCTTAGCAGCTTAAAGATGGGTGCACAAGTTGCCGTGTGTTGAGAGATGAATCTAGTTATGAAATTGTTTCTCCCTAGAAATCCCCGTATTTCCTTTTCTGTTCGAGGCACGGGCATCTTGGTGATTGCTTTAATCTCAGCGGGATCTAGCTCAATACCTCTGTTGCTTACTAGAAATCCCAACAACTTGCCTGATTTGACACCAAAAGCTCATTTGGCCAGATTTAGCTTTAGGTTGTACTTGCATAACCTGTTGAAAAGCTTTTTGAGATAACTGATGTGGTTATCCACCTTCCGGGATTTGACGATGATGTCATCCACATAGACCTCTATTTCTTTGTGCATCATGTCATGAAAAAGGGCCATCATGGCTAGCTAATATGTGGCACTGGCATTGATAAGGCCGAAAGACAATCGTCTATAACAAAAGGTTCCCCAGGGAGTGATGAAGGCTATTTTCTCCCTGTCCTCTTCAGCAACCATGATTTGATGGTATCTGGTGAAACAGTCAACAAAAGAATACATATCATACTGTGACGTGTTGTCTATCAGTATGTTGATAAAAGGTACTGGGAAGTTGTCCTTGAGACAAGCCTTATTCAAATCCCGATAATCCAAGCATACTCTTACTTTTCCTCCGGGCGTAGGCACGCAAACTGCATTGGCTATCCACTCAGGGTAAGTTGATACCATGATGATGTCGACTTTGAATTGCTTGATAATTTTTTTTTACTTTCAAACTCCACTCAGGTTTCAATCGCCTGAGCTTCTGCTTGACTGGCTTGAATCCATCTTTAATGGGCAGTCGATGAATGACAATGTCAGTAGACAAACCAATCATATCTTCATGTGACCATGCAAACACATCCTGGAACTGAGTTCAGAGTTTAATCAGGTCTGCTTTTTGATTTGTAGTAAGTTCCATGCCTATCTGGATTTCTTTATGGTTTTCTGAGGTTCCGATATTAATAATGATGGTTTGATCGAGGCTTGGTTTGGGTTTGTCTTTTACTCATTCTTTGATTTCCTCAGGAACCTCATAGTCATCCGTCTCCTCTTGATTAATCTCCATCAAGTCGAAGTCCAGTTCTACATCAAAGTTGTAGTCATTGTGAAAATTTGGCATCTCATCAGCAGGGCCAAACAAATCCAACTCTGGAGTCTTGAAAACAAAATGTTTTCACTTTAATATATGAAACTGTTTAATCATACAAAGCAGTTAGCAAAAAGTATGACAAAAGTAACTGTTATCGCTATGCAATAAAAATAAGCAGGAAATAAAACCACGCTTCAGGGTAGATGGACTTTCTGCCCTTTTACCCTTTTCGACTGAGGCATGGAGTGCTTCTCCAATTGTCTAGAGTCAAGTTCTCATAAACAGGGAGGATAAAGAAGTTATTTTTGTCTGTCTCCTTTTTGATGATGACTAAGACATCATTCATATCAGGGCCAGTGCTTTTCTTTAAACTACTCTCCTTGCCTCTGTTGATGCGAGGGATTAGGACTTGATCTTTTAGATAGTCGTCATCTGGGATATTGTCGTTCATACCCTCAGTGTGCACCAGAAAATACATATTTGCAAACGGGACTTGTCCTCCCTACAGGAACTTTTCTTTGCCTTTTTGCTTTCCTAATCAGGCTTTGGGACTTCGTTTTCAATGACCGGTTTGACCTGAGGAATCAGCATACCTGACACAGTAGCAGGAATCTTCCCCATCAATTTCACAAACCCTGCATCAGTGAGGTTTGGTAGCAGGATGGTGGAGGCAGGAACCGGTGGATGCTTGTGCGGGTTCCGGTGGTTTGATCCAGAGGAGTAGCCTAATCCAGCCTTCCCTGTTTGACTAGGGATTTGCACTAGACTTCTGATTCCTTGCTGACTTTTCCCTAACCCTTCTCCAGGGCAGAAACCCAACGATACCATTTCCTGATCGACCATCATTACTTCGGTGGAGACTCTTGGCTTTAAGGCTGGTGCCCCAATAGGTAAGTATTGAGTATTCCTCGCCTCCAGAGCTTAAAAACTGACAGGCTCAACCCCTTCTTCGAGACTGATTACCGGCATATTACTTTGTATATAGACAGGATACTCTGGCTTGGCATTTACAATTATCAGATTGCCATCAATGATGTACTTGAGTTGTTGATGAAGGGTGGATGGAACTGCTCCTGCTATATGTATCCACGGTCTTTCCAACAGCAAATTATATCATGTGGTAATGTTTAGTATCTGGAATGATACGTAGAAAGTATGGGGACCAATCTCCAGTGGAAGTTTAATTTCTCCCACAGACTCTCGGCGAGATCCATCAAAAGCTCGAATGACTACATGGCTAGTCCGAATTCGATTCAGGTTAATCTTTATTCTCTCTAATGTGTCGTAGGGGAAGATGTTCAGGGATGTTGATCCATCTATCAACACACCTCCTACCACATATCCTAAGAACATCACTGCTATGTGCAATAACTTGCAATGACCCGTCTCTTCTGCGGGTATATCATCGTCAGTGAAAGATATCACATTACTATTGAAAATGTGCTCTATCACGTGATGAAACTTTTCAGTATCTACCGTCTTTGGCTTTAATGACTAAGTTAATTGCTCGCTGAGGTAGGTATATCAGGTTTTCCTTTGATATAATAGCAATGTGGTTTGATGTTGATCCTTCATCTTTCCCATAGTTCCATGGGACTTTTTTCAAGATGACCACGAGATATTGCGGTATGTAAATAATTAATTAAACGAATGTTTGCTAAAATGTTATCTTTTCACATGCAGAAATTTAAAAATGTCAAAATTACTAATTTCACTGTGAAGCATACTTGATACTAACAAGCTAACCAGACCGAATTACACGGACTGGTTAAGGAATCTGAGAATAGTTCTCACTACTGAAAAAATTTCTTATGTCCTAAATTCGCCTGTCCCTGGAACTGTTCCAGAAATAGCCTCTGAAGAAGAGATTGCCACTATTGTAAAGTAGCAAGATGATGCATATGTGGCTCAATGCATCATACTCGCATCTATGAATAACGAGCTTCAGCGTCAGCATGAAAACATGGATGCTCCTACTATGTTGCTTCACCTTAAGGAGTTGTATGGTGAACAAAGTAGAATTGCTAGATATGAGATATCTAAGGGGCTTTTCTGATCTCGGATGACCGAGGAAACTGCCGTTGATACTCATGTCCTAAGGGTGATCAATCTGACTGAATGCTTTAGACAGCTTAGGTTCGTCATGGATGGCGAGTTGAGTCAAGACTTAGTCTTGCAGTCACTCCCTGAGACCTTCTCACAATTTGTTGTGAATTTTCACATGAATAAGTTGGATGTCAGCTTGCCTGAATTACTTAACATGTTGAAAACCGCTGAAGGTCACTTCCCATCCAAGAAGAACCATGTCTTAATGGTGGATGATTCTTCCAAGAAAAGGAAGAGGCCCAAGGTATCTTCTGAACAGAAGAAATCTAAGAAGGCTAAGGGCAAGGTGAATAGGAAGGAACAAAAGAAACCTGATCTAGATAGCAAAGGAATGCGCTTCCATTACAATAAGTTGGGTCATTGGAAGAGGAAATGCAAGGATTTCCTTGCAGAACAAAAGCAGAAAAGCTTGGAGAAGCTTCAAATCCTAATCAAGGTTTGTTTATGATTGAAATTAATTTTTTATAAAGTCAAAATTCTACTTGGGTATTGGCTACCGGCTATGGTTATCTCATATGTAATACTATGCAGGGACTGGTCAGAAGTATAAAGCTGAACAAGGATGAGGTTGTCCTACGAGTGGGAAATGGAGCAAAGGTTGTTGTATTAGCTGTAGGCACTTATTATTTAGCACTGCTTACGGGCAAGTCCATTAATTTGATTAATTGTTAATTTGTTCCGAATATCATTTGAAATATTATTTCTATTTTCGAATTAGATATGGATGGATTTGACATTATAATAAAGAACAACAACTGTTCTATTTATAATAACAATATTTTATATGGTGTTGGTAATTTACAAAATTGACTTTACATACTTTACTTGCATGAAAATATATTTCAAATTGAACAAACTAAGAAAAGGAAAAGAGATTAGGTTAATAATACCTATATGTGGCACTGTAGACTCGGTCATATCAATGAAACAAGATTATCCAAGTTGCATAAGGATGGGTTCTTAGAGCTATCTGATTATGAATCATATCCAACTTGTGAATCTTGTCTCATGGATAAAATGACTAAATATCCTTTTAATAGAAAAGGAGAAAGAGTTACAGAGTTGTTAGCGTTGGTTCACATAAACGTTTGTGGACCAATGACAATGAATGCACGGGAAGGGTATTCTTATTTTATTACTTTCACTAATGATCACTCAAGATTTGGATATGTGTATTTAATGAAATATAAATTTCAATCATTTGAAAAGTTCAAAGAGTTCAAAAGTGACGTCGAGAAACAAACTGGCAAAAGTATTAAGATTCTTCGATCAGATTTAGGTGGAGAATACTTAAGCGGTGAGTTTCTCAATTGTCTCAAAGATAATGGTATAGTTTCATAATGGACTCCACCAGGTACACCACAAATAAATGGAGTATCTGAAAGGAGAAATCGAACATTGTTGGACATGGTTCATTCCATGAAGAGTTTTACCAATCTTCTAATTTTCTTCTAGGGTTATGCCCTAGAAACGGCTGCATACCTACTTAACAAGGTGCATACCAAATCCGTCACAAAGACCCCATATGAGATGTGGAAAGGGAGGAAACCAAATCTAAAGCATGTTAAGATTTGGGGTTGTCCAACTTATATCAAAAGGTTTGAAAATGACAAGGTACAAACTAAATCGGACAAGTGTAGATTTGTGGGATACCCTAAAAAAACGAGGGTACTATTTCTATCATCTAACTGATCAAAAGGTGTTTGTTGCAAAATATGTTGCCTTCTTGGAAAAGGAGTTTATCCATGATGGGGTCAGTGGGAGTAAGATATATCTTGAAGGAGTTCAAGAACCACAAATTACTACGGATCAAAGTCAAGTACCTACCCAAGTGGATGAACCTACTATACAACACCCTATTCGTAAATCTAGAAGAGTGCCGAAGATACCTGAAAGGTATGGATTTGTCATAGAGGATGACGATGAGGTACGCATCATGAATGATGATGATCCATTGAATTACGAACAGACTATGAGTAATAAAGACTTAGGGAAATGGCTAGAAGCCACGAAATCCGAGATGGACTCCATATATGAGAACCAAGTATGGACTTTGGTTTCACCACCTGAAGGCATTAAGCTTATTGAGTGTAAATGGGTCCTTAAAAGAACGACTGGAGCGGAAGGCAAGGTAGAGACCTATAAGGCCTGACTAGTTGTAAAAGGTTTCAAACAAATACAATGAGTTGAGTATGATGAAACCTTCTCACCAGTAGCTATGCTCAAGTCCATTCAGATTTTTCTTGCGATTGCAACTTATTACGACTATGAGATCTGGCAGATGGACGTGAAAACGATCTTCCTTAATGGGAAAGCTGAGGAGGATGTATATATGACATAGCCAGAGGGATTTATTTCAAAAGTTGGAACAAATCAAGTCTGTAAGCTGCAACGATCCATTTATGGATTAAAGCAAGATTCTCGTAGATGGAACATCTGTTTTGATTAGACAATCAAAGAGTTTTATTTTATCAAAAACGAGGATGAACCATGTGTGTACAAGAAGGTTAGTGGGAGCGCTATTTCATTCCTTGTATTATATGTTGATGATATATTACTGATATAGAATGATATTCCTATGCTACAATCAATCAAAATCTGGTTATCTAAACACTTCTCCGTGAAGGACTTGGGAGAAACATCCTATATTTTGGGGATAAAGATCTATAGAGATAGATCTAAAAGGATGCTTGGCTTATCCCAAGGAACACACATTGACTCGATGCTAAAGAGGTTTAGCATGGAAGATTTCAAAAGAGGTCTCATGCCGATGAGCCAAGGAATACATCTCTCAAAGAAACAGGCCCCAAAGACACCTGAGGAGAGAGACCGTATGAGTAAGATTCCTTATGCTTCAGCAATAGGATCTATTATGTACTGTATGATATGTACTAGATCTTATATCGCTCATGCACTTAGTGTAACAAGCAGATATCAGTCGAATCTAGGAGAAGAGCACTGGAAGGTAGTGAAAAATATCTTAAAGTACTTACGAAGGACTAAGGATGTATTTCTTGTCTACGGTGGGTCTGAAATAAAATTCGAGGGCTTCACAGACTCAAGTTTTCAAACGGACCAAGATGACAGTAAATCTATTTTGGGGTATGTGTTTACCTTAAACGGTGGCGCAGTCAGTTGGAAGAGTTCCAAACAGCAAACAGTTGTTGATTCAGTGACAGAGGCAAAGTACATAGCTATAAGTAAAGCTGCAAAGGAGGCTGTTTGGACGAAGAAGTTCATAGCCGAACTTGGTGTGGTTCCTAGCATTGTAGGAGCAGTCCCCTTGTACTGTGACAACACCGGAGCTGTTGCACAGGCTTAGGAACCTAGGTCTCATCAGAAGTCCAAACACGTGTTGCGTCGATTTCACTTGATCAGGGAGATCATTGAAAAAGGAGACGTCACCTTGGAGCGTGTAGACTCTCAAGACAACATTGCAGATCCATTTACTAAAGCTTTAACACAACAATAGTTTGATCGTCACTTAGAGAATATGGGTATGAGATACCATGGCGATGGGCTTTAGTACAAGTGGGAGATTCAACGTAGTATGCATACAAGCCAATCATATATGATGATAAAGCATATACTTTGTAAACGATTTTATTTATTTATTAATAAAAGTTTTCATTTATTAATGGTATTTAATTATCTACATGATACTGTTTTTATAATATGTAAATAACCTATAGTTTTAAGCAATGCTTTTAGAATCATGATGTTGATCATGCTAATGAGATTCAAATTATTAGATAACTTAAAACTAAAATAGTTCCCAATCGATGGATTACTAAAAATGGAATTAGTAAATTCAGATAGATTGGTACATATGTTGCTTTATCATTAGATGAAGATGATTGATCTCATGATCATTTGTTTGGAGACACTAAAACAAGTATGTAGGTGAGAATAAGTACACTGAACGTGACTCGCTAAGGAATACCTAATGGAGTTTTACTCGCCCGTCAATAGGAATTTCTAATGTGATAGTAGTACAAGTGATCCTCAAACTTGAGATCATCATAGTATCTTATGTATAATGAATTATACTTTGACTTATTCCTTAAGACCCTTAGGGTATAACAAAGGGTATGCTTGGGTGTAATAAGTTATATATGGAGATAATGAATGATCAATAAAGAATCTATCGCTTCTAATAAAAAAAGAGATATGTCATATGTGATTCGATAAATGACAACCCAGGAATCCTTGGCCAAGGCGAAATGAAATTAGAAAGGAGTTTCTAATTTGCATTATTTAGAGTTGTGCATTTTGGAATCGAAATACATATAATTAAATAAAATAAGACTTGACAGTAAATCAATGTCTTATATTTAATTGGGACATTGTATAGTGAAAAGATTGAATTGTACGGTAACTATTAACTCAATGGTTCTTTTATGATTAATGTTGAAATCTATATTATCTAGAAAAATCGTTGATCGCTAGGAAGGTTTATCCCTATTGTAGAATAAATATTATTTATTTAAATAGATTATTAGTTTAACTTATTTATTTAAATAAGATTAGAATTGTTCTAAATGATTTATTCACAACCGGTTTAATATGGAGAACCTAAAGGGTCACACCATAAAAGGTTGAATAATTATTTAAGAAGAAAATGGCATGATAGTAATAATGCATTAAGTATAATTAATTTAATCTATGATGATAGAATAAATTAAATAACTTAATGTTTATTATTTAATATTTTAGAAATATTAAATATAAATTAATAAGAGGAGTCTTATTAATATTATTATAATTATTATTATTTTAATTTCTTAAAGGAGTTTAGGAATTAATTTAATATTAGTACTCTCATTTATTCCTAATAAGATTAGGAGGTAAATTAATTAAAAAAGTTTAATTAATTATTTCCAATGGGTTGGTAAGCCTAATTAGTTAAAGGAGTTTAATTAATTAAATGAAACCCTGTTTCTAATTGGATTAGAGGGGTTGATCAATATCTATATAAGATGAGTCTTATGTTAGATATTAGTTGATACAATTCCAATTATTGGAGAGTACTCCTTTTCTATAGAGAATAGAAAACTAGGGTTTAGCCAACCACCCTTCTTCTTGAACAATTCATCTTCCTTGGTGGATCACCTCTAGAGGCCAAACACTTGGGTGGCTAATGTTGATCAAAGGAAAGAATCAATCCCGGAGATTCAAGGAGTTCACGTAGAACAAAGAGTTGAACTCGTTCATGTAGAAGCTTAGTTATATAGGGTATGATTTCATAACTTCTTATTTATCATTTTAAATTAGTAATTTGCATAAAGGATGACCCGGGTAATTGATTTGTATAAAATTTTAAACTCTGATTTTACCATGCTTCTGCTAATTTTTGTAATTTGATTGCGCCAAACCTTTATGCGAGTTATTAATTGTTTTGATTTGATATATATATTGATATGTGTTTTGAACAATTTAATTGGACATAATAGTTAGCTAGGAATTATGTTTTTGGAGAAAAACTGCACAATTCGTGAACCAGAAAAACAGACACTGCCCAGCAGCGCTGCAGCACCTGTCCCAGACTTTACAACAGCATCGCAGTTCCGGCTCCGTGTCCCTTGTGTTGACGTGGCGCTGCAGCTTCTGAAGACAGTACTTCAGTAGCGCCGTAGCGCCAGCCAGCTGTCTTAGTTTTTGGTTACACGGCGCGGTAGCACCGGATGCTAGTTCACTATCGGCGCCGCAGCGCCACCCCCCCCCCCCCCCCGGCCCCCCCAGAAAATAATTTTTTTATTTTTTTTTCGTTTAATCAGGATAAAAGGTTTATTTTAATTAAAATTAAAAGTAAAAGTTTTTTTTTTTCTGTATTTCCATATTAATAAAGGAGTTTACTAGATTTGGAATTGGATTAAAATAAAGGTGTTTATTTTATTTGGAATTGAATTTCATGCTAACTAATTAGAGTTGGAATTAGATTTCATGATAACTAATTAGAGTTGAAATTGGTTTTCGAAACTAACTAGGATTGCCCATTAAATCGATATCAACGTATATATTAAATATTTTATTTATTGATGCATATGGTGATATGTATGAAAATAAATGGGGTTGATTATGGACTATTGACCAATGAGATTGGATTTTATTTTAGTTGAATGCTTGAATGAATGGGTTTTATTAAATGAGGTCTGGGTACCTCGTCTTCTCTAATTTTTCTTGATGTAAAATTTTATCTCCCTCCTATGTACTTTCCCTTAACTGCTGATCAAGGTTTCTATTTAAATTAAATAGTTTTTGTAATAGGACTAGTTAGAATTATCCTAAAGAATTGGAGAACAAGGAACAAGGAGCACTTGAAGACCCATTTGTATGAAGCCCAGGATTAAATTTAATTCTTGCACTCTGAGGTTTGACCTTTTGGTTCACTTGGTGGCTCTAGTGAACCAAACTAGAATAAAAGTTCATAATCAATCCGGGTAGAATATAGTATTCTATATGTGCATGCTAGTATTATATATATATATATATATATATATATTATATTTTATGCAAACATTATTCTCATGTTTTAATAAAATAACGCGTATTTTATATATATATATATATGCATGTGCGCTAAACAAGATGAGGCTAATAATAACAAACCCCTCAAAGAAATTATTTTAAGTCTAAAGCATTCAAAAATATTTGGAATATCGAGCGCTGCCTTCTAGCATAATAAAATTAATAGCGCATTAAATATTTAATATGAGTTTGGTGTGCTATCCACAAGGAAAGTATTAAGTATTTAAGATGTTAATTTATCACATTTGATGCTTATAAAGAAAATTAAACAATATTGTTTTGTTGTGCCTACCACAAGAACAATATTTTTCTTTTTCGAATATATGGAAGTGCTAAATTGGACTTAACTCAGATAATTTTGATTCGGATGTGCAACCACTTGATCAAAATAATCTGAGAGGCAAAATAAAAGGAGTTATATGTTGATGTAATTGACAAAGTGTTGTCTACCTATTTATTTATATATGGTTTGTTGTGCCATCCACAAGGCTATATACATTTGAAGTAGGATCCTTATTCTCACTAGCAAATTTTTAATTAGATTTTGTCGAACTATATAAGTGAGAGTAATATAGTTTAAAAAAAATAGTGGGAGATATCAATCTAAAATAAGACCTAATTTATTTTGGTATGTAAATAATTAATTATATGAATGTTTGCTAAAATATAGTCTTTTCACATGCAAAAATTTAAAAATATAGAAATCACTAATTTCACTTTGAAGCATATTTGATGCTAACAAACTAACCGGACCGAATTACACAGACTGGTTAAGAAATCTGAGAATAGTTCTCAATGCTAAAAAGATTTCTTATGTCCCAAATTCGTCTGTCCTTGGAACTGTTCCTGAAACAGCATCTGAGGAAGAGATTGTCACTATTGTAAAGTGGCGAGATGATGCATCTGTGGCTCAATGTATCAAGCTCGCATCCATGAACAGGGGCGGACCCAAAGCTAGGGTAGGGGGGCACATGCCTCCACTGGATTTTCAACCTCTTCATATATATATATATATATATATATATACTACAGTGTTATTAATATATTCACAAATTTTAAGGTTTATTGGAACAAAATAAATAGAGTACTATAATTATATTAGTACACTATTATTATGTTACTAGAAAAAAAAATATGCTACTATCTTGTTAAAATAAAATATTACTTTAAGAACTTAAGTATTTTATTATCTTGATCAATTTACTTCTCCTAAATACCAAGAAGGTAAAAAACAGAGTAAATAATTAAATAGGAAGAAGGCACGTTGAAAGAGGCGTACAACGTATGTATGTCTCGTTGCTACTGCAACTATTGAAATGACATTTTCAGACATTAATATCATGAAGAATGAACTCCATATTTAAATGGGAGATGAATGGATGAATGACTGTTTAGTAACATACATTGAGCGTGATATTTTTGTAAATATTAAAAATGAGACTATCATGCAACAATTTCAAGCAATGAAATCTTGAATAATATTATTATACACAATATTTAAGGATTATTTAGATTTGTGATTCATTTTATTAAATTTTTATTCTTAATGTTTTTTTTGAATTTGACCCCACTGAACTTTCGGGCTGGATCCGCCCCTGTCCATGAATAACGAGCTTCGGCGTCATCATGAAAACATGGATGCTCCTACTATGTTGCTTCACCTCAAGGAGTTGTATGGTGAAGAAAGTAGAACTGCTATATATGAGATATCTAAGGAGCTCTTTCGATCTCGAATGACCGAGGGCACTGCCGTTGAGACTTATATCCTAAGGGTGATCAATCTGATTGAACGCTTTAGACAGTTTGGGTTCGTCATGGATGGGGGGTTGAGTCAAGACTTAGTCTTGCAGTCATTCCTTGAGACCTTCTCACAATTTTTTGTGAATTTTCACATGAATAAGTTGGATGTTAGCTTGCCTGAATTAATTAACATATTAAAAACCGCAAAAGGTCAATTCCCATCCAATAAGAACCATGTCTTAATGGTGGATGATTCTTCCAAGAAAAGGAAGAGGCCCAAGGTATCTTATGAAAAGAAGAAATCTAAGAAGGCTAAAGGCAAGGTGAATAGAAAGGAACAAAAGAAACCTAATCCAGATAGCAAAGGAATCTGCTTCCATTACAATAAGTCGGGTCATTGGAAGAGGAACTGCAAGGATTTCCTTGCAGAACAAAAGAAGAAGAAGCTTGGAGAAGTTTCAAATCCTAATCAAGGTTTGTTTATGATTGAAATTAATTTTTTAGACAGTCAAAATTCTACTTGGGTATTGGATACCTGCTATGGTTCTCACATATGTAATACTATGCAGTGAATGGTCAAAAGTAGAAAGCTGAACAAGGATGAGGTTATCCTACGAGTGGAAAATGGAGCAAAGGTTGCTGCATTAGCTGTAGGCACTTATTATTTCGCACTACCTACGGGCAAGTCCATTAATTTTATTAATTGTTATTTTGTTCTGAATATCATTTGAAATATTATTTCTATTTTCGAATTAGATATGGATGGATTTGACATTATAATAAAGAACAACAGTTGTTCTATTTATAATAACAATATTTTATATGGTGTTGGTAATTTGCAAAATGGACTTTACATACTTGACTTGCATGAAAATATATTTCAAATTAAACAAACTAAGAAAAGGAAAAAAGATGATGTTAATTATACCTATATGTGGCACTGTAGACTCGGTCATATCAATGAAACATGATTATCCTAGTTGCGTAAGGATGGGCTCTTAGAGCTATCTGATTATGAATCATATTCAACTTGTGAATCTTGTCTCATGGGTAAAATGACTAAATCTCCTTTTAGTGGAAAAGGAGAAATAGTTACAGAGTTGTTAGCGTTGGTTCACATAGACGTTTGTGGACCTATGACAACGAATGCACGAGGAGGGTATTCTTATTTTATTACTTTCACTGATAATCACTCAATATTTGGATATGAGTATTAATGAAATACAAATCTGAATCATTTAAAAATTTTAAAGAGTTCAGAAGTGAAGTAGAGAAACAAACTGGCAAAAGTATTAACAATCTTCAATCAGATCTAGGTGGAGAGTACTTAAGCGGTGAGTTTCTCAATTGTCTCAAAGATAATGGTATAGTCTCACAATGGACTCCACCAGGTACACCACAAATAAATGGAGTATCTGAAAGGAGAAATCGCACATTGTTGGACATGGTTCGTTCCATGATGAGTTTTACCTATCTTCTAATTTCCTTTTGGGGTTATGCCCTAGAAACGGCTGCATACCTACTTAACAAGGTGCCTACTAAATCCGTCACAAAGACCCCATATGAGATGTGGAAAAGGAGGAAACCAAATCTAAAGCATGTTAAGGTTTGGGGTTGTCCAACTTATATCAAAAGGTTTGAAAATGACAAGCTACAGACTAAATCCGACAAGTGTAGATTTGTGGGATACCCTAAAGAAACACGAGGGTACTATTTCTATCATCTAACTGATCAAAAGGTGTTTATTGCAAAACATGCTGCCTTCTCGGAAAAGGAGTTTATCCATGATGGGGTCAGTGGGAGTAAGATATATCTTGAAGGAGTTCAAGAACCACAAATTACTACGGATCAAAGTCAAGTACCTAACCAAGTGGATGAACCTACTATACAACACCCCATTCGTAAATCTAGAATAGTGCCGAAGATACCTGAAAGGTATGGATTTGTCATAGAGGATGACGATGAGGTACGCATCATGAATGATGATGATCCATTGAATTACAAATAGACTATGAGTAATAAAGACTTAGGAAAATGGCTAGAAGCCACGAAATTCTAGATGGACTCCATAGATGAGAACCAAGTATGGACTTTGGTTTCACCACCTAAAGGCATTAAGCTTATTGGGTGTAAATGGGTCCTTAAAAGAACGACTGGAGCGGACGGCAAGGTAGAGACCTGTAAGGTCCGACAGTAGTAAAAGGTTTCAAACAAATACAATGAGTTGACTATGATGAAACCTTCTCACCAGTAGCTATGCTCAAGTCCATTCAGATTTTTCTTGCAATTGCAGCTTATTACGACTATGAGATCTGGCAGATGGACGTGAAAACGACCTTCCTTAATGGGAAAGTCGAGGAGGATGTGTATATGACACAACCAGAGGGATTTATTTTAAAGGTTGGAACAAATCAAGTCTGTAAGCTGCAACGATCCATTTATGGATTAAAGCAAGATTCTCGTAGATGGAACATCTGTTTTGATTAGACAATCAAAGAGTTTGATTTTATCAAAAACGAGGATGAACCATGTGTGTACAAGAAGGTTAGTGGGAGCGCTATTTTATTCCTTGTATTATATGTTGATGATATATTACTGATATAGAATGATATTCCTATGTTACAATCAATCAAATTCTGGTTATCCAAACACTTCTCCATGAAGGACTTGGGAGAAGCATCCTATATTTTGGGGATAAAGATCTATAGATCTAAAAGGATGCTTGGCTTATCCCAAGGAACGCACATTAACTCGATGCTAAAGAGGTTTAGCATGGAAGATTCCAAAAGAGGTCTCATGCCGATGAGCTAAGGAATACATCTCTCAAAGAAACAGGCCCCAAAGACGCCTGAGGAGAGACCGTTGATGAGTGGGTTTTATACCTACGAATCGGTAGTCGTTATCGCTTGATTTTGCATGTTTTTGAGTGTTTTGCCTATCATTTCTACTACTTGTAAACGTTTATGTGCAGATAATGAAATGGAGGCGAGAGTAGCTTTAAAGGACAAAACTTACATGTTATATGTATATTCTTTAATGTGTACTTTTTTATTGTGTGCCTAAATATACTCATTATTCTTATATTTTTATTTTAGGTACAATTGAAGAGTTCTGTGATGATGGAAATAAATTGAAAGAAAATATGGGCCAAAGTAAGATGGGATTCACATGTCAGCCTTGCAATTAGATCAAACCCATGTAAGTTTCGTGGGTCAAAGTGGATCAAGCATGCAAAAAATATATTGCTTTATCAGATGGGTCAGAATTGTATATAGTTAAGTGCCACGAAAATATGTTGGAGCAGTGAGATAGTATCACGAAGGGGCCACTTTCAAAAATGAAGGCAGCTCATGAGCATAGCTAATGCAACATGCACATAGGCTAGCTAATACGTGGGCCACACACTTGGGTTATTGAATGAGTAGCCACGTGTGCAAGTGCAAGTAAAGGGGATAGTAGATAAAAGGAGCAGCTCACCTAATATCCTAGCAATTAGTGGGACATTAGTGAGTACGCGAGTCAGCAGCTTATGGAATCAACATATATGCTAAGAGGGTTAGTCAGCAAGTGGGCCATGTACATGTGTGAGAGAAGGGAGAGTCGCTCATGAATTGATTAAGCAGCATAATTAAGTGGGCAATTGGGAAAAGAATGGATTTGTGGTAGGAATGAAGTAGCCCATAAACCATGCAAGCTAGCCATGCAAGCAAATCAGCATACATGGGCCACGTGTGTAGCAGTCATGCAACAAAGGAATTAAGCAATTATGAAGCACAATGATTGAAGGAAAAATAGCCAGCTGGACAGAGGAATAACCCGCCGGGGTGTGGTTTCAATGGGCAAACCTCCCGCTGGGGCGGGAGGGCGCGACGTCAGCAGGTTGTTTCCTTGGCCGAGTTGGACGCGGACGCAACATGGAGGGGAATGTAGGGCTGCATTTGTATGAGTATATAAGGGACGAAGTCTTATGATAACAAAAAAAAAAGAATATACACCTAGCCACCGAAAAAGCACTAAGTGTGGCTCTAAACTTGAAAAGGAGAATTGAAGCAGAGCATATTCGGATGAACGTGAAGCAACTTGGAGACGAGCAACGACAGGATTTTTATATTTCGATCTTTCTCTATTCATTTTACTTTGTATTTATTATGATTAATACTCTGTAGATTATGGGTTTTTATTCATTTATTATGAACGAATTATTTATTTAAGCCTATAACGGATCTTATTATATAATGGAGGATTAATTATTTTTAAATCCAGTTTATGGAGGTTATTTCCAGGTTATTCGCTATGTGTGTGATTTATTTATATAATTGCCTGATCAATGATTATTTTGTTATTTCTTATAAACTTGTGAAGGAACATAGGAGATTAGAACTGGCCATAGTGACATGTTTGTGAATTTCGCATAGATGGAATTCGTGATTCGTGTTTAGGATAGATGTATTCCTTTACGCCATATGTAATCTGAAAGAGAACTTGGTAATAAATTCTGGTTAATTGTAATTCACATAGAAATATAGTGAATTAGTTAATTCAGGTATCTTGCTTAAATTTATCATCTGTGGATGTAAATAAGTATGGATATTATGCATCGAGAAGTTGTTTTATCTGCGTTAGTGTTCTTGATTAATAATATGGGGTAATTGAAATAAATTGGGAAAAGGATATTATCTGAAATGAAATAATAAGTGAAGTTGTAGGCTTAATTCTCTCAAACTTGTTAAAATCTCGATTTAGTGTGTGATTGCTTTCATTATTTGTTTAGTTATAGAAGAACATATCTTTTTGCTGATAGTTTGATAAAGTTGAAATACTCTAAAATTGGTACTTGTTCGATTAAATAGTAATTATTGTCTCTATGGGTACGATCTTTGATTTATCACTGTATTACTTGTTGACCACGTACACTTGCGTGTTGCGCGTAGAAAATACCCAACAAGTTTTTGGCGCCATTGTCGGGGACCGAAATTGCGTTTATTACTTACATTAGCGATTTAAGTAGATCAGTTTTAATTAAGCATATATATATATTGATTCTTATTTTTGTTTGTTTGGTTATTTCAGGTACTTTTGAGTAGTGCATGCAAACTAGATCGAAGAAGCCAGAGTTGTTGCTCTTGGAGGACGATATCGATAAACGGTTTCGGGGGTAAACTGAGTGGATTGCAAAGAATCGAGAGGAATTTGAAATACCCAGAACAAACATGGCGGAACACCAACAGGAAGACAAACTAATGAAGGACTATGATATACCAAAGATCTCAGAAATCCACTCAAGTATAGCCAGGCCAGCAATCAATGCAAATAATTTTGAGATGAAGCCTGGAACAATACAAATGGTGCAGAACACATGTAAATTTGGGGGTCTTCCAAATGATGATCTGAATGATCATATCTTCACTTTCATAGAAATCTGTGACACTTTCAAGTGCAATGGAGTGTCAGACGATGCGCTCAAGTTGAGGTTATTTCCCTTCTCGCTCAGAGACAAGGCGAAGGCTTGGCTACATTCTGAACCACCGGGGTCAATTACGACATAGAATGATCAAGCACAGAAATTTTTGGACAAGTTCTTTCCACCATCGAAGACACACAAGATAAGGTTGAAAATATCTTCATTTGCACAGTATCAAGGGGAGCCACTATGTGAAGCATGGTAAAGATACAAAGAATTGTTGAGGAAGTGCCCTTATCATGGATTTCCAGATGAAGTTGAGTAATTTTTACAATGGAGTATCGAGTCAGATACGGTCTAGCATTGATGCAGCATCACAGGGAGCTTTTCTAACGAAGAAATTTGAGAACGGATGGGCATTGATAGAAACGATGGCTTCGAATGGGTACCAATGGCCGACTGAAAGATTGACTCAGCCCAAAGTAGCGGGTGTTCTGCAAGTGGATAATTCGACAACTATATTGGCACAACTGGCATCGTTACAAAAGAGTATTGAGACCATGACAAAGGGAAACATGTAGCAGGTAGCAGTCGTATGCGAACTTTGTGCAGGAGAACATCCGATTGAACAGTGTGCCTTTAACCCAGC
Organism: Panax stipuleanatus; assembly: GCA_020205555.1. Lineage (NCBI taxonomy): Eukaryota > Viridiplantae > Streptophyta > Magnoliopsida > Apiales > Araliaceae > Panax > Panax stipuleanatus. The sequence goes on from CM035124.1 coordinate 52,675,376, forward strand.
TGCAGTTAATTATGTGGGTAACTATAATAGATCAGCCAACACATACCAGAATACATATAATCAAGTGAACAGAAACTACCCGAACTTCTCATGGAGCAACACACAGAACTAGCAACAGGCTCCACGACAACCATACCCTCTTGGTTTTCAGAATCAGCAGCAATAGGCAGTACCACAACAGGATGAAAAGCTAGGTTGGGAAAAAGCTATAGCCAGAGTCAGAACAGAAAATGAATTGGCGAGGAAAGAGACGAAGGCTCTTGCGGTGGACATGAAGAATCTAATGATTCAAATGGGACAGATAGCAAGTGCACTGAATAACCGGCCCCAGGGATCGTTGCCTAGCGACAAAGAGAAGAATCCGAAGGGAGGATATGAACAATGTCAATCAGTGACACTCAGGAATGCAAAACAGTTTGAGGAGTTAGATTTGGAGAAGCTGGTAGCCGAAGAGCAACCTGAAACCAGTAAGGAACAAACAGTGGAAAGAGAGGTAGGAGAAAAACCAGCAGAAAAGGAACAACTGGTTACACCAGTAGTCTACCCGCCACTGCAGTTTCCACAAAGGCTCCACAAACAGAAATTACAGCAACAGTTCACAAAATTCTTGGAAGTGTTCGAGAAGCTACATATAAATATACCTTTTGCAGAGGCATTAGAGCAGATGCCCAATTATGCAAAGTTTATGAAGGATATTCTTTCAAAGAAAAAGAGGCTAGAGGCTTTTGAAACTGTGACACTGATAGAAGAATGTAGTGCAATTCTGCAAAAGAAGCTCCCACCAAAGTTGAAAGATCCGGGTAGTTTCACCATTCCATGCACTATAGGAAGTGTAACCTTCAACAAATGCCTTTCTGATTTAGGTGCCAGTATTAACCTTATTTCACTATCAGTTTACACTCAGCTAGGGTTATCGGCACCTAAACCTACCAACATCTCCCTACAGTTGGCGGACAGATCAGTAACTTATCCTCGGGGAATTGTCGAAGATATTTTGGTGAAAGTGGACAAATTACTCTTCCCAGCAGATTTCATCATTCTTGATTTTGAAGAAGATAAGGAAATTCCAATAATCCTTGGACGACCATTCTTGGCTACTGGTAATACACTCATCGACGTGCAGAAAGGAGAGTTGACCATGTGGGTACATGATCAACAAGTCACCTTCAATGTATTCAAGGCCATGAACTTTCCCAAGGAAGATGAGGAATGTTACCGGGTGGATACAATAAACACAGTGGTGGATGAGGAACAACTTCGGATACTAAATATTGACCCACTAGAATTAGCATTGATGGAATAGTGTGATGAGGAGGATGCCGAAATAATAAAATATATACAGCTGTTGGAAGCAATTTTGAGAGCAAATAGATTCACACCACCAGTTGAACCTTTGGAAATGGAAGGAGCCTTATTAGAAAAAGTCAAGCAATCTCTCCAGGAACCACCTAAGCTTGAACTTAAGCCGTTACCTGATCACCTCAGGTATGCATTTTTAGGAGATTCATCTACTTTACCTATTATTATTCCATCTGCACTTAACCCAATGCAGGAAAGTAGGCTGCTAAGAGTGTTAAGGGAACATAAATTGGCTATTGGCTGGACCATCGCCAACATTAAAGGGATCAGTCCATCATTCTGTATGCACAACATCCTGATAAAGGAAGATAGCAAGCCCACGGTAGAACAACAGAGGAGGCTCAATCCTATAATGAAAGAAGTGGTGAAGAAAGAGATCTTGAAATGGCTAGATGCAGGAATCATCTACCCAATTTCAAACAGTGTTTGGGTGAGTCCGGTCTAATGTGTGCCAAAAAAAGGTGGTATGACAGTGGTGAAGAACGAAAATAATGAGCTAATACCGACAAGAACAGTAACCGGCTGGAGAGTCTGCATGGATTATAGAAAACTGAATAAGGTGACTAGAAAGGATCATTTCCCCATGCCTTTCATTGATCAGATGTTAGACAGATTAGCCGGACATGTATATTACAGCTTATTGGATGGGTATTCCGGGTACAACCCGTTATTGCACCAGAGGATCAAGAGAAGACGACATTCACATGTCCATATGGCACCTTTGCCTTTAGAAGGATGTCATTCGGACTGTGCAATGCACCGGTAACATTCCAGCGGTGCATGATGGCGATATTTTTAGATATGGTGGAGTGAAGTGTTGAGGTCTTTATGGACGATTTCTCCGTCTTTGGGGAGTCGTTTGATAGATGCCTCGAAAATCTGGTATTGGTTTTGAAGAGGTGTATGGAAACGAACCTGGTGCTCAACTAGGAGAAGTGCCACTTTATGGTCCAAAAGGGGATAATTCTTGGCCACAATGTCTCAGGAAAAGGGTTGGAAGTCGATCGAGCAAAGTTAGAAACAATTGAAAATCTGCCACCGCCTACATCGGTAAAGGGTATTCAGAGTTTTCTCGGTCATGCTGGATTCTACCGACAGTTTATCAAGGACTTCTCGAAAATCACTAAACCACTCTGCAGTCTATTAGAAAAAGATGTCCCATTTAAATTTGATGAAGACTGTCAAGTGGCCTTTGAGCAGTTAAAGAAGAAGTTAACCACGGTCCCCGTAATAATAGCACCTGATTGGACCAAGCCCTTCGAACTCATGTGTGACGCAAGTCATTTTGCAGTTGGAGCAGTATTGGGACAAAGATAGGAGAAAATCTTTCATGCCATTTACTATGCAAGCAAGACTCTGACGGATGCACAGTTAAACTACACTACCACGGAAAAGGAACTGCTTTTAGTTGTTTATGCCTTTGACAAGTTCCGTTCGTACTTGGTGGGAACTAAGGTGGTGGTGTACACTGACCACTCAACTATCAGGTATTTAGTTGAGAAGAAAGATGCAAAACCAAGGCTTATTCGTTGGGTGTTGCTACTAAAGGAATTTGACCTGGAAATCAAGGATAGAAAGGGGACAGAGAACCAGGTGGCCGATCACCTCTCATGGCTTGAAAACCCAAAGCAGGATGAAACAGACAAGTTAGCAATCAATGAGCTATTTCTTGACGAGCAACTATTTTCGATAAACGACGAGTTTTTGTGGTATGCGGACTTCGCTAATTATGTGGTCAGTAACGTCCTCCCACCAGACTTGTCCCGTCAACAAAAGAGAAAATTCTTACATGATGTAAAGTGGTACATATGGGACGAACCATACTTGTTCCGCCAATATGCTGATAAAATGATCCGATGATGTATACCAGAAAGTGAAATGGAGAGTATCCTACAGGCGTGTCGCGCATCGCCATATGGGGGACACTATGGGATTGATGGCACAGCAGCAAAAGTTCTTCAATCAGGATTCTACTGGCCCACGTTGTTCAGAGACACACATCAATGCGTGAAGAATTGTGATAGATGTCAGAGAGTGGGGAATATATCAAAACGGATTGAAATGCCATTAAACATGATCTTGGAAGTCGAGGTTTTCAACGTATGGGGGATCAATTTTGTGGGACCCTTTCCATCTTCATTCAACAATCTGTACATCCTCTTGGCTGTAGATTACGTCTCGAAATGGGTTGAAGCGGCGGCATTACCAACAAATAATGCAAAACTGGTGTTAAGGTTCCTGCAAAAGAATATATTCACTCGGTTCGGAACCCCAAGAGCAATTATCAGCGACGAAGGGAGCCACTTCTGTAACAAATTTTTCACGGATCTCGTGGCGAAGTATGGGGTAAAACATCGGATTGCTACAGCCTATCACCCGCAAACAAGTGGATAAGCGGAGGTGTCTAACAGGGATGTCAAAAGAATTCTGGAAAAAGTTGTAAATCCAAATCTGAAGGACTAGTCAGTGAAGTTAGACAATGCGTTGTGGGCGTACCGGGCTGCCTACAAGACTCCGATAGGCATGTCCCCCTATCAGCTTGTCTACGGGAAAGCATGTCACTTGTCGGTAGAACTCGAGCACAGAACTTATTGGGCAATCAAGAAGTTGAATTTCGATCTATCAGTAGCATGTGAGAAGCGGCTGTTACAACTTAACGAACTGGACGAATTTTGCCTGCAGGCGTATGAGAATTCAAAGTTGTATAAGGAAAAGGTGAAGAAATGACATGATCATAAAATAATGCACCGCCAGTTTGAATCGGATCAATCAGTATTATTATTCAACTCTTGGTTGAAGTTATTCCCCAGAAAGCTGAAGTCTAGATGGTCAGGACCATTCACAATAAAGACGGTATTCCCGTATGGCGCCGTTGAATTATTCACCAAAGAATCAACCAAAATATTTAAAGTAAATAGTCAACGGTTAAAGCATTACTGGGGCGAAAAAATTGATCGCCAAGCAACCACGGTCGACCTGGCCGAACCAAAAAGAAACAACAAAGGAGTCAGGCTAAAGACTTAAAATTAAGCGCTTGATGGGAGGCAACCCATCGGTTATTTTATTTTTATTTCGCATGAATATCATTTAATAGGGTAAAACTGTATAATACTTAGAAATCTTCCTTCATAATACATGTCTAATAAAATTTCATGTTGTGTATGGATACAGGTCACATGAATCATGATTTGAACATGGTATCAAGGTGGGGTCACATATTCACTTAAAGGGAGTAAAGGAATTTTAACTTCCAGATGGATTAAGGAATAATATAATAAGCAAAAGAAAGGGGAGAAAACGAATTTGATGGAGTAAGAAAAATTTGGCTGCTAACACATGACAACCCGCTGGGGCGAGTGGAAGAGGCATAAATTTCCCGCCGGGGGCGGCTCTTAAATATTGTCGGACAGAAGGATATCCCGTTGGGGCGAGAGTCAACAAGCATTATCCCCCGCTGGGGCGGGTACACGGAACCTACAATGCACCTCAATTCCGTCCCACTACATCTCTTCTCTAATACCTCCCCACTATCCTATCTCAAATCCACCACCACACTACTTCTTCCACTACCCCATTCTCCCCACTCACGAATCCTTAGCCCACCTTATCACTCCAATACCCCCCCCATAAAATCTCAAACCATTAACCCCCCCCCCCCCCATAATTCCTAATCCCACTAGCCCCAACATAAGCCCCATGAATCCTATATTACACCTCCACGTACTCACGAACTACTACATCACTAAACCCCCATCCCCAAATCATCCCCACGATAAAACCCCCCACTGAATTCAACCACCACATTCAGCAACCACTTCCGGAGCATTTGAAATTCTAGGACTCCACCACAACCGCATCTTCTAAACAGCAGACATCTACGAAGCTCCATGGCCAATAGAATAGAAAGTATAACGGTAAGTATTTGTTTTCAATTGGGCAAACTGTAGGAACATCAGTTGGGGCCAATGTTATGGACATTGTGTGATAACTAGTACACGGAATATTGAAGATACATTGATAGTAATGGAATGCTGTGTGGAGTAACAAAATTTGGGGAAATTCAAGTAAGCAACTTCACTTCACATCAAGCCAAGTGCCGACCGCACACCAAGTGTTTGACGAAAGTCCTGAACAACAATTCTATCGCAATACTTAAGTGTGTGCACAATTCCATCATGCCACCACGCCCACAGAAGAAGCAAAAGGGGGAACGGTCCTCATCTGCTGCCGTTCCACTATTTGACAGAAAAAAAAATTCAGAACGCGGCCGCCGCCGAACGTTTTGAGTATGTGTCGGGAAAAGCCATCATCCCAGAACGTGGACTTAGACCGGATCCAATAGATGGCGAAAGGTACAGGCAAATCAATGAACGGCTTTGGCACTACTTCACATAACAAAATGAATCAGTAGTGGTAGCAATAGTGAAAGAATTCTACGCCAATACGGAGAACGTCCCTCTATTTAGAGCTTTTGTAAGAGGCAAAATGGTTGATTTCAGTTCTGAGGCAATCAATGCCTTCTTTAATATCACACCGCCTACTATGTGTCAGTATAATCAGATGCGAGACACCGGGATAGACTATGATCGGCTTATTAAAGAAATATGCAAGCCGGACACTGTCTTGGTACAAGACAGTCGAAAAGGTATCATCATCCCGACCTCCACATTGAACAAGTGTGGGAAAGTCTGGTATTCTTTCCTCTGTGCTAAACTACTACCATCAACACACACCAGCGATATCACTAAAGAGAAAATTTCACTATTATATGCGATTGTCAAAGATCTTAGCATCAATATTGGGACGGTCATTAACTTTTCAATTTGTCAGTGTTTGCAAGGAGCAATATCTGGAGGATTACCACACCCATCCTTAATCACTGGGTTGTGTTTATAAGCAAGGGTAGTCTGGACACCGAATGAGCCAGTTCAACCACCTTTGATGGTTCTGGATTCTAAGCTGATGAACAGATTTGAGACATGGACGGGAGCATCGGCACATCCTCGTGGCCTCGGGTTTATAGTTTCAGACGCGGAAGAGGAGGCTCGAGATGAGGAATACCGGATGTCCGATGAGGAACTGGAAGCACAAGCATCGTCCACATCGATAACTGTCATGTTTAGACGCCTTCAGCGAAGAATTAACCGCACAGCGGAGCGACAGAATAACATGTTCGCTATACAGAACACTTTTAATGTAGTTCTTGCTGAGGCTTTCTCCCGCCTCAACATCGCCGCTGATCCACTCCAGTTCCCTGCCCCACAGCTGTTTTCCCCATACCCACCATATGACTCATACACAGAGGAGGGGGCCAGCCCGAATGTTTAACTGAACAGGGAAGTCCTCTACACTTAAATTCTATATGTTTCACAATGAGGGCATTGTTTCATTTAAGTTTGGGGTGTATTGCGTTTTAATCATCATGAATTTGGTTAGCGTGTGCATGAATGGTTAGAATATGTATAGTTGCATAGTAGGTTCGTTAGAATTTGCATAGTAGAGTAGTTTAAGTTTTTATGCTTATCAAATATTGAAAAAAAATGAAGGAAAAATCATAAAAGACCAAAAAGAGTTTGTAATTAGGATTGTATGAGTCAGTATGTCAGTGGTAAGAAATAACTTTAGCCTATGATGAGACTGGACTTACATAAGAATATATACATAATGATAACCAGAATGTTAATGTGTATTCAATCCTTTGCATGATTCCTTACCTGCTTGACATTGGTGCACCGGTTAGCACAATAAGACACCAATTTAGTCAACTCAGTTCGAATAGTCACATAATTGTCGTCTTGAACAAAAATTGGGTTTTAATAAAGGAAATTTATGAACTGGTAGCAGTGACTAAGATTAGACTGAGACCTAAGTTTGGGGGAAGATATAGGAGCTATCTGAAAGAAAAAAAATTATGAGAAAAGACAGGGAAAAAAAATTGCAAAATGTGAAAAGAAAAAAATATAGAAAATTGTGAATAAACACCGTGGCTAGTTTAGTTTCGTGGTCGGTGGTACTCGAGTAAGTATGCCCTAGGAGATGTCTTTACACCCAGCGCCCTAAAGCCATTCGGTTTGGGAGTTGTTGGTCGAAAGCTCGCTACATGGGTATCACTGAAGAGCTTAAGGGAACTAGACATGCACAGTCATGATGAAATTTGAGATACGAAAAAAGAGCAAAATGCCGCCGTGAATAAAGAAAGATAGAAAATCTCCCATATTAACTTCCAACTTTGTTGACATTTATTTGAATTCATTGTACCTGGTTTACGCGATTTCTTGAGTTGAACTCTGATTGCATTCTAAGACGCGTATTATGTTATATATTTGATCTGTAGTTGGGTATATTGTTGTTAAGCACACCACACAGCGTCAGTGTTGACAGGTATAGATTCATAAATTGGTTTTAATTGCAGATACGTCTCTAGTTGGATTTAATGTTTATATCTATTGTGAATTCTCTGAGGCACAATGAGTTAGTTTTGTATACACTGACAGTTACAGTCATAAGCATTGTATATTTTTGCATATGCATGGTTTTTGCTTGAGGACAAGCAAAGTCTCAAGTTTGGGGGTATTTGATGAGTGGGTTTTATACCTACGAATCGGTAGTCGTTATAGCTTGATTTTGCATGTTTTCGAGTGCTTTGCCTATCTTTTCTACTGGGTGTAAACGTTTATGTGCAGATAATGAAATGGAGGCGAGAGTAGCTTTAAAGGACAAAACTTACATGTTATATATATATTCTTTAATGTGTACTTTTTTATTGTGAGCCTAAATATACTCATTATTCTTATATTTTTATTTTAGGTACAATTGAAGAGTTCCGTGATGATGGAAATAAATTGAAAGAAAATATGGGCCAAAGTAAGATGGGATTCACATGTCAACCTTGCAATTAGATCAAACCCATGCAAGTTTCGTGGGTCAAAGTGGATCAAGCATGCAAGAAATATATTGTTTTATCAGATGGGTCAGAATTGTATATAGTTAAGTGCCACGAAAATATGTTGGAGCAGTAAGATAGTATCACGAAGGGGCCACGTCCGAAAATGAAGGCAGCTCATGAGCAGAGCTAATGCAACATGCACATAGGCTAGCTAATACGTGGGCCACACACTTAGGTTATTGAATGAGCAGCCACGTGTGCAAGTGCAAGTAAAGGGGATAGTGGATAAAAGGAGCAGCTCACCTAATATCCTAGCAATTAGTGGGACATTAGTGAGTACGTGAGTCAGCAGCTTATGGAATCAACATATATGTTAAGAGGGTTACTCAGCAAGTGGGCCATGTACATGCGTGAGAGAAGGGAGAGCAGCTCATGAATTGAGTAAGTAGCATAATTACGTGGGCAATTGGGAAAAGAATGGATTTGTACTAGGAATGGAGTAGCCCATAAACCATGCAAGCTAGCCATGCAAGCAAATCAGCATACATGGGCCACATGTGTAGCAGTCATGCAACAAAGGAATTAAGCAATTATGAAGCAGAATGAGTGAAGGAAAAATAGCCGGCTGGACAGAGGAATAACCCGTCGGGGCGGGGTTTCAATGGGCAAACCTCCCGCTGGGGCGGGAGGGCGCGGCGTCAGCAGGTTGTTTCCTTGGCCGAGTTGGACGCGGACGCAACATGGAGGGGAATGTAGGGCTGCGTTTCTATGAGTATATAAGGGACGAAGTCTTATGATAACAAAAAAAAAAGAATATAAACCTAGCCACCGAAGAAGCACTAAGTGTGGATCTGAACTTGAAAAGGAGAATTGAAGCGGAGCATATTCATATGAACGTGAAGCAACTTGGAGACGAGCAACGACAGGATTTTTATATTACTATCTTTCTCTATTCATTTTACTTTGTATTCATTATGATTAATACTCTGTGGATTATGGATTTTTATTCATTTATTATGAACTAATTATTTATTGAAGCCTATAATGGATCTTATTATGTAATGGAGGATTAATTATTTTTAAATCCAGTTTATGGAGGTTATTCGCTATGTGTGTGATTTATTTATATAATTTCCTGATCAACGATTATTTTGTTATTTCTTATAAACTTGTGAAGGAACATAGAAGATTAGAACTGGCCATAGTAACATATGTTTGTGAATTCCGCATAGATGGAATTCGTGATTCGTGTTTAGGATAGATGTATTCCTTTACGCCATATGTAATCTGAAAGAGAACTTGGTAATAAATTCTGGTTAATTGTAATTCATATAGAAATATAGTGAATTAGTTAATTAGGGTGTCTTGCTTAAATTTATCATCTGTGGATGTAAGTAAGTATGTATATTATGCATCGAGAGGTGGTTTTATCTGCGTTAGTGTTCTTGATTAATAATCTGGGGTAATTGAAATAAACTGGGAAAAATTATATTATCTAAAATGAAATAATAAGTGAAGTTGTAGGCATAATTCTCTCAAACTTGTTAAAATCTCGATTTAGTGTGCGATTGCTTTCATTATTAATTTAGTTATAGAAGAACATATCTTTTTGCTAATAGTTTGATAAAGTTGAAATACTCTAAAATTGGTACTTGTTCGATTAAATAGTAATTATTGTTTCTGTGGGTACGATCTTTGATTTATCACGGTATTACTTGTTGACCACGTACACTTGCGTGTTGCGCATAGAAAATACCCAACAACCGTATGAGTAAGATTCCTTATGCTTCAGCAATAGGATCTATCATGTACGGTATGATATGTACTAGACCGAATGTCGCACATGCACTTAGTGTAACAAACAGATATCAATTAAATCCAGAAAAAGAGCACTGGAAGGCAGTGAAAAAGATCCTAAAGTACTTACGAAGGACTAAGGATGTATTTCTTATCTACGGTGGGACTGAATTAAAACTCGAGGGCTTCACAGACTCAAGTTTTTAAATGGACCAAGATGACAGTAAATCCATTTTGGGGTATGTGTTTACCTTAAACGGTGGCGCAGTGAGTTGGAAGAGTTCCAAACAGCAAACAGTTGTTGATTTAGTAACAGAGGTAGAGTATATAACTTCAAGTGAAGTTGCAAAGGAGGTTATTTGGATAAAGAAGTTCATAACTGAACTTGGTGTGGTTCCTAGCATTGGAGGAGCAGTCCCCTTATACTGTGACAACACCGGAGCTGTTGCACAGGCTAAGGAACCCATGTCTCATCAAAAATCCAAACACATGTTGCGACGATTTCACTTGATCAGGGAGATCATTGAAAGAGGAGACGTCACCTTAGAGCATGTAGACTCTCAAGATAACATTGCAGATCCATTTACTAAAGCTTTAACACAACAGTAGTTTGATCGTCACTTAGAGAAGATGGGTATGAGATACTATGGCGATTGGCTTTAGTGGAAATGGGAGATTGGAAGTAGTATGCATACAAGCTAATTATGTATTATGATAAAGCATATACTTTGTAAACGATCTTATTTATTTATTAATAAAAGTATTCATTTATAAAAGGCTTTTAATTATCTATATGATGTTATTTTTATAATATGTAAATAACCCATAGTTTTAAGCAATGCTTTTAGAATCATGATGTTGATCATGTTAATGAGATCTAAATTCTTAGATAGCTTAAAACTAAAATAATTCCCAATCGATAGATTACTAAAAAGGGGATTAGTAAATTTGGATAGATTAGTACATATGTTGCTTGCTCATTGGATGAGGATGATTGATCTCATGATCATTTGTGTGGAGACACTAAATAGAGTATGTAGGTGCTTATTGGAGAACAAGTACATTGAACGTGACTCGCTAAGGAATACCTAATAGAGTTTTACTCGCATGTTGATAAGTAGGTTTTATACCTACTTATTGGCTATCAACTTGCTAGAATTATAGCTTAACCTCAAGTGTTTTAGTTACTTTTTATGCTTTTTATCTTTGTTTTATAGGTTGCATGAAGGAAACTCTAATGGCATGGAAATGGCATGGATTTGGCATGGAATTGGAAAGATGGTGGGCATGTGGTGAACTGAAGATGGAGCATAGCATGGGGACTTGAAATGTCAAGTGAAAAGGAGGAAAGAAAAGTTACAGCAAACAAATGGACTTAAAGTATACACCAGCAAAAGAATTGCAGCAGCATACAGTGAAGACTAGCGGCGCGGCCACGCTAGCTTGAAGAGCAAATTCAGCGCGCTACCGCTACACCAGGAACAGACTGCATATCAGCCAGCCCGCACCCTAAATGGTTTACAGGGTGGCGCGGCAGCGCTAGTCAAAATTCTTTACAGCGTTTACTTTTCAATAAAATTGTTGTAGCGTGTTTTTTTTTCCTTTAAAGGGTGTATTTTCAAGTTACGAGACTAAGTTTTAATTGTTTTTATTTCCATTCTAGGGTTTTAGGAGAGCTATAGAGGGTTCTTAGCTACTATTCTATTCTTTTGGCTTCTCTCTTGGTTCTTAGTAGATTTTACTTACTTAGGGTTTTGATTGGGTTTGATTGTGGATTTTGAACTTGGATTTGAAAGTTTACTTTTGAGGTTGATTTATCAGATTTGCAATTGCTTACTCTCTTGGTTCTCTTTGCTTTTATATTATACTTTCAATGCTTGGACAAAATCCCATAATGGTTATTGCTTCAGTGATGAACTAATCACCATTATGGGATTCTAATGGAGCTTATTGCTTAGTTCAGATCTCTATGCCTCTTTGTTGCACTTGATTAATTATGTATGGATTGCCTAACATGGTTGTGTTAATTAATTAGATGCTTGATCACCATCTACCTTATTAATTTGTATGGAACTGAATGATGAAGTACAAATTCAAATTTGGCCATGTTAGCATGTGTTCATAAAATTTTCATGTGATAGATTTTATGATTCGTAATCCGGATAGACATATACTGGCTTACCATGTGTAGTCAATTGAGAGAGCTTACACTTAAATCGATATTACTTGTAATCACATAGAAATATAGTAAGTTAGGTAATATTGATGTTCTCATGAATTCTATCTCTTTTATGGATTTTATGTGATATGGGCATGGTATATCGACAGATAGCCATGTTTCACCTTTGTGCTCTCAACTAAAAATACGAAGTAATTAATTAAGTTTAACAAGAGGTGTATAATTTGGATGATGCATTCAGTGAAGTTAGGATCCCATATCTTCATAATTTGATTCAGTCGTTTGTTAATTAGTATTTTTAGTTGATAATCATTATAATTAGTAAACTCACATCTTATTCACCTCGTTTAAGCAGCCAGAGATAATTACAAAGTTGTTGCATGTTAGTTTAAAAATAGCTACTTTTCTACGTGGGAACGATACTTGACTTATCATATAATACTGGTTGACCATGTATACTTGCACGTGTGTGTCTATTTTGTTAACACCGAAATAAGCCAACAAGTTTTTGGCGTCGTTGCCGGGGAAATTAGTTGTTATTTTTATTATTTTCAACATCAATTTAAGTTAAATTTGTCTGACTTAAACAATTCACATCTTATCTCATTTCTATTTTATTTTTATTTGGTTTCAGGTACTCTTGGTTAGTATATGCACACTCGATATACAAACGCTGCCTTGGTGCCTAGACAGGATAACATCAACGGGAAAGCTTGGAGAGCGAATACACGTATTGCTAACACGCAAGAGGACACTGAAATACCAGCACAAATGGCGGATGAACATTAAGCATTGAGAGATTATTCTATACCGAACATCAATGAGCTACAGTCGAGCATAGTCAGGCCAGCAATAGCCGCAAACTTCTTTGAGATTAAACCGAGAACAATCCAGATGGTATAGAATACGATTCAGTTTAGGGGTGCGGCTACTGATTATCCTAACGAGCATCTTCTGAGTTTTATTGATATATGCAACACATTTAAGTACAACAATGTGTCGGATGATGCGGTGAAGCTTCGGCTCTTTCCATTCACTTTGAGGGACAAAGCAAAAAGCTGGCTTCACTCGCTACCATCAGAATCAGTGACTATGTGGGAGGATTTAGCACAGAAATTTTTAGCAAAGTTCTTTCATATGGCTAAAACAGCGAATATGAGGAGTGCTCTATCTCAGTTTGAGCAACAATAGGGAGAATCTTTGTATGAGGCCTTGGAACAATTTAAGGAGATGCTAAGGAAATGTCCTCACCACGGGATGCCAGATTGGATGGTGATCAATACATTCTATAATGGTTTGGGATGGCAATCTAGACCGATCATTGATGCCGTCGCAAAAGGAGCTTTATGGGCTAAGAGCTATGAGGAAGCTTATGAATTGATTGAGACCATGGCGGCAAATGACTTCCAGAATCCAACAGTTAGAATGCCTCAACCAAGAGTTGTCGAGGTATTGGATGTGGATGTCATCACTGCATTATCAGCTCAAATGGCGGCGATGTTGAAGAAAATTGAGTCTATGGTTGCAAACAAAGTTCAGCAAGTTGCCTACGTATGTGAGTTATGTGCGGGATCACACCTAACAGAACAATGTGCTATCACTGCAGAGTCGGTTCAATTCGTAAGCAACTACCAAAAGCCACAAAATTATTTTCAAAACTCATACCATCCAAAAAACAAAAATCATCCAAACTTCAGCTGGAGTAATAATCAAGGTGCTCAACAACACCAACCTCAACAACAACAATACCAACCACAACAGTCTCAACCACAACAATCACATCAACAGTATGCCCCTAAACCATCTTACCCTCCCTAAACCATCTTACCCTCCCGAATTTCAGCAACAGCAACATCAACATCAACATCATCCAGCTCCCGCCTCTCAGTCGAAAAAGAAATCTAAAATAGAGGAAATGATGTTGAAGCATATGGTGAATACTGAAGTGTTGATAAAGAACCAAAAGGTGGCAATTAAAAACTTAGAGAATCAGATGGGCCAAATGGCCAATATGTTGACTAACAGACCGCAAGGAGCTCTACCAAGCAATACAGAAAACAAATCCAAGAAGGGACGGGAAGGAATAGTGTCAGGCCATCACATTTAGGTATGGGAAGCAGACTACAGAAATTGAGTCTGGCGCGGCCGCGCCCCAGGAAGAAGGGAACACGGCGCGCCCGTGCCAATATGCAGAAAACTCAGAGCCAGTTTTAAATGATGGGAAGCATGCAGTTGAGTCAGAAAAGGAGGTTTCAGCTGAGAAAACTAATGCTACACCACCAGTTGTGTACCCTCCTACACCATACCCTCAGAGACTTCAAAAACAAAAATTATATAATAGTTTGCTAAGTTCTTGGAGGTATTTAAGAAGTTGCAGATTAACATACCTTTCACATAAGCTTGGAACAAATGCCAAGCTATGGAAAGTTTATGAAAGGCATTCTGTCCAAGAAAAAGAAATTGGAATACTATGAAATAGTTGCCTTAATGGAAAAATGCAGTGCAGTATAGCAACGGAAACTACCTCTGAAACTTAAAGACCCAGGAAGTTTCACGATACCTTACTCCATCAAAAAATTATCTTTCAACAAATGCTTATGTGACTTGGGGGGCGAACATTAATCTTATGCCTCTATCGGTGTTTACATAGTTGGGATTGTCGGCTCCTAAGCCAACAAACATATCATTACAGCTTGTCGATAGGTCCATCACATATCCGAGGGGTATTATAGAAGATGTCCTGGTGAAAGTGGACAAGTTTATCTTCCCTACCGACTTCATTATTCTGGACTACGAAAACGACAAAGACATACCGATCATTCTTGGGAGACCTTTTCTAGCTACTAGGCGAACTCTTACCAACGTACAGAAAGGAGAACTAACAATAAGAGTTCAGGACCAAGAGGTTACGTTTAATATTTTCAAAGCTATGAAGTTCCCAACTGACGAAGAAGAGTGTTTTCAGATTGATGTAGTGGACAGAGTACTGATTGAAGAGGTTGAGCAAGTGATGAGCATGGATCCATTAGAGAGTGCATTATTGGGGGATTCTGATATGGAGGATAAAGATGTTGTGGAATACATACAAATTTTGAACTCAGTGCCACAGATGAGAAAATTCAAGATTCCCATTAAACCACTCGGACACACTAGGGAGACATCGGAGAGACTTAAACCTTCTCTTGAGATGCCTCCCAATCTTAACCTTAAACCTCTTTCGAATCATCTAAGGTACGTATTTTTAGGTGAATCATCAAAGTTGCCAGTTATAATTGCTTCTGCGCTAACATCTTGTCAGGAAAGTAAGTTGTTGCGAGTGATATGGGAATTCAAATCAGCTATTGGGTGGACCATAGCTGACATCAAGGGGATCTGCCCCTCATTCTTCATACACAAGATACTTATTGAGGATGACAGTAAGTGGACAGTGTAGCAACAGATGAGATTAAATCCCATAATGAAAGAGGTCATTAAGAAAGAAATCCTAAAGTGGTTGGATGCCGGAATCATATACCTAATATCAGATAGCTCATGGGTGAGTCGGTGCAATGCGTTTCAAAGAAGAGAGGCATGACAGTAGTGTCCAATGAAAATAATGAACTGATACCTACCAGAACAGTCACAGTTGGAGGGTCTATATGGATTATCACAGATTAAATAAGGGGACAAGAAAGGACCATTTCCCTCTCCCGTTGATTGACCAAATGTTGGATAGGTTAGCGAGACATGACTACTACTGCCTCTTGGATGGTTATTCGGGATATAACCAGATAGTTATAGCCCCGGAAGATCAGGAGAAGACTACCTTCACGTGCCCATATGGTACTTTGCATTCAGGAGGATGTCTTTCGATTTATGCAACAATTCGGCCACATTTCAGAGATGTATGATGGCGATATTCTCCGATATGGTAGAGCAGAACGTGGAAGTCTTCATGGACAACTTCTCAGTCTTTGGAGACTCTTTTGACATATGCTTGGAGAATCTGGTTATGGTATTAAAGAGGTGTGTTAAGACTAATTTAGTATTGAATTGGGAAAAGTTCCATTTCATGGTACAGGAAAGAATTATCCTAGGGCATAAAGTTTCAGGGAAAGGATTAAAGGTGGACAGAGCAAAGCTAGAGACTATTGAGAGCATACCGCCACCAACTTCTGTGAAAGGGGTCCATAGTTTCCTTGGGCACGCGGGGTTCTATCGTTGATTCATAAAGGACTTCTCAAAGATCACAAAGCCACTATGCAGTTTGCTTGAGAAAGATGTCTTGTTTAAGTTCGACGAGGAATGTTTAGCTGCTTTCGAGCACTTGAAGAAAAGATTGACTACGGCACCCATTACAACAGCTCCCGACTGATCTCTTCCGTTTTAACTGATGTGTGATGCGAGTGATTTTGATGTGGGAGTTGTCTTGGGGCAACGCAAAAACAAAGTTTTTTCATGTCATTTACCATGCCAGAAAGACCCTGACTGATGCCCAACTAATTTACACTACCACAGAGAAGGAGTTGTTAGCGGTGGTTTTATGCATTCGATAAATTTCGTTCATACATGATTGGCACAAGAGTAGTCGTATATACCGATTATGCTGCAATCCGGTATCTGATTTCTAAGAAAGATGCAAAGCCCCATCTCATTCGATGGACACTTCTTCTGCAAGAGTTTGATTTGGAAATCAAAGACAAAAAGGGGACCGAAAACCAAGTGACTGACCACTTATCCCGATTGGAGAATCCGGGAAAGGACACGAACAATAGAGTGATGATCAATGAGTCCTTCCCTGGCGAACAGTTATTTGTGGTGCAAGGCAAATTGCCATGGTTTACGGATTTTGTAAACTTTTTAGTGAGCAACATTATCCCTTCTGATTTGACAAGACCCCAGAAGAAGAAGTTTTTACATGATGTCAAATGGTATATGTGGGATGAGCCTTATCTTTTTAAACAGTACACAGATAGAATGATTAGACAATGCATCCCAGATAGTGAGACGAACAGCATACTTCAGGATTGCCATGCATCACTCTATGGAGGACACTATGGGGGCAAGAGGACAGCAGCCAAGGTGCTTCAGGAAGGATTTTATTAGCCGACTCTCTGCAAAAATGTGACCGGTGTCAGCGGGTAGGAAATATATCCAAACGGAATGAGATGCCCTTGAATATGATCCTAGAGGTTGAGATATTTGACGTTTGGGGGATAGATTTCATGGGGCCGTTTGTTTCATCGTGTGGAAATCTGTATATCCTACTGGCAGTGGACTATATGTCCAAGTGGGTGAAAGTAGCAGCCTTGCTAACTAATGATGCTAAGGTAGTCTTGCGATTTTTACAAAAAAGTATATTCACAAGATTCGGGACTCCTAGGGCTATCATAAGTGATGAGGGCACCCACTTCTGCAACAGACAGTTTACTGCATTATTGGCTAAGTATGGGGTGAATCACCGTGTCACCACGGCTTACCATCCCAAAACGAACGGCCAAGATGAGGTGTCCAATCGTGAGGTGAAAAGGATTTTAGAGAAAATTGTCAATCCTACGAGGAAAGATTAGTCCCTCAAACTCGATGATGCAGTATGTGTATACAGGACTGTATAAAAGACACCACCGGGCATGTCACTATATCAGCTAGTATATAGGAAAGCTTTCCACCTTCACATGGAACTTGAGCACAAGGCCTACTGGGCCATAAAAAGCTGAACTTTGACCTGAAAGCTGCAGGGAAGAAGCGCCTTCTCCAATTAAATGAGCTAGATGAATTCAGACTGCAGGCTTACGAAAACTCAAAGATGTACAAGGAAAAAGTGAAAAGGTGGCACGACCGTAAAATCATGGAGAGAAAGTTTGAGTCGGGTTAAGCTGTGTTGTTATTCAACTCACGCCTTAGACTTTTCCCGGGTAAACTAAAGTCGAGATGGTCGGGACCTTTCACGGTGAAAATTGTGTTTTCACATGGTGCAGTTGAGATTTTTGATCAATACCAGGACAAACCGTTTAAAGTGAATGGGCAGAGGTTGAAGCACTACCTTGGGGGCAAAGTCGATCGACAGAAAGTCTCCTCGATCCTTTCCATTACATGAGCTTATCAGACAGAGTCGAGCTAATTGACTATAAACAAGCGCTCGATGGGAGATAACCCATCATCTCTCTTCTCCTCTTTGTTTAATTCTTGTTCCATATCTCTATTTCCCCCCCCCCCCCTATTTAATTCTAACAATCATGAAAATTCTAAAGAATTTTGAGTTATGAGCATATTGCATATACACATATATAGCATTTTTGAGGATTCACATATATATGATTCACATGTATAGCATTTTTGAGGATACACACATACATCTTACATAGTCCAATTTTGAGTATGGAATTATTTATATCTCATTTGTCAATGCTATTTGTGCAGGAAATAAAATGCATGTTGCTTGGTTGCTTAAGTTCTTCATTGCTGCAGAAACTTTAGGTTCAGTGCTGGGATCAAGGCAGCGCGGCCGCGCCAGCCTCAAGGCAAAACGCAGCACGCCCGTGCCAATACCGAGAGACTCAAGAGAGCATACTTGATCAGTGTGGCCTCGCCTTTCTCAAAGCCAAACGCGGCGCGCCCGTGCCATTCCCAGAAAACTGCTTATTTTAAAGTTTTAAAATCTGACTCCAGCCTTAAGTTTATATCTATTTGACCGAGCCCTCCTCTCAAAACACAAACACTCTCTATCAGAGCATAACGTTCGAGCATTCTAATCCTATTTCATCTCCATCTCAAAAACCTAGACCTAATCATACCCACGATCTCTTCTCCACCACTCTCACGTTCTGCCTAGCCCTAGCCACTACATTCATATCTTCTCCACTTACAACTTCATATAACCATAGCCTATACTATCATACAATTCGTCCAGTTCAAGTTCAACTAAGTAGGGTTTGAAAAAGGGATTTCAGAGGTAAATTGGGAACTCTTCAGCAGTTAGGGTTTGTGCGAAGCAATAAGTTTGGGGGTTTTGATGAGTGGGTTTTATACCCACGCATTGGTATTAATTTTAGCTTGAGTTTAGGTGTTTTTAAGTATTTTTATTATCATTTTATTCAAATTTATGTTACTTAAGCAGGAAGCAAAATATGTGTAAAGTAGCATGAAAGCGTCATGTTCAGCATACTTGAGCCCATGATTTCTGTAGTTTGCGAAGAAAACCAAGGAGTTAAATCACATGGGCTGGAAATGAACAAGTTGATGGTTGGAGGACTCAATCTGGATACAAGCCATGTGAGCAGCTGGCTGCTCTTCTTATTCTATTCGGATGGGGCTATCAATTGCGAAGGAAGTGGGCTGCGGTTATGTTATGAGTTAAGAGTATCCCACTCACGAAAAAGGCAAGTAGCAAGCTCATTAGGCTAGGTGGGCCACGCGTGCAAGATAATTATCAAGTGGGTTATGGATTTATGGAGTTAAGCAGCCCAAGGATTTAATATCCTAGCCATCAACATTTAAGGTTGGGCCCACGGCTGGTAAAGGAATGGCACTAACTGTGGATCTGTTGAAAAAGAGAATTGAAGCGGAGTATATTCGGATGAACGTGAAGCAACTTGGAGACTAGCAACAAGAGGATTTTCATATTCCTATCTTTCTCTATTCATTTTACTTTGTATTCGTTATGATTAATACTCTGAAGATTATGGTTTTTTAATCATTTAATATGAACTAATTACTTATTTAAGCCTACAATGGATCTTTGATTGTAATGGATGATTATTTATTCTTAAACTCGATTCATAGATGTTATTCCCAGGTTATTCACTATGTGTGTGATTCATTTATATAATTTCCTGATCAACGATTATCTGTTATCTCTTATGAACTTGTGAAGGAACATAAAGGATTAGAACTAGCCATAGTGACATATGTTTGTGAATTCTGCATAGATGGAATTCGTGATTCGTGTTTAGGATGGAAGTATGCCTTTACGCCATATGTAACCTAAAAGAGAACTTGATAATAAATTTTTATTAATTATAATTCACAGAGAAATATAGTGAATTGGTTAATTAGGATGTTCACTTGAATCTATCATATGTGGATATAAGTGAGTATGGATATCATGCATCGTGAGGTGGTTTTATCTACGTTAGTGTTTTAGATTAATAATCTGGGGTAATTGAGATAAACTGGAGAAAAGGATATCATCAGAAGTGCAATTATAAGTGAAATTGTGTGCTTAATTCTCTCAAACTTGTTAAAATCTCGATTTAATGTTGCGATTTATTTCAATATTAATTTAGTTATAAAAGAAAACATTTTTTTACCTGTAGTTTGATAAAGCTGAAATATTACAAAGTTGGTAATTGTTTGATTGAACAGTAATTATTGTCTCTATGGGTACGATACTTGATTTATCACTTTATTACTTGTGGACCACGTAAACTTGCGTGTTGCGCATAGAAAATACCCAACAAGTTTTTCGCGCCGTTGTCGGGGACAGTAATTGCGTTTATTACTTACAATTCAATTTAAGTATATTAGTTTTAATTAAATATTTATATATATTTATTCTTATTTTTGTTTGTTTGGTTATTTTAGGTACTTTCGAGTAGTGCATGCAAACTAGATCGAAGAAGCCAGAGTTGTTGCCTTTGGAGGACGACATCGACAAACGATTTCGGAGATTAACTAAGTGGCTTGCAAAGAATCGAGAGGAATTTGAAACACCCATAACAAACATGGCGGAACAGCAATGAGAAGACAAACCAATGAAGGATTATGATATACCAAAGATCTCAGAAATTCACTCAAGTATAGCCAGGCCAGCAATCAATGCAAATAACTTCGAGATTAAGCCTGGGACAATACAGATGGTGCAGAACACTTGTCAGTTTGGGGGTCTTCCGAATGATGATTCGAATAGTCATATCTTCACTTTCATCGAAATCTGCAACACTTTCAAGGTCAATGGAGTGTCAGACTATGCGCTCAAGTTGAGGTTATTTCCTTTCTCGCTCAGAGACAAGGCGAAGGCTTGGCTACATTCTGAACCACCGGGTTCAATCACGACATGGAATGATCTAGCACAAAAAATTTTGGCCAAGTTCTTCCCACCATCGAAGACACATAAGATAAAAACGGAGATATCTGTGTTTGCACAGTACCAGGGGAGCCACTCTATGAAGCATGGGAAAGATATAAGGAGTTGTTGAGGAAATGCCCACATCACGGATTCCCACCCTGGATGTAGTTGAGTATTTTTTATAATGGAGTATTGAGTCAGATACGGTCTAGCATTGATGCACCGTCATAGGGAGCTTTTCTGACGAAGAGATTTGAGGACAGATGGGCATTAATAGAAACGATGGCTTCAAATGGGTACCAATGGCCGACTGAAAGATTAACTCAGCCCACAGCAGCAGATGTACTACAAGTGGATGCTACGACAGCCATATTGGCACATCTATCAGCATTACAAAAGGGAATGGAAAATTTGCAAAGAGGAAACATGCAACAAGTAGCAGTCATATATGAACAGTGTGTAGGGGAACACCCGACGGATCAGTGTGCAATTAACTTAGCGTCAGTTCAGTTTGTGGGTAACTATAATAGGCCAGCCTACAGCTACCAGAATACATACAATCAGGGGAACAGAAACCATCTGAACTTTTCATGGAGCAACAGCCAGACTCAGAACCAGCAGCAGGTGTGACGCCCCCAAATTCCAGGACCGTCATGGGGTCTCTCGAATTCGATTCATCACGTGCTCATGGTAATACATTACGATAATAATAACTAAATATCACACGATCACAGCGGAAAATCTATTCTAGAATAATTTACAATGATTTATTATAATTATTCCCCTAAGTCTCGCAACCTACAGTACTTAATAGATTACATAATAATATCAATTAACGACTTATTACATAATCTAACTTAAGCTTAAACATAATCAAAACCAGTCTTACTACATCATCTTAATACAACATTAAAATATTTAAAACATATAAGAGACAAGCTAATTGGTAGCCTTGCCCTTGCCCTTATCAACGCCCGAAGGTTCGCCATGCTCTGCCTTAACTGAAATATTTTAGGGAAAGCAAGAATGAGCACAAATTGCCCAGCAAGTAATATATAATAAGGGTGAGTAATAAGATTCCCAATTCTCGAAAAGGTATAACAAGGTTTGATAGTTCAAGGATAACAAGAATATCAACAGTTCTCAATAACAGTCGCTAAGGACAGAATAATATCAATATGATTCAATAATACGTCAATTCAAGATTTTAAATAATTGAATACTGAGCAGTCACTAAGAACTATGAACTTCTACTAGAATTGACAGTAATAAACTGAAAATCCAATAAAAACAGGTACAACAGGTGATCAGCCTAAAGTACCATCGTTATGCATAACAATCAATCATACTCAAGTGTGCACGTCGGTCTTCCGACAATTATATATTCCCTTCAAAGAAGGTTGTTCTTCTCAGTCAAATACAAGATCCCGCACCAATCAATTAGTTTGGGTTGCTTTCCAATAGTATAAGTCTAGCCGAATCAAATGACATAGACACTTTCAAAATATTCAAGAACAATACTAAGTTCAACATAAATAATAGCTTTAATGAAATAAGAGTTTAAGTATGCTAATTCAATTCAACCGATTAAGTAGAAAACTAGTTCGCAATATACAAGGATAGAATACTTGCACAGTAAAAGAGTGTAAGTTAGGAAACTTGCACAATCATAGATTTCCTTGCATAAAGTAAATGCGTCGGTTAGGATACTTGCACTTTAAAAGAGTGTAAGTAAGAGAACTTGCCTTTAGCGTAGTTTATCCACGAAAGCAAATCAACACTTTCGAATTCCTATCGTAATACAGTTACGTATATATATGATATTCATTAGTCATATAATTAAACTTCACATTTTATCTTCGAATATACGATCAACACATAAGCTAAGTCTTAACCTAGCTACACAGTTATATAGAATATAAGTTCTATCTTTAACATTCCTCCTTTAGAGTTTAAACACATTCTTATATCTTATAAGATCGCAATTAATACTAATATATTTCATTTTAGCGAGTTACGGCATTCTCTTTGAATTAACCGTCAAAATCGGGTTCAAGTAACATCATATAATATCACGTAGCATGTATTCATATTTAAAGGATACTTTACATGCTTGTATAACTTTTCCAAATCCAATCGTACATGGTATAGGTTCTTAAGTTAATACTTAAAGCCATTCAAGGACACGAACTCATATGGTCTAACATGCTCGCTTTTTAAACCCATAAGATATTCACATAACTTGTATTAAACGTGCTCATGAGTACTCGTATTGCATATATGTAGCTAGCATTGTTATTATCTTGAAAACATGCTTCGTTTATGCTAACTTTAATCACGGCAACCAATCATGGTATATATATATGCATGACACATGAATGAGTCTAAGAGTACTATCACATGTGTCCATAAATATCAGAATTTAAATCTCCACGTATCGTGTTAATGCTCACGTGCAAGGCTTGTATTTCTATTAGTGAATCTTACTAATAGGGCCTAACATGTTCATGCTTCCTTACGAACTATATAAACACAAGTTAAGGGTTCATTCATATATTTCAAAGTTATCTAAACATGCTCATAACATCAAAGCGATTATATAGCATTTACATGATCATATCCACCTTCAAACTTACATTTTTGTTAGGAATGAGCACTAGTTGGGTTCACATGTTCATATTTTATTACGGAACCAATATAGATAAGCT
The DNA here is from genome assembly GCA_020205555.1 of Panax stipuleanatus. Lineage (NCBI taxonomy): Eukaryota > Viridiplantae > Streptophyta > Magnoliopsida > Apiales > Araliaceae > Panax > Panax stipuleanatus. The sequence goes on from CM035124.1 coordinate 52,699,351, forward strand.
AACATGCACTTCATGTGTCTCTAGGTGGTACTAACGTGCTTGCAAGGTCAGTATGTAAACATGCTTTATAATGTTAATGATTGTTTTTGAAATTTTAAGTTCGTTTCCAAGCTTCATGTCGTTTGTTAACCATGCTTGCTAATACACTAAAACATGCTTACATTGTCTCATTAGGTTATATATATGTATTAATCATGCTTCCATGCTTGTTTAAACAAAAATCAACCAATTAGTACATAACAGTTTGTTGCAGAATGCAGAAAACTGAACACAGAGGCCGGCGCTGCGGCGTGGCAACAGCAGCCACAATCTGGCGCTGCGGCGCGGGTGGCGCTGCGGCGCGGGTGGCGCTGCGGCGCGGGTGGCGCTGCGGCGCGGGTGGCGCTGCGGCACGGGCATAATGCCCTGGGATTGGTGCTTCGGCATGCGAGACGCTGGTACTGCCGCGTTCTGGAGCTGCAGCGCGCAGCTAACGCTGTGCATCGGCGCTGCGGCGCGGCATTGCAGACTCAGTTCGCTGCAGCCAAAACCGTCCCCAAAC